>JAUMJK010000878.1:267500-744715 GCA_033558105.1 Coccyzus lansbergi
TTAGTAATCATTTTTTTATCTTGCTTCACAAAGAAAGTGAAACTCATAAGAGTTTTTCAAGAGGGTATTTCAGTTTATCATAGCTGGGGGAAAAAGTTTTCCCTATTGAAAATACCCTATTTAAAAATATTAACTTTAATATGTTGTGGAAAAAAACATTAATTTTTTGCCATGTCAAAATTCTTATTAAAAATTATCATCAACTACCTTCAGTGCAAACATCCTGACAATGGTAAGGGCTGGGTCCAGAAATGGTCCCACAGCACGTGTCCTCCCTGCACTGTGGGTTGGTCAGAGTTGTCTGTCTTCTCCATCCTTTGCCAGAGAAACTGCCACCCTCACAAAGTTCCAGTTTCATGTTACAAAAGGGAACACAGAACACTCCCATCCTGATCCATCTTACCATGCACCCTGGGAAATTGTTCCATGGCAAGTAGCACTCCTGAATTTGAGCCTTGTCCAAACATCCATGTATTTTCTGCATCTTTATACCCACACAGCCATGCTCTGGAGAACACATTGGTATAAAGTTCTTTTACTAGCATCATTTAGATAACTAAACAAGGGAATTTATCTGCACTGATGTAGGTGACCTTTCACATTTCTTTCAATGCAGCTGCATCCACACTGGCCATTCTGCTGATATAGCTTTATAGTATGAAAAAATCCATCATTGTCATATATTTGCCATGCAGACAGCAGGCTTCTAAGTAAGCAGTGCCAATTTATATAATTACCCCTAGCAGGTGATATAAGTCCTCACTGTCCCTCACTGTTACCCCTACAGATGACAGACTGTGTTCCTAGTCTATGCCAAGGACTAAGGTGCTTCTGAACATGGCTGAAAGTATTATAAGTTGCTCTGAATACATCTGTTCTGGAAAATTAAGCAGCTACTGCTTTCTGGAGCACAATCACCTGTATTTTTGCATTGCTGCAGTGGTTTCTGTCATACTTTTTCTTCCACGGTTAGCAGTGTCCCAGGCTGCTCCCAAGCACAGAGCAGGAGCCGTCCCTGGCAGACAATGGGGATGTAAGCAGTCAGGTTGGGACAGTAAGGCAGTTTAACACTATGGATGCAGACTTCTCCAAACCTGGCTTCAGGACCAGAGAGCAGCCCCAGCAGTGCTGAATTTATTGGTGCAGGAGATAAGGCCTCAGCAGCAGGGGAAATGACCAAGGATGGCCACCCTGCCACAAGGACACAATGATCTCCAACCCGTTCTCCCTGACCTTCCTGCCCTGAATGGGCAGCAGCTCCTGTATGGCCATGAGCGTCATCCAGCTCTGCCTCACTGTGAGCTACAGGATCAGCCATTAAATTTTCACAACAGTAGGCCCTATGTTTCATCTGATAATCTGCTTTCTAGTGCACGTGACTTTTTCTGGCCAGGCTCTTGATATTCTTTGATATGCATAGTAGGTAGCAGAGACACCAGCAGAAGGCCAGGTCTTAACAACTAGGTGGGAAAGTGGCTTCCAAAGAGGGAAGGGAGCAGAGAGGTTCGCCGTTCATCTGACACAAGTAGATGTCAGGCATCATGAAAAACTGCTATTCAGCCACACTTTGGGTATTAGGACAGGACAGTAGGGAGATTCCCCAGGGTGTGTCGGTGGAGAATTCTTATCTAATGTAATTTCTGCAGCTTTTCTCCTTGCCCTTCATGGTGCCAAAGTTTAATCTGCATCTCTACCGGCAAAATGGTTTTGCTGGAAGATTCTGCTACAGCAAAAAGGCAGTTAGCTACAGACTTTCATTGCAGGTGCTGAGATCTATAAGAGCAGGCTGCTGGCACTGTGACATTAATACTGTCACGTGTAGCATCTTTCTTGCCACAGCTACACCACATCCCCTCTGCATACACTGCACACATATTTGCACAGTTGCCTCTTTCCCCTTGTTAGTTTGTCTCCTTGCTGCCAGTGCAGGGTTTCCATATCCTCCCTGAGATGATGGATGTTTCAATTGTGATAGGGGTCTTCATGCAAGCATCTCAAAGTGCTTTACAAAAATAGTTCGCCACCTTGTAGACAAGCAATCTGACATACAGAGATAGGAAATAGCCTTACTTGCCTTGGAGGGTATTTTAACATTCCCCACCACGGCAGTATCCTCTCAGAAGCACAAATGACCTTCTCACTCTTAGCACAACCAGGAGGCCCCCATTTTCCTAAGGCCCTGGAAAGATTAAGTGCTATAGGTCCAAGGTTGCACAGGAAGTCTGGAGAGAGCACTGGAAATAGAAGGGGGCCCTCCTAAGTCCCTCCACAGTTCCTCGACCACAAGACCATCCTTCCTCTCCTAAGGTTGTATATCAGGTCTGTGGTGGAGCCATGAATAGTATCCAAGTTTTCTGACATCCAAAGCTGTCCTCCTGTGCTGTGTATAAAGTAAACATAAACACCGATTTAAAGCAAGTTATAAACTCATGTCTTGCCATTAAAGCTAAGACATGCTGTTTTAAACCCAAAACTTCCTACATTTCAAAAGTTGAGACACACCTACTTTGCTTCTTGGGGCAGAGAAACAGGCTTGCAGGCAGAGGCACGGGCTGAGTGGTGCCCTCCCTGGCCACCCTGTTGAGAACTTTCATTGAACGAAGCCAATGCCTCTCTGGCTGCTGCAGGACAGAGGGGAGGAGGTGTTGAAGGTCAAAGTGAGGGCATGAAAGGACAGAGCCACAGCAGCAGTATGAGGAAGGAACCCAGTCACCCACCATCCTGGCACAGGGCATAGGCTAGCACCAGGGCAATGAGCTGCCCGGGAAGCAGACCTAGCCAGGCCAACCATGGGCTTTCATGTCCTCTCCCACGGGGATACATACTGCACCTTCCCCTGGGAGAGCTGGAGATGTGCTGTGTCAGGAGGGGCATGGTGCCACGTGTTCCTGCAGCTTGTTGGAGCCTTTCCATTAATTTTAATGGGATTTGGATCAGGCCCCGAATTCTCAGCTGTCCCAGCTAAACAGCCTCCCCAGGCAGGCTCTCCTCTCATTTTAGAACGAGGAGGCCTTTCAGAGACCCTGCTGACAGGGGGGTTCCTGCTGCTCTTTTGGCAGCAGAGTTCTGGCCCTTGGGTGAGCGCTGCCCAGCCATGGTAGAGGCAGGCAAGCACCTTCGCTGCCCCGTGCTCGTGGAGTCCACCCCCTGCATGCACGGCTTGGGCTCCATGTGCCACCTGCTCTCATTCAAGCAAATGCATGCATAATATCCATCCCTTGCCTAGATTATCCTGTTCCTTCTCCCAGAAAGGCCCAGGTACTAAAGGTGAGGAGCATGGATCCAGGGCTCCTAAGTTCACACCTCATCCTGCCCTAGTCATCAGGCCCCTGAATATGCACACTCATCAGTTTGGTGGGGGGCTTAGTGATCTTGTACAATAGATAAATCTTGGATGTGGCAGCAGTCCCAACCCTACTCAGGGCAGAAAATGAAGAAGCTGTTGGGCTCATCTGCGTAACCAACATTTTGGAAGGTGCTTCAGAAGGACAAGACCATGCCCCTCTCTTTTGCCCACAATATATTTTCCTTCAATTACCAAGCTCAGCACTTCTGGTAATTGGCACACTTGGATCTACTGAGCTTTCCAAAGCTGTTTTATTTTTAAGTGAAGTTAGGTAGATGCCGATGCTGTCCCTCTTAATGGGAATAAGGAACTGTGTGCTTTTACATACCTGTACACACCACTATATTAATGCAGCACTTGCTGTAGCACGGAAGACCTGACATTACAGAGACACTCAGTCATCACGACCGCTATTTCTATAAAGCTGCATTAAGAGGGCCCAGCTGAGACCATGTCACTTGCTGTACAAAGTACAGTACATCGTAAGAGACATGCCTGCTCCAAAAAGCTTGGGAAGAAGAGGAAGCAGAGAGAAATAAAATTACTTGCTCAAGGTTGAAGAGCAAGTCAGCAACAAAGATGGCAATAAAAGCTAACAAAACTGACTTGTTCATCCAAGACGTGAGATTATGTTGCTCTGTCATACACACCGTTTTATATGATTTAATATACGATGCATTGATTGATTATTGGCAGGCTGTTATTTTACTGCTCGGATTGAAAGTGGTGTTCAAACCATCACTGACAGACTGATTTTTAATACCTCACATTACTCTCCTCATGAAAACTTTCCCTGAAAAGGCACTTCGGGATAGCTGAAGAGGATTACACTGTCAGGTCACTTCATGAGAAGTGAGTCAGTACATCTCATCTAACGTTAGGCTTAGTCAGGAGCCCTTATACATGGACAAGTCCCTGCAGTCAATGTGATTTTTCCATTGGCTTCACACTAAAATACAGTTCCAGTGATTAATGTACTGATGTACACTAAAACAAGGGCAGAACACATATGTTTTAAAGTGATAAATCATCAGCCACAATATGTGCTTGATTATATCTGCTAACCCATTCTTTGTGTTTAGGATAGCACCCCTCTCTCCTAAAGGGTATGGAAACAGAGTGTTTTCATCAGCTCCCCGGAGATGCAGGAGGTGGCCCACAATGATTGGGGTGGGTTTAGCTTTAATGGATAAAAAGAGGAAATTATTTCTTAGATTTTCCTTTTCGTGTTGATGTGGATGAACACTTTGCCTGTTGCTGCCCTAACACGCAGCACAATCTGAAGGAGAGCTAGTTAGGGCAAATTAAATTGAGGAAATTGTCTGAGCATTTGAGACCAAGCCAGCGCATGGGATCACACCCTACCCCAGTATAAAGGCAGCAAGGGCAGAGTTGAAACCAAAGATGCAACCTCTGCTTTAGACAACTATCATAGACAAGAGAGTTGCGGCCTCCAGTGAATTCAGCATCACCCTTACCCACGGAGGGAAATGCCACCCTCCTCGCAAATGTGACTCAAGGAGCACACTTCCCATGGGTGCACACCTAGAACCTCAGCTAGGTGGGCCTTGTCAGCACACCCTGGTGTCCCAAACCCCCCTGGGCTCCAGGCACATGTTTAAGGCTGCAAGAAATGACAAGTTGAGTCACAAGGAGCCCTGTGTCTGGACTGGAATGGAGCACACTCACATCGCTCTTCCTCGGGAAGTGACGAGGAATGTGTTTATATATACAGAGCCCAACATGGCTGAGCAAACATTACTCAAGGTTTTGACAGACATTTGCCTTTGGGGTAAGAGTGAGCATAACCATGGGGTCAACAGTTCAGAAGGTTAGGAGGGGAGAGAGGGGTCTACGCAGAACAATTTGCTTCCCAGTCTTTGTAATAGGTCTCGGTCCTATCCCATCCACCCATGTGTCCACAGAAGTCTGTCAGATGCCTGGTTGCAAGGTGCAGTCAGTTTATGATCAGTTATGGAATAAACATAGCACTCTGATTATCATTAATTATATTTATTTTGGAAAAATATTTTAAAAATGAATTTCTTCATTAACAAAACGGTAAAAAAAACCTCAAATAACATTTGCACAATATTCCATAAATACATTTATATACAAAAAAATATAGTCACATAGACCCGAAGTGCCTTTGTACATATTTACCAAAAATTTTAAATTATAAAAAAATGAACATCACAAAATACTCAAGCTTTACAATTATCATGAAAATATTTTTACAAATTCAAAAAAATAACACACTTTTTCTCACCTAGTAAAAACACGTTTTAGTATCAAAAAAGACAATAAAGGCAGTGTTTGTGTCTCTAAATCAAGAAAAGACTGGCTCATAAGAATCCAAAATATACACTTCAGGCAGTGCATGCTTCTTATGTAGTAATTAAGTCCATTCATTTAAATATATATAGAAAAGCAACTGACCATAGTGCAATGATAAAATTCGTAAAAGGCAGTGCAACAGTAATCCTTGAACACAGACCCTTGCCTGGTGTCCATTTTGTTTATTTTGCAGTCACTTTGCTAACTTCAGTAGAGAACCAGCTCAAGCCTGAATTTAGTTTCTCAGCAGCAGTCAGTGAAGGAATCTATCTCCCATCCCTCTTTCAGCAGCATTCATTGGGGCACGTCTCCTCTGAAATTGTTCTGAACAATCACCTTGCCATATCACCTCTGGTTTACACCTGATGGGACAAAACATGATCAGAGATCAGGAGAGGTTAACAGAAAGAGAGAAGAGGGCTGTAAGGCTGCAAAGGGTCAGGACTCTGTCTTTATGGTGGGCAAGAACGGACTCTGCATGAAACACACTAAGGGGTAAAACAGCAGACCACAATCACATTGTTACTGTACTCTTGTCTGTAAAAGTCATCGCACCCATAACATCCAGCACAGTAAGTCACTGAGTTGTCTTTACAACATCCATGGCACAACAAACACAAGCTGGCTAGACTTAGCAGGTGCAAATCTCTGTGGAACCATGGAATAGCTGCCCTGATTTGTGCTAGACAGGGGTCGCACGCTGAGACTTTTCTCTGCTGTTCCAGCTGCCAGACACTATACTAACCTCAGTTGCTATGATGCACTCATCTTTCTCTTCTGATATGACATACACCGACTGGTACTTTGTGTCTTTTGAAGTGGAATATACTGAATCTGGTCGTTTTCTTTCAGAAGTATCACTGTTGGAGACAAAAAGAGACAATACATGTCAGATGGCTGTTGCTTAATGCCACCCATGAGAAACACACACCCTTCAGAGTCAAGCTGCCCCCCACGCTTGGATGCGAGAGATACCTCTTTAGTTGTACTGCACTTTTCTCCTCTGCCTCTGAATCATATGTTTCACACTTGGCTTCACATTTGCTGTGCTCCTCTTTAACAGAGTCCTCATTCTTGAGTTCATGCACCAAATTGTAATCCACTGTTGGGTATCTGACTTTGTAGCCATTTTTATCAGAATTATCGCTGTGAAAGTCCACTTTCTTGTTTGTGTTTTTAATCTGAGTGGCACCAATGACACTTATGGAAATGTCCTTTTCACGCTGGCAATTTGCCAGGTTGTTCATGGTCTCAGTCTCACTCCTGCAGGCATCAGGCTGGTGATGCCTCTTTTGCACTCTGAGCCTGACGCAAACAACCACAGCAGCACACCCCAGTAGGAGCATGAGGACCAGAATAATCCCAGCACAGACAGCGATCCAGGGGAACTGGGCATTCTGGCCTTCTGTGTACTTTTCGGTGAAGTCGACGATGACCGGTCCCTGAGGCGGCTCGGGGAGCAAAAACTGGCAGTTGAGACCACCATACCCCCGGGCGCACTCACAGACGTAGCGGTTGTTTCTCTCATGGCAGGTGGCCCCGTTGTGGCAGGGGCTGTGTTCACATCTGCTCACCGGGGTGCTGCAGTTCTTCCCATTGTATCCCGGAGGGCAGGTGCAGGAATAGTCATTCACACCATCCTGGCAGGTCCCCCCGTTAACGCAGGGAAAGGAAGCGCAATCATCCACGTTATCATCACAGTGTCTCCCAGTGAAGCCAGCCTGACACTGGCATATGTAGGAGTTCCCCAGATCGACACATTGGGCTCCTGCAAGACATCAGTGGGGACAAGCACTGAGTGGTGAGCAGGCAGACCCAACAGCCTCCCACCTGCTGCTCCCAGGGCGGCTGTTGCAACCGCCAGCTGAGAAAAGCTTGATTTTTGAGCTGCTAGTTCAACTTTTGCCAGGTCTGATCCCCCATAAAAGATATGAGGCTTTTTTAAGGAAGATATTTGTTAATCAGATCTACTTTTCATTCACCATCCTATTCCCTTTTTGACATTTCACTCAGCTTGGACAACAAAGCTAGTCCAGATCAGGTTAACACCACAATCTCACATTACAGAGTTTGAGTGGCAATTAATGAGGAAGACTGAAGTAAAGGAAGTCTTCACCAGTTTAATGAAAACAGGAAGATTACTGTTACCACGTTACAAGCAATAATATTTAGCACTTCTACAGTATTTTGCATCTATGGACCTCAGAGCCTTGGCAAAACATTTGCAAGTATAATCCACCACATTTTTGTGCATGAAGCAAGACCAAGTTACCTGGCCACAGTTACCCCTTGAGAAAATGCTGTCTGCAGCTGTGTCCCAAACCACACCTTTACTTTTTAAGTACATTTCCTCCATCAAGTCAACTATTGACATAATACGGAGTATGACTGACCAATGGGCCTTGTCATGAACTCCAGATCGAAAGCTAAAGTAACTGCATAGTTTCCTTTTAGAAGGTCGCTGTAGCATGATTGGACTTACCATTAGCACAAGGGCTGGAACTGCAGTAATCAATTTTCTTTTCACAGTTGAACCCAGAATAACCCAGCGGGCAGCGGCAGCTGTATCCTCCATCAGGGTTATCAGTGCATCGCCCACCATTGAAGCATGGTCCATCAGCACAAGTCATTGCGCTCAGTTCACAGTTTTTACCATAGAAACCCGGGGGGCAGGTACAGGAATAGCTGTTCTCAAGATCCTAGGGGAAAGAAATGAGAAATTGTCAAAATATTTGTCTGAAGTTGCTTTGAAAACCAAAGGGGATTTTGAAAGTCAGTAAAATTGACACTGACTCCTCCCTCGGGATTTCAGATGACAGAAGCAACTCAAACCTACCGTACAGCTTCCACCGTTCTTGCAAGGGTTGGCATCACATTCATTGATTTCAATCTCACAGATGGACCCTGTGTACCCAGGTCGGCAAGAACAAGTATAGCTCCCCTGACCAGTGTTTGAGCACGTGGCACCATTCTTGCAGGGCTTGTGGTGTGTGCAGTAGTTCAGGTCTGTAAAAGAGGGGTTTTGAGAAAGAGAGTAGTCAAGATAATTGCTACTTTGCAAGGCTAGCACAGGGTGGGTGAGCTTTCTGTGTTTTAAAGCAGATGCTCACACAAGGACTGAGAACTCACCCTGGTTGCAGAAAAGGCCACCCCAGCCTTCCTGGCAGTTGCACTGCCATGGCTGCTGACAGGTACCATGAAGACAGCCTGGGTATCGAATGCACTCATCACAATATCGCCCCTGCCAACCCACTCTGCATCTAAAAAAAAAAAAATAAATAAAACAAAGTCCCATCAGATTTAGACTTCTCACAGTTGGAAACCCTATCGCAAACTCTGCAAACACACTTATGCCAGGGATCAAGTTTCCTAAAAGCTCTCAGTGATCCTTCATGTGAGAAAGTCACCGAGTCCAACCGCAGCATCAGCTTTCATCAGTCCCAGCTACTTCTTTCACTTCCTTAGATAGAGCCATGGTTCCAGGTAGTTAATTTGGTTACTCTAATAACAAACAGATAAACTTTACACACAGCACTCTAAACTCATTAGGTTAATATTAGTGGCACTGATGTTTGACTTGTAGATTAATACTTTGATCTGGCATCACCTGTATTTCTCAAATTACCGTCTAATATGATGCATATGATACCATCTAACGAAAGGCATTTAAACCGCCCCTTCAAACGACCAATGGCTTATTCAACCAGAGTATCAACGCTAAAGACAAAAGGAGCAGAAGGGAGCAGAAAACTTACTTGCATTCCCCAGGTTTGTCGCAAAAGCCATGTTGCTCATCGCATCCAGGCAAACAAATCGCTGTAAACAAACCAAGCAAAGATATCAGCACTAGGGCCAAATGCCTCCCTTTTACAAGTCTGATCCTGCAAGAACCTTGCAGGTAAGGAGCAAGCCCCTTTTATTAGGTCGGGGCAGTTAAACACAGCTGAGTTAAAATCTGGAGTCTGCAGGAGTATTGATCCCACCCTGTAACTGGGCACTTTACTTATCGCCGGGGATGAGCATTCTTCTTAATACAGTTGCACACAGACAAAAGAGGGCTCACAATTGCTCCCTTCCCCACAGCCCCTTACCCCCCTTCCCTTCCCAGTGAGGGTCAGAAGTCCTTTTTTCCAATTCTATGCACACAGCTCCACCTCTTAATATCCCCCGAAAGTGTGTGTGCAGATAAGAGTGGACAGCTGGTGTGCAGGGTGCCAGTGCAAGACAGCTGCTCTATTGTCTATTCTCTCCCAGCAGCTGCCCCACTGCAACAATACCCCAGCCCCGGAGCCAATGGGGCTGCCGGCCGGTGGCCGGGCAGCCTATCCCTGCCCACAGCTAATCTATGGCACGCGCGTGATTTCGCTGCAAAAAAACTTTTTTTTTTTTTTTTTCTTATTCAAATAAATAAGTCTAAAGTTCTTCCTCCCTCCTACCCCCCCTCCACCCCGCTACGAAAAGAGGCAGGCGGGTGCATGCAGCCCTGGTAAAAGAGGTAAGCGGACCAGCAGGAGGGAGGATGAGGGAAGGGGAAAAAAGGGACTTCTGCTCATTACTTCGCCTGGTTATGGAACTCATTAAGCAGGCACTGCAAAGTTTTAATTCAACAAAGCCAGCTGGAGACAATGGCATGCAAGGGGAAGGGGGAGGAAAAGAAAGAATCAGTGCTGATAATCAGATCGCCTCCAAGACGGAGAGAACGGAGCTGGGGGCAAGGCAACGGGAAGCAATCTGCAACTGGTAGCTCCACTTGCTAACGGCAAAACATTCTTTTTGCTTGCACGCATAAACACATCTCCCCTGCCTAGTAGGTTTGTGTCACCTATTATAAGCTGGCTTTTTCCTGAGAGGGAAAGCAGAGCAAAAAGCATATGTAACCAGTCAAGACAGACATACAGCCTTCCACTTTGCTATGGGAAGAGCAACAACGTACAAGCATCCAAAAGTGCTGACGGCCCTGAAAGAACTCATTATCAAAATACTTCCTTTTTCCCCACCCCTTGACACAACCCGGCTGGGCACTTTTGATCATGGGAAAGGTTGTAGTTCCTATTTAAAACACTATCAAAGGAAATGCAAGCCCTTCTGCCTGCTGTTTGTTGTGCAACATTGGACCATGAACTGCTAAAAGCATTTTAGCAGTCACTAACAGCGTGAATAATGAGTCTGGGCTGTCTGATACCAGCTGAGACCACAGTGTAGGTGAGCTTTAAGAAAAACAAAAACACAACAAGAAGAAAACAGAAAGGCTGCTTTACAGCCTGTAACTGTTTTCTCCCTGCCTGTCTAGCCCCATGATGACTGAAGAACAGCTCTCATCCAGTAAGTCATCAGCCAGCATACTTCAGATCTGTGTATATACACAGAGAATGCCATCACATGCTGCAGCAGGAGCTCTGTGATTGGGTGTATACTGCTATGTACCTACAAAGAGCGCTAATCTTATACAAAAGTGGAGGTACCTGACATTCCTGACTATCCTCTCTGTGATCTGCTTACTGTCCCAGCTTTTCCTGCTTTATCAACACACCACATTACTCAATAACTTCACACTCAAGGGTACTTTAAAACCCACGTCCCACACTACTTTATTAGTAGTAATGTCAAATAGGGAAAGAAATCAAATATTCTTGTGTCTCCAGGCGCGATAATCTCTATTAGAAGCAGTTTATGAGTGCCACAAATAAGAAATGCACAGTCTGAAGGCCACAGATCATATCTTGAACTTCCCAACACTTTTTTCAATACAAGGTGGCAAGACGTCATACCATGACAAGCCTATCAACAGGTTCGCTGCATGGATGTTCCCAAAGGCTAGCTCCCCCTGCTGAAGCCATGTACCCCACAGGTGACGATATCAATGTACCATTATTAAATGGGGGGGCTAGGTATAAAACCTAGTCCTGATATATTTTAATAAATCCTCAAGCAACTGCTGAAAATTCTGCTATTGTATTTGATGTGTACAGCAAATAAGCAAGAGTGTAATGTTGGCACTGACATTTTATTTGCTTGAGAAAGGACTGTCTGCGTTATCTTTCTGTGGTAACGCTGAAGACCTCCCATCACCCGCACCAGCAAAGCCTGTGCACAGCACCAGACCTGCACACACTGTAGCTTGGCTCTCCAATCAGGTCTGATAGCAGAGGAATACACTCCCTGCAAAAGCCCAGGGGATGCTGCTGCAGCTGGCACTTGGGGAGAGACAAGAAGGTAGACACTCACGCTCAGTGCAGTACTGGCCTTTCCAGCCTGGGTTGCAGACTTTCTCGCCACGCTCTCCACAGGTGAAGTGACCAAAGGCGTCATCCCGAGGACGGCAGAAGACAGAGCAGCCTTCTCCATAGTAGTGCTCATCGCACACAAAGCGATAGGAATACTTGAGGTCAGTGCGGCCACTACTGTGCAGGTCCTGGGACCACTCTTCACCCACCGCCAAGTGCCTCTGGGTGGCCAGGCGGCTGATGAGGCGCTCAGGGTTTTCTGTGTGAAAGCGGAGAGAAGCATCATGATTACCCTGAAGCAGGCAGGGGCACAGGAAGATGCTCAATGTGTGGTCTCTAGAGGGAGGGGAACCACTGAGGCAGGATGACAGGGCTGTGTGCCAACAGGTTGGCCTGTCTTCCCGTGACCTCCCAAAGAAAAGCAGGGATGGGATGAGAGGATCACGCTGCACACACCATAGAGAAAGGGGCCAAGTGGGGTTGCAGAACTGCGATTATTCCAGGGAAGGGTCTGTTTCAGGACAGTTACCTGTGGTGAGGTCATCAGGAGAGTCCGTATGCAGAGCCTCAATGATGAGCGAGAAGGTGCCCTGGGGAAAGAAGGATCAGAGAGAAACCACCGGGAGAGCGTGAGAGCAGGCAGGGACAAACGGCAGCGCCCCTGGCCCCCTAGAAGTTATCAGCCCCCCCGCCCTGCAAACACCTCCAGGGGATCCGTGGCCCCTTGGAAAGGTTTTTGCCCAGCTGGGGTGGCCCGGGTGGATGGGGTGGGGACAGGGACGGATGTGGGGATGGGGACGGGGACGGATGCGGGGATGGGGACGGGGACGGATGCGGGGACCCCCTTCCCTCGCCGCTCCCACCACTTACGGGCCAGGTGAAGCCGAAGGGGAAGCGGATGGGGTTGCTGAAGGCGGGGTCGGCGCCGCCCGCGCCGTCGGGGACGCTGAACGAGTTGGCGCCGAGGACGGGGGTGATGGCGCTGCCGTAGGTGCAGGGGGGCTCGGGGGAGACGCTGGCTTGGTAGTGCTTGAGGCAGACGCGGAAGAAGGTCTTGCAGTCGCACTGCTGCAACCCGCCGGCCCCCGGGCCGCCCCCGCGGCAGCAGTTGCGGTTGCTGAGCAGCCCCTTCTTATTGACAAACTCCTGCAGCTTCAGCTCGAAGACCCCGGAGCATCCGACCTGCGGGGCGGGGGAACAGCCCGCACGCTCGTCAGATGTTCGCATCCCGAGTCGGCCCGTTCCCCCCGGATCCAGCCCCGCCGCTGCCTCTCCCCGCTCCCCGCGGGACCCCCCGGCGCGGGGAACCCCGCGGGTATTCCTGCCCCGCGGGCGCTTACCTGGCAGCGGCTCAGCAGCACCGAGAGGAGGGCGAGCGTCAGCAGGAACCGACCTCCCATGGTGGAGGGGCAGCTCTGGGGCCCTCGCTTTCCTCCCCCTTGTCTTCTCGTCGGAGGGGAAAGGGGAAAGTGTCTCTCGGGAGAAGGGAGAAGACGGAACGGACAAAGCCGACCGCCCCAGCGGAGCTGGAAGAGTTAGTGTCGCGGTCTCCCGCTTTCAGGAGTGTCTCTGACTTCGTTTCTCCCCCTCTGTCGATAGCTCTAGGTGTAGCCTGCCGGCGAGTGACAGCTCTCTCGGGTGGCAAAAGAAAAAGGGAAGGAAAAATAGGAAAAATTTAAAAAAAAAAGAAGAAAGAAAAAGAAGGTTAAGATTAACCGACTAAACTCTTTTTCTTTCCCAATCCACGGTGCTCCTCCTTCTCTCCAGAAGAAAAAATTTTTTTTAAAAAAAAAAAAAAAAGTGAAGAAAAAAGAAAAAAAAAAAAAAGCAACTTAATTCCCAACAGAGGCACAGAAAAGTCTTCCCGAGGAAGGTATAAAATCGGCGAGCTGGCAATCCCTGCAGAGGCAGCGGCGGATGAGGCGGCAGGGTCGATAATTCCCGGTGCGGTGCGATGCGGGAGCGGCTCTGCGCGGCTGCGCTCGCCCTGCGCACGTCGGTGCTCTGGTGGGTGTCAAGCGGCAGCAGGCAGGTCACGTCGGAGCCTTAATCCCCCACCCCTTTTTTTTTTTTTTTTTTCTTTTTCTGAGTTTGTTTTTTTTTTTTTTTTTTTTAATTATCTTGTGCTGCTTTTTTTTTTTTTTTTTTTTTTTTTTCAAAAGAAGCGAATTTTTCTTTCCTCGTTGTGGGCTTACTTTGGTTTTTTTTAGAGGAATCCCAGCCGACAAAAATAAGCTCAATAGCGGCGCACGGAGCGTGTCCGGGTGTGCAGGGGAGGGGGTGCCTTGCTCGGCTCGGCTCAGGCTTCGCTCCGCGGCTCTCTCCGAGGGTGAAGCGCTAAGGATCTGCCTCTCCTCGGGCGCCTGCCTCCCTTATATCCCGCCAGCCGCCCGCATGCCTAATGAGATGCAAATGAGCAGCCCCCCAATCTGGCAAGGGCTGTCACAAAGGAGCCACTTTTCCAAACCCTCCTCTCAATGGATCGCCAAATGGTCAGTGAGCTGTAAAATGTGCAACCCTCTTCCCCCCCCCCCCCCCCCCCCCATCCCCTCCGCGCTCACAAAAAAAAAAACGTGCTCATTTACATTCCTGCAAATTTGGTAACCGCAAGAATCCCCCTTCTGCTCCGGGGACAGAGGGTGACACCCCCCCCCCCCCCCCCCGGCACCGGAGAGAAGGGGCGCAACACGCTCCGGCGAGAAAACAGCCCCGGGGACCGCGAGATGGAATTACCTCTGGAAAACGTGCAAAGCAGCCGCCGTGCCCCCCCAAAACGTAAAACTCGGCACTCAGGGCCACTTCCAAGGGGCATCTTCGGCTTTAAAGGGACGAGGGATGCGGGAGCCAGAGAGAGGCAACAAGGGGAAGCCGATCCCTTGATATTCTTTCACACCGTATTCCCCCCGGTGTAACCGGGATAATTGGCGGGGCGGGGTGGGGGGGACGGGAACCGAGCCGGCGGTCGCTCTTCCCTCGGCTCCATCCCCAGCGCTTATCCCGCCGGTGGAGGGAAAAGGGGGGTCCCCGAGGGTCCCAGCTCCGCGCTCCTGCCACCACCGCAGCGACAGAGACACCCGCTCGGGCCGGGTCCCGCACCCCTCTATGATTATTATCATCATCACCACCAACCTCTCCCTCTCTCTCTCTCTCCCTCTCTCTCTCTCTCTCCCTCTCTCTCTCTCTCTCTCTCTTTTTTTTTTTTTTTTTTTTTTTTTCCTCCTTCAGCTTAGTAAAAAGTGAGTTTGGTGTGTGTCGTTCGCGTGGCTGTCATTAAGGCCGTTTGTTATTGTGTGAGGGCTGAATCAGTTAGCTCTTTGTGCTCTCAGCTGTATGGTAATGTAGACAGCACCTGCTCCCTGCACAATGCGAGGGAGAGAAAGAGCTCCCCTCGGCGCACGCTACTGCCTCTACAACAATGTCCGCACATTTTTTTAAAGAAATCCCTTCCAGCACTTCCCCCCTCCGTTAAAAAAAAAAAAAAAAAAAAAAAAAAGCCACAACTTTACACCAACCGTCACCTTTTTTTTTTTTTTTTTTTTTTTTTTTTTTTTTTTTAACATTATCCATCAGACACTAGAACTTTTGTTTTGATCTTGAAAACATGGAAGGGAGTTTACTGGCGCGGTGAAAGAAGGGTAGAGATGATTACTATTTGAGCAGTTTCTTAATGATGGATGGAAGCGGGGGATAAAAGTTGGAGGGCGACTCTGGCATGTCACCCCAAGCAGGCTTTGCCACTTTGTCCGGGCCCTCTGTTTAAACACCTTCGATAGGCACAGCCGGGTTCATTAGGATGCAAGGTGTAACTGTCTCTGTAAATGTCATTTTAATTGTAACAGATCATTTCAGCACAGATTAAGCTTGTGCGCGAAAGGAGAGGATTTGGCTACAATAACCTCACTGTAGGTATGCCACGCTGAAAGCCTTATTATGGCGACTTTATTGGGTTGAAACGTGCATTTGCATGGCAAAATGTGACTTTCATTGAGGCAGATGTCTTGATCACAAATTATCTTACAATGCGCTAGGGAGGGGAAAAAAAAAAATCTTAAAGACTTCTTAAAGTAAAAGCATTGGGTAGTACCAATTAAAAGAAAATCACTAACGAGTTCATTCAGCCCAGCTCTTCTTGACTGCTCCTGAGCAAGGGGGGCTTGTGGCACCTACCCCGAACCCAGACAGGGACCCTCGGTACTCAAGCATCCAGACTTTTGTAACGATTCGCAACCTGGTCATCCCTTCCCTTCTACTCTGGGTCGAGCAAGCCATCTACCTCCAGGTACTCCTCTCCTTCCCTCCTTCCCTGCCCCTCGACGCTTCAGCGAAAGCTTAAATGTACAGGAAAGCTTAAATGTACAGGAATGTCCCAAGTGACAGGGGACAGGACAAGAGGGAATGGCCTCAAGCTCCACCAGGGGAGATTTAGGCTGGAGATTAGGAGGAAGTTCTTCACACAGAGGGTCATTGGGCATTGGAATAGGCTGCCCAGGGAGGTGGTTGATTCCCCTTCCCTGGAGGTGTTTAAGGCACTGGTGGATGAGGTCCTGAGGGACTTGGTTTAGTGTTCGATAGGAATGGTTGGACTAGAAGATCCGATGGGTCCCTTCCAACCTGGTTGTTCTACGATTCTGTGATTCTAATGCTCGGGTTTGGTTTGGTTTTTTTTTTGTTTTTTTTTAATTTGCTTTTTTTCTTGTTGTTGTTGTACCCCGAGCAGCGAGGGGAGCCCCCCGCCCCGCAGGCACCGTGCGAGGGCTCAGGGAAAGCGTCCCAGGAGGGAGGGGAACGGGGCTGGGGGGGGAGGGGGAGCCCCGCAGCAGCTCCGGCTTGAACCGTACATTACTTTTGCCACCTAGCGTCAACATCTTTTCAAGGAGCCTGCCGCTGCTTCGAAAGCTTCGCTGCGGCGTTATTCCCGGGGGAGGGGGGGGGAGAACCCAAACAAATCGTTTCGTACCGGGTTTACTAAGCGAGCGGTGTGGGGGGCAGTATTCGCCTTGAAAGGAGGTTGTGGAGAGGAGGGAGCTGGCCTCTTCTCCCAAGTGACAGGGGACAGGGCGAGAGGGAATGGCCTCAAGCTCCGCCAGGGGAGATTTAGGCTGGACATCAGGAGGAAGTTCTTCACACAGAGGGTCATTGGGCATTGGAATAGGCTGCCCAGGGAGGTGGTTGATTCCCCTTCCCTGGAGGTGTTTAAGGCACGAGTGGATGAGGTCTTGAGGGACTTGGTTTAGTGTTTGATAGGAATGGCTGGACTAGAAGATCCGATGGGTCCCTTCCAACCTGGTCGTTCTGTGATTCTGAGATTCTGTGAAATCTGGGGGGAGCTCGTCGGTGGAGGCGAGGACTGATATATCACCGCCTATCTTTTAATCTTACGAGAAAAGTCGGTCCATCAGCATCCCCTTGCTTAGAAAACTGGAAATAAAAAGTTACACGCGCAAGGGTTTTAACCTAGCGAAACCGGGGGGGGGGAGGTGGGGGAGGAAAAGACCCGAAAAAAAAAAAACTTGCCCCCAAATCCTTAACAACCCCCCTTCGGTACCGGGTATTTGTTAAATTGACGTGGCACAGATTTCTCGATTACCGCTGCTGAGCGTGACTGAAAGGCGCCGTGAGAGCCGGCAGGATCCTGCCCACGGCGCTCATTCTTCTCCGGCTTAATTTATGCCACGCGATTCTGTATTGGGGAAATCAAGCAGAAAGCTCCTTTTTCTGCTTTTTTTTTTCCCCCCTCTCCCTCTCTCTTTCAGATGCCGGGCTAACGGGGAGACTGTTTAACTTAAGTGTTTCTATAGGAGGCTGTTGTAGTTTAACTCCTGCCCACCAGTAGCTGAGGCGAACAAAGGAGGGACTCGAGGTCTAACTATTCATCCATTCTCTGCACTTTAATTTTCATTGATTCCGAAGACAAGGGGAGCCCTTAGGGATTCTCGCTGAAGGGGGATGACACGCCTTTAGACGCGATCAGCCCCCCAGCCAGCCATCTGCTCCCAACCAAATGGCGCTTTTTCGCTCCCAACCGCGTGTCTCCGCACCGCGCTCGCCCGCCGCCCCCCCCCCGCCGCCCCCCACGCTCCCCCCCGCACCCTGCCCTGCCCGCCCCACCGGGGGCAGCCGCCGCCGGGACCCCCGGGACACCCCGCACGGCCGGGACGCGGCCGCTCGGCCCCCGTTCGGGAGTTATCCCCCATCCCTGCCTCTTCCCGCAACATCCCCCCCCGACACACACACACACACACACACACACACACACACCTCCGCTGCCCCGGCGGGGATTTACGGTCCCGGGAGCTGCCCCCGTCAGCCGCAGCTTTTATTTCTAAGCGAGCCAGATTATGGGAAAAGTCACTTCAAAAGGGAGGGAGGGAGGGAGGCGGCGGGAGCTGTTAATTAGGGCGACGCGCTGCCATCGCCGGAGCGCCACCCTGATTTGATTTTTTTTTTTTTTTTTTTTAATTTTTTTTTTTTTTCCCCCTCCCCGGGACGGAGGTCTCCGGGCATATGGCGAACGGTGCCTCGGCGCAGGGACGCGTACGTGTGGAGCTATGTGTAACCGAGTGTGCGTAATGTTTTAATTAGGTCCGTGGTCCCTACGGAGGTATGTGCGCACCGCTGCCCTCCGCCGCAGGCCAACCCCTCCACCTGCACCCCCGCATCGCCATGGGAATGGTTTGGGGGGGCGGGGGGGGGGGGGCGCTGGCCCCGGCGCCCAGAGGGGTGTGCGGGGCTCCGGTCCCGCAGCCCCGGCCCCGAGCTCCGCCGCCCCGGCCGTGTGCGGGGAGAGGGATTAAGAAGTTTAGCGCGTAGGTTAGCCCAAAGTTGCAAAGGCATGTGCTGATTAGAATAAGAAAGGGCAGTCGCGTGGCTCAGCTGGCACACAGCGAGGCCAGATGATAGATAAGCAGCTCGGGGCCTTCCCTCCCTCTCCCCCCCCCCCCCCCCCCCCCAGCTCCCTTTTTAAAATCGCAAATCATCTGCTCCGGCCCTATCGTAGCCCCTCATTTTCATGACAATGGTTGTGTGTTTACCTGTGATCCTGGGACGGGGCATTCCTTTGTCTCCCGAGGAGATTACCGCAGCCAGCTGCTCCCCAACCCTTCCCCGGGCAAATCCCGAAGTGGCCCCTATATGTGTTTTACTGATCGCACACGGGGAGAAACCGAGCATCCCCTCCGCTCCCTTCCCCTGCTCTACTTGTTTGTTGGGTTTGCTCCGTGGCTTCTATCCAACTATCCTATAGTTGTAGGAAACTACCCCCTTTGCAGAGCCGCTCAGCCCCACTTGTGGACAACTGGCCTCTCTGCCCCACCTTTAACTCCAGGGACACCCACGGTCTTCACCAAGCTAGAAGCCACAGATAGGCATTTGCACTAGGTGACCTTCTGAGATCCCTTCTAACCCCAAATATCTCACGATCCTGAGATTTACCTGGAGCCCCAGCACCCTGTCAGGCAAGCCTGACACAACCCCATGGAGCGCTGAGGCCTGGCTTGTCTTGGGAGGGTGTCACCGAGCAGAGAGGGGGAGTGATTGGGTTCAGACGACTACACGGAATAAAAAACACGATGAACCCTCTCAGAAAAATGTTTCGCATTCCGTATTTCACTGGATGGCCAGAAATACTTCCTTATGCTACTGACATCAGTAGGAATAAATGCTGGTGTTCACCAGTTCTCACAGGGAAACGCTCTCTTCTCTTTTCCCTGGTTTTATTGCTCATCATCATCTCTCTAAACAGTAGCTGCAAACTTCAACTCCAGACGGTAGCTGCACAGGCTGCTCTTTCCCTACAGCAGCCAGAGCAGCGTGCTGCCTTACTGTACTGCATTTCATGCACGAAGGGTTTTTCTGTTCCCCTGTGGCCTGCAGCTCCCTTTGCATGGTGTGCACATCTTGTGCCTTGTGCATTGGCTGCAGCGCAAAACCTGCTGCTAATAAACTTTGGAGGCGGGGGGAGCAGTTCAATCGTATGTTTCCAGGGCTTTCTGAGCCACTTCCAATTTGCGTCATTTTTATTTCTTTCCACATCGCTCTCTGTGCAGAGAAGGGTGGGGGGTAGTGGTGTGGGAGGGTGAGGGGAAGGGAGAAGAAGGGGGCAGAAACTCATCTGCAGAAGGTGATTACAAGAAAGAGGATGTGTATGGATGGGGTGGGCCTGAGCTTTTGGAAACGCTCTCCCCTTTTCTGAGAGCATCTGCCTGGAGACGAACAGATGTGGGCACCTGCGGTGACAGGCCACATATGCTCCATCCTATTCACAGGCATTCAGAGACGGCCACAATGGTGAGGCTTTGTGCATGTGGAGTCACCAAATATATTAATCTGTGCTCCCTAGAGCACCACTCTGTTTAATTTTTCACCGGCAATAACATCTGATCTCGTCCTCCCACCGGCTCCCCCCTGTCCCTCTTTCCACCCTGAAAAGATGTGAAGTTATTCAGGTCCCCACCTGTTGCTGGTGGAGTGGAAGCGGGTCGTGCTCCCAGCACGCCTGCATCCAGGCCCTTTGCGCCCTGGGGAGACAAGGGTTCTCCTCCACCAGCAAGTGCTGAGCAGGGCAGAGCAAACTGGTCCCTTCCTGCTGTGAGAAAGCTCCTGCCAGGCCATCCTGGGACGCTTTGTTTATTCTGGGCCAGCAGTCATCAGCAGGCTGTGCAGCTGTGGGCCAACAGAAATCTCCAACATACAACTCAAGGGATGTTCAAGCAATTTTGGTGCGCAATGCTTTCATCCCCCACACTCCTCCACCCGATTCCCATCCTGGCTGGGTTTGTTCAGGGGCACAATGGCCCCTCTGGGACCTGGACAAGCTGGAGACGTGGGTCTGTGTGAACCTCATGAAACTACACAAGGGTCGGGGTGATCCATGATTTCAATATAGGATGAGGGATGGTGTGATCTAGAGCAGCCCTGTGGAGAAGGACTTAGGGGTGCTCGCTGATGAAAAGCTCAACATGAGCTGGCAATGTGCACTCACACCCAAGAAGGCCAAATGTGTCCTGGGCTGCATCAAAAGTGTGGCCAGCGGGTCACGAGAGATGATTCTGCCTCTCTATTCTGCTCTTGTGAGACCTCATCTGGAGTATTGTGTCCAGTTCTGGAAT
Organism: Coccyzus lansbergi; assembly: GCA_033558105.1. NCBI lineage: Eukaryota > Metazoa > Chordata > Aves > Cuculiformes > Coccyzidae > Coccyzus > Coccyzus lansbergi. The sequence goes on from JAUMJK010000878.1 coordinate 288,515, forward strand.
CCCCAGCATAAGAAGGATATGGAACTGTCAGAACGGGTCCAGAGGAGGGCTATAAATATGATGAAAGGGCTGGAGCACCTCCCCTATGAGGACAGGCTGAGAGAGCTGGGGTTGTTCAGCCTGGAGAAGAGAAAGCTCCGAGGAGATCTTAAGAGTGACCTTCCGGTGCCTGAAGGGCTACAAGAAAGCTGGAGAGGGACTGTTTACAAGGGCATGGAGTGATAGGACAAGGGGCAATGGGTATAAACTGGAGAGGGATAGATTTTGCCTGGATATAAGGAGGAATTTCTCCACTATGAGGGCAGCGAGGCGCTGGCACAGGTCGCCCAGGGAAGCTGCGGCTGCTCCATCCCTGGTGTGTTTAAGGCCAAGCTGGATGGGGCCTTGGGCAGCCTGATCTAGTCGGACTCGTCCCTCCCCCTCTCGGCAGGGGCGGGACGGGACGGGTACGGTGGCAGCCCCGCCCCCTTGGCCCCGCCCCCGGGAAGCGGAAGTGGCGGCCGGGTCAGTGCGGGGCCGCCGGTGGGGCGGGGGCGCGGGCCCAGCCCGGGGCCGAGGGGGACCTGTGGCTCGGGGGTGGGGTGGTGGATTTGCCCCACGTCCCCTGGGGTGCGGGAGGGTTTGCCCCTCGTCGAGAAGGCTCTCAGGAGAGCAGGAGCGGTCTTTCTGATCGTTTCTGCCCACAAGGCTTTGCAGTGCCGTGTGTTGCCGTGGGCACAATAAAATCTGCGTCGCGGTGGTTGCTTGCTGCCGGTATTGGGTGTAATGGTGTCGTTTAGGAGGTAAAATGTAGTGGTCAGGTCATTTGGTAGGCGTGGTTAATGGTTGGACGTTACGACCTTGGAGGTCTTTCCCAACCTTAAAGATTCCATGATTCTGTGATCGGCTGCAGTGATACAAGGAGTAGTTACTACTACAATAAATGGAATGTTGTTTAAGCCAAAGCAAAGTTTCGTCTAAGTAATTGTGTTCTTTGCAAGATAGACTAAATATCCTTCTCCTAGCATATTTTCTTTAATACAGTATTTTCCCAGGCACTCTTCGTTCTTTGAAGATCGTAACATCTTGTGTGCACTATGATCTGTGCTGCTCAGATAGATGCAACTTCTGTAACCACCTCTGCAGCCTTCCCTATCTCAAACAGAAGGTCAAGCAGAGAGCTGAAACCAGCTCGAAATTTGCAAGAATTTTGACTCTTGTGAAGTTTCATATATATATATATATATATGCTTTGAGCATAACATAACCAGTGTTGAACCTGAGCTTTTAGTGGTTCAGACAGATGCAGGTGAACTGTAAAAGGGATTGATATGTGCAGAAGAGACTTTTGGCATAAATGTGAGTTGCGTTTTCAGGAACATTTCCGATTTTTTTAAACTGTTTGTATGGGTTTAAGACCATTTTGTAACTAAGGAAATAATATGCTATTAGGATGTAAGCATGCATGTTTTGTTTTCCTGTATCAAGGAATTAGGAGACAAATAAACAACAAAAAAACCAAAGTTCTTGTTCTTGGTTGAAGTATTTAACGATTATTATTGACTGTTTTAACCTAGTGTTAAGCAGGTCAGATGATGAGTGAACGATGACTGTGTGATACATAAACCTGCTCATAAATCAATTAAATATTGTAAGTAATTGGTTCAGAAATACTGAAATTGCAAGAATAAAATAATTTTAAAGCATTTTCCTGGTTTGGGGTGAGCAGAACTAAAGGTAGCCTTCATTTAAAGATGTCACTTGAAGGCCAATGGCATCCTGGCTTGTATCAGAAATGGTGTGACTAGCGGGCCCAGGGAGGTTATTCTCCCTCTGTACTCAGCACTGGTGAGACCGCTCCTCGAATCCTGTGTTCAGTTCTGGGCGCCTCACCGCAAGAAGGATGTTGAGGCTCTGGAGTGAGTCCAGAGAAGAGCAATGAAGCTGGTAAGGGGGCTGGAGAACAAGTCTTACGAGAAGTGACTGAGAGAGCTGGGGTTGTTTAGCCTAGAGAAGAGGAGGCTGAGAGGAGACCTCATTGCTCTCTACAACTCCCTGAAAGAAGGTTGTAGAGAGGAGGGAGCTGGCCTCTTCTCCCAAGTGACAGGGAACAGGACAAGAGGGAATGGCCTCAAGCTCCACTGGGGGAGATTTAGGCTAGACATTAGGAAAAAAATTTTCACACAAAGGGTCATTGGGCACTGGCAGAGGCTGCCTAGGGAGGTGGTTGATTCACCTCCCCTGGAGGTGTTTAAGGCACGAGTCAATGAGCTGCTAAGGGACATGGTTTAGTTTTCGATAGGAATGGTTTGACTTGATGATCCAGTGGGTCTCTTCCAACCTGGTTGTTATATGATTCTATGATTCATAATAACATTACAAATAGACCTTGGAAAGTAATAGAGTATGCATAAAATTTCTGGAACAAAACTATCCATATGCTTGTAAGTGGGAAATATATTCTGTCCACAGCGCTTGTCTTCTTGCACGTGGTTGAAGGAGACGGCTCCCTCGTATTACTCTGGCGTGATAAAGGATGCTTTCTTTCTAAAACTCTAATATGAGGCTTAGAGAGTTTTATTTGCTGGCATTGTTTCTTTCAGTAGTAGGGGTCATCTCTGATTTTTTGAGTCTGTATAAAACTGGGAGGGTGGGACATACATATCTGATTGTTTCAGTTTGTGGAGAAAACTTCCCCTCCCCATGCAGATTCATGTACTCAGTAGCAGTGCAGTTGAGATCCTGTAGTAACCCATGATCTCTGTTTCACACAAGTAACACCAGAATTAAGTGTGCAGCCTTAAACTGTGCATGTGTTCCACTCTTGTGAAACTAAGACTTATGCCGTACGGCATTTTAGTACTAATTCTGCTGGCTTTATTGAGGTGCCTCTGATGAAAGATTTTCTCAAGTCAGAAGACATAACCTGTTCTAGTATCTACTATTGCGATGGATTAGAGACTGATTTCCCTACTGTGACTGTTTCTGTCCAGAACTGAACTCATGGAATCATAGAATCACCAGGTTGGAAAAGACCCACTGGATCACTGAGTCAAACCGTTCCTATCAAACACTAAACCATGCCCCTCAGCACCTTGTCCACCTGTCCCTTAAACACCTCCAGAGAAGGTGACTCAACCACCTCCCTGGGCAGCCTATTCCAGTGCCCTGTGACCCTCTCCATGAAAATTTTTTTCCTGATGTCCAGCCTGAACCTCCCCTGGCGGAGCTTGAGGCCATTAAAATAATATAGCAATAGGTTGGTTGACAGAATATAAACTCAGTATTTTATATTATGCTTTCAGTGAATATGGCAGTAGTATCAGAATACCAGTAATGGCTATTAGGCCAAAGGGCATTTGTTTATGTGTTTGCGTGTGATCTTTCTAGTAAGTTAAACTAATAACTGCTATTGGATGTTTTTCTTATACTCTCTGTATCTTTCTTACTTAAATTGTTAAGTGAGTGTTTCAAATACAGGTAGGAGGAGGCGGGAGAATGTTTCTTTCCATTTATTGCAGTACAGAATAGCTAGTAAGTTGTTTACCATACTTCCTGATCTAGGTGCATGGCCTCTAAGGACAGATTCTATTCCTATATCATATTAATCATAACTAAAACTTGCTTGGATGCAATGCATTTCTGCAGAAGCAAGACCTGCCATGCCATATGGAGTCTATATGGTGACCTTGGATCATTTGGTCTGACTGCATGTGTTAGTGATTGAAAGATGGAGACGTTCACACCCATTGCAAGGTCTCCATGGAAAGTAATAAAAACCTATAACCTACCAGTGCTCAAACCATTTGGAATCAGAGATGCAGCTTTCCTGGAAAAACAAATGACCTGAGTCTCAAGGGCACCAAGGTAACGTGGGAAGTAGCATCGTAGAGAATGCAGTGTCCTGCCTTCTGTCCATGTGCAGCAATGAAGCAAACCTCTGATTCTTTAAACAGGTCTTGAAAATTTCATCTTCAAATGGTAAAATGGATTGAATTTCTGCTTCAAAGCATAACAGATACTACCAAGATAGTTGCAGAACAGAGGTGTTGCAACAGGTGCCATATCAGTAGACTGCTGTCTATGTACTCGAGTGGTTACTGAGCCATTTGCACAATCAAGGTATGAGGCTGATTTCCAAAGTTATTCAGTATATTTTTCCATGGACTTTAATTAAAGAAGTATTCATTCCTGTGTAATACACTGTCAGATAAGATGTTATAAAGCTTTTAATTATGTAATAATAGCAATATGTCCTTTTGTATGTTTTATGCTATTAATCTGAAATTGTTAAAGTCATATTTATGAATACCTTCTGATACTTACAGCTTTCACTGATCTAAGAAGCAGAAGCGGAAAGCAAATTGAATGAGCGCTTATGTCCAGTTTGTTGATGGGAAGAGAACTGTTTCAAACTGTTTAAAGGTCAGGAAAACTCAACAAGCTATTAGCAAAAGCAGAAAAATGCTTCAGTTTCCAAGTCGTTATGTTGTTTGTTTGGGTTTTCTTGTTGTAGAATTTTGTTATGTTTCTCAGTATTGCATTTTGGGTTTAATTTTTTTTTTATTTTTCTTCTTTCAGACTGTTGTGAGTTGCAGAGATCAGCCATGGGCATTAAAGGTTTGCAGGGATTTGTAGCAAGAATTTGCCCTGATGTGTGCAGAACAGTCGATCTGAGAGAGCTGGCGGAAAATCATCGCATCAATCATCCTGATTTCCCGCCTACTATTGTAGTAGATGCCATGAGTTGTGTTAGATTCTGGTACACACCAGAATCCTGGGTGTGTGGGGGCCAGTGGCAGGAGTACCTTGCCAATTTAGAGGATTTTATTAAAGCGTTTACAGCAGCTGGTATCCAGTTGGTGTTTTACTTCGATGGAGTGGTAGAAGAGAAAAAGAGAGATGAGTGGATTAAACGGAGGTTGCGGAATAACAAGGAAATAGCCAGAATATTTCAGTTTATCAAAACTCATAGGAAACAACCAGGGAGAGGAATGTTCGTTGTTCCTTCAGCTTTGCCTACTTTTACACGTTTTGCACTGAAGTCACTTGATCAAAAAACAGTATGCACGTTGCAAGAAGCAGACTTTGAGGTGGCTGCGTATGGTTTGCAACATAAGTGCATAGGAATTCTTGGGCAAGATAGTGACTACCTCATCTACAATACATGCCCCTACTTTTCCATTGAGAAGCTCCGTGTGGACAGGCTGGTCACTGAAATGTACTCTCGAGAAGATCTTTGCCGTGTGTTGGGTCTTAGTTTGACACACCTCCCTCTCTTTGCTTGCTTGCTGGGCAATGATATTGTTCCAGAAAGCATGTTGGAAAGCTTTTGGCATAAATGTTTAGTCACCAGCCCCTGCAAGAATAACAGCTACGACAGAAGAACAAACGTACTTCTAGCTGTAGCAAATTACATCTCAAAAATTCCATGCTCGTACAGCAGCCTGAAACACTTGGAAGAGATGCTACCTTTGGGATCAGACAAGACATTACTTTACAGAGGATTGGTGTCCTATGTTTTGCCTGGTCAGCAGTCTCCATGGATTCCACCTAATGTGAAAAACTGCCAAATGTTCTCTGTTCAACAAGAAACAGCTGTGTGTCAAGATAAGGAAATCTTTCAGGTAACTTGTTTTTTAAAGTTTAATGGTCACTTTTTTGACATGACTGCGTAGTGGAAGTAGGTAATGAGTACACTGAACCTATTGATTTATATTTCATTGAGCAAAATCTTTTGTCTATTAAGCACAGCAATGGCTAGGACTGTGAGATGCATCAGATGAGGGCAAATTCACCATATTTTACTAAAAGTGGTTCCTCTCTTTTTTGAAGCATCAAGCAGGTCAAATAATGGGGAGTAGCTCTATAGGTCTGTAGCTGGGTGAAGAGCTGCAGTTACCATGTGTTGCATGATGTGATGCCTTGCTTTTTGCTTTGAGAACCTGCAGGTCAGCGACAGCTGGTTAATGGTCTGATTGGCTGTGTATGGCCCATGTAGTCAAGGTACCAAAGGGAGCTGTGCTAAGAATGCAGAAGTTGAAATTGCTCTTGTGGTGGATGTAAGGAAACTTGGCGTAATTTGTAATTTTTTTGGATCACATTAATTATCCTTCAGAGAGAAAGTACTGTTTCCTGGAATGATGAATACATTTTGTTACTTTTTGATCCTCCTTAATCTTGGAGATAATACTTTCCTCCTTCTTTGAATAAACAGTTAGCTAAAGAACAGCATATCCGATCTGAAAATTATGCCATCTTCAATATCCTGAGTAATGGAGAGATTGAGTGCAGCAATTCTTTGGAAGATGAATGTGACACAGAGATTCCTGGACAGGCACTTATCTACCGTCCTGCTCGTCAACATATTTACTCTATCTTGTTGGAATTTGCAAAAGGTACAATTAAACTATTTACACCATTATTCAAGTACACTTCCAATTTTGAAATATGAAATCTCAGATTCATAGTTTCAGTGGCTACATCAGCATGGCATTTAGGATAAAAACTGTGTATAGCTGAAGCGTAGTTCTTGAGGAATCAAGAGAATGTGACAATGAAGTTGCACTTTTTTACATACTGTCCAATTTCAGTGCTTTTAGAGATATTATTTTTAAATTGGGGGGTTATCTTGTTAAATGGCGAGCCTTTAAAATTGTTAATGACTAAAAGATTGAGTAAAACAATGATATTTAGAAGATTTTAGAAATTTGAAAGGATATGAAACCTTATGTTTCTTTGGTATGTGTAGTTCCTGATGAATTCATGCATTGTAATACACTTCTGTAAACCAGTAATGCACTGTTACAGCTTAACCTTCTATTGATTTTCTGTCCGCAATTTTAAGAACAGGGGATAGCCAAATATAGTTTTGGTAGCAATACAAGGCCAAGTAATCATGTCAGTAGTTATTAGTTCTTTCATGAAAGAAAATTATTATTTCTCCAGTTATGTAAACAGGTTTTGCAGCGGGTATGTATATCTGTGCTTCCATTCTTCTGCTTTAAGATAGAATTTTTTTATTCATATCCTTGGACTAATCTTATGTTCTTAAGACTTTGAATATTAGATAAATGTTACATTTACAGTGTCTTTTAGGCAGTGAGTTGAAAATTAAAAGTGTGGTGAACTTTTATTCTTTCTAATATGTTGATTTCTCCTTGGTAATCACTTTAAATTTATTGATGAAAGTGCACCACCGTCAAATCTAATATTCAAACTGTGTGTTTAAAAAGGCAGTGAAAGGTGATTAAGTACCTGACTTCCTTCACCAACTGGAGATTGAAGTTGTGCAATAATAGGAAACAAAAATAGGAAAAACTGAATCAGAGCTTATATAGTCCTTTGGAGAAAGAGTAACAAAAATCTCAGCAGTGGTCATGCACATCTGTCATTTTTCATTTTTCGGCCTACTGCCTCTAAATATTTTAGACAATTATAACTTGATTGGGTTTTATTTATTCCATCAAGCAGTGCAGGATATTGGTTGATGTTTTCAGAAATACCCAGACCAAAACCTCTAATTAACAGTTGTTGCTGTCAAATGGCAAGGTAGTAGGCTGGTTTTCATTTGCATGACACTTTTTGTATTACACTGTTCGTAGTACTCAGGTGAAGAAGATTAGAATTGAAATGCAGAAAAATTAATTTAGAATCTTATTGAAAATGAAATTTGAATATGAAAGAGATATTCTTGTAAGGAAATGTTTTTTAGAATAAACACACAGGTAGTGCATTATTTATTCTCCATTCATGCTTCAAATTCCTGAGATGATTTTTCGAAGTAAATCATAGTGAACCCTCAATCCTTAGCCCTTCCAGAAAGGTAGATAGAGTGTTCCTGCATGGGTAGCGTTATCTAATCTGCATTTTTAGTGCATGTGTCTAACTGTTTTAACTGTGTCAATTCCTAGTAGTTTATGGGCTTGGTTTTTGGTCATAGTGTACAGTTGTTTCTAGGTTAACAGCATAGATCAGAGTCTGTATGGTTATTAATAAGTAAATATCAGCATTTTTTTTTTAGGAATTTGCTGCTTAACCTACTAAGAATTTTTTTTTCTTTACAGAGTAAGAATCCTTTGCTAGTTTTTCTCAGTTGAGGTTGAGTTTACTTTGTTTTGTAATTCCCTAAGGGGCAGCATGGGAAGAAGTAACCTATACTGTATGTAGGCTGTAGCATAACGTAGAATTACTTTTGATTAGCATTAAAAAGCAGTTTATTAGGAGTCAGACAATTAAATCAGTCCATGTGAATTCTACTGCCATTGTGATAGAGTTGCTGATCTAGCTCATTTGATGTAGCACGTCAACAGAGGTGATTCTCTCCCTCTACTCTCCTCTGTGAGACCCTACCTGGAGTCCTGTGTCCAGTTCTGGAATCACCAACATAAGGATATGGAACTGTTGGAATGGGCCCAGAGAAGGGTCACAAAGAATGATCCAAGGGCTGGAGCACCTCTCCTGTGGGAGGATTTGGGTTGTTCAGCCTGAAGAAGAGAAGGCTCAGGGGACACCCTATAGCAGCCTTACAGTACTTGAAGGGAGCTACAGGAAAGCAGGGGAGGGACTTTTTACAAGGGCAGTGAGTGATAGGACAAGGGGGAATGGCATTAAATTGGAAATATTTAGACTAGACATTAGGAAGAAATTCTTCATGATGAGGGTGGTGAGGTATGGGAATGCATTGCCCAGGGAAGCTGTGGCTTACCCATCCCTGAAGGTGTTCAAGGCCAGTTGGATGGGGCCTTGGACACCCTGGGCTGGTGGCAGGTGTCCCTGCCCATGGCAGGACAGTTGGAACTGTATGATCCTTAAGGTCCCTTCCAACCCAAACCTTTCTGTGATTCTACAATTTGAAGCTGCCTTGGCTAACTCCACGCAATGTTGCAGTTTGTAGTGGAAATAGATGCTTAAGATCCCTCAGCTGTAGGATTACTGTGTTGGAAACTGATCTATTTGCAGTTCACATATCTACTTATTTACTATTAAACAGGGATAGCAAAGCAACCAAAATGTAGTAACAATGGGGGTTACAGTTTCTGTAAGAAATAGTTTAAAACGGCCTAAACTATCTCCCCTACCCTGGAACAAGAAACTGTTAGTTTTGAATGCCTAGGTTGAGATTTCCAAGCATGCCTAAGAGATCCAAGAATCCACAGGAGCTGAATGTTGTTACATATGTTGAAATGACTTGCTTAGACCGTGCCACTTTGCCTGTGATAAGCATTTCTTTTGCTGTTGGTGCTATTTTAAGTAATCCTCTTGCACAGCCACTCATTTCAGTCCCTGTGCAAACCTCTCAGGTTGCGTTGTTGCAGCTGTTTGTGCAGCTGCATGGTGGCCTAGCTTGAGCAAGTGAAAATAGCCCTTCCATCCCTTTCTTGCAGTCAGGTAACTAACCCGGTTCTGTTTCCTCATCTGAATTTTTGTGTAGCCACAAACAGCTGTGGTGAAACTGGTCAAGGGAATGTCAGGGAGTGGGAAAGCACGAATCGGTGGTTGCCTGACAAAGTTAGCAGTGCTGCTGCAAGAGTTGCTTGTGAAGCTATGTTTTCAGTAAGCATGTACATAATTTTACTCACAGAAGTGTTACTAAAATTACAGCCTTATTTTTGCCCCTTAAAAGATAAATAGGGGGTTTACGGTGATTCTGGTAGCATGGCATTTGTTGTCAAAGTTGTTTTAAAGGTATCTTTATAATTAAGTGAAATATCACATATAGTGATATATAAATAGTCAACTTTTAGCATCATTCCTAGGAAACCAGTGCTGTTAGAAAAACTCAAGTAGTAAGGAAAAGTAACAATAAATCATGTGTCTTGATAGGCCAGCCAGGCTCACTTTTCTGTTGGCAAAGTGTATAGAACAAAGCTGGCAGTTTTGGCAACAACTCAATCCATGAAAATACCTGCACCTGCATGGCTTTCGCCAATTAGGAGGTTATGTAATGTAGCCTAAGTCCATGGCCAGCTCCTGGAAGTCCTGGCATCACTCCTGGTTCTAACATTAGCAGACCAGACTGATGCTTGCTTTGACACTGTTGAAAACAGTCCATTAGCAGAATTTTTGCCAGTTATCAGCAGTGACTGTTCGGAAGGGCTGGCATTTTGCAGGTGTAGATAGAGGATATGTATAAGACTGCATTTCCAAATGTCTCATGTTTTGGTATTTTGCACGTAGTTGAAATATCCCTTAGGCTGTCTAAGCAGTGCTTCTACAGCTCATTCGAAATCTACTTAAACAAAAGGAACTGCTGTTTTTTTATTTCGCTGGTGATAGTCTGTATGTGCATTGTAGGGAAAATTTTGAAAAATGACTACTTTTTTCCAGAGATATTTCCTTGCTGGGAGGATTGGCATTTAGTAATCATGTATCAATTTTGTTCTTGGTATGTTAATGTGCTGTTAGTTTGCATGACCTTGCTTTCAGCCATATTTATTTGGCTACTTATGTAAGCAGTAATATACTTCAGTTACTAATGGTGTATAATAGTGAAAAACACTCAGCTGATGTGGTGCTACATCCTGTACCAACATTCACATATATTAAAAGAGCAAAACTAGAGATTTCTTACTGGCTTCTTTTTTTTACTGTGCTTATGCTCGATGGATGATGTAAAAATAGTATTTTACTGGCATTTGGAATCGATTTTGATCAGTTATTTTGTGAGTTGTGGAACTCATAAAGCATGACTCTCCCTGCCAGCTTCCCCTCAGCAAAACTTTTATATTTCCATGCTTCTCCTTAACATCCTCTTAACCTCTCTCTGTGTCCTTGACAACTCCCTCCTGCAATATATGGTGTTTTCAGGTGTGTTCCTTATTGCTTTCTGCTTTCCCTAAATCCCATCTACCTTTTTATTTAGCTGTAGCTCTTTCATAGGTACTTGTGTATTGATTTGCCATCTGGTGTGTTTAGATACTGTGGATAACTTTGCTTTCCTGCCTTTCTTTCAGTTGGTGCCCTAATAGAATCCCTCCATCAGCTGAGTCACCAATTTCACAAAAAGTTTAGGAATTTAATACATTTGAAAACTTTTCTCCTCTGTCAAGTTTAGTTGTAACAGACCAGTACACCCATAAATTAATTATGACAGATGTCCTAATTGTATTAGGCTTGCTTCCTTAAGAAGCCAGGGTAGAACTGGGGAGGCTCAATTAGTTGAGCACATTGAGTAAAGCAGAGTAATTTACATAGAAAATCTTAAAAGAGAATCATAAAACATCAGAAAGTTTCTGAAATTGACTTTGTGTGTTAAATTGGAAGGTTCTGTTCACGAAATAACATTGCAGGCAATGATTTATAATTGAGGTGTAAGACTATTTAGACACAGGAATGTACATTTTAAGGCTTTTTATTCCCCCCCAGTGTAGGCATTTTTCATTTTATTCTTAATGTAATCAGTTTTTGAACAGTGAAGTGTGGCAAACCAGGTGTAATACCGTTTCCGTAGTCTAGCTGTTGGTTGTTCAATTGTTCACCTTTATTGGGAATTTATGCTGCAGATCCATAGGTAAGGAAGGAAGAAGCAGCCAGGCTGTAAAACAGAGTTTGTCTTGTTCTTTTCCCCCTTCTATTACCCCTGATACTAGAATTCCATTTGCGAAATTTCGGCCCTTGCAGCATAGTGCACTACTTGTTCATTTGTGTCAACAGTCAGTTGCAGTATTGAGCTATTTATGAGATCAGGAAATGAATGTGACCAAACTTTTTGGGGTAGTGGAGGGAAGGAATTGTTGTAGAGATTCGTTTGGGGGTATTTTTTAAGCTGGATGAAGTTTTTTATTAGAGTTCATAATGCAACATCAGAAATATTTGTGCAGCAAAGTGTAGGGTGACTGGAATTGAGGAGAAAAACCCGGAGTTTTTAAGAAGAGTGGCTTCAGCACTGGGTGAGATCTGGAAGGGATTATGGAATTCTGTGGATCTGGAAAGGGACAAGGGAAGGCAAAAAAAAAATTAAAAACCAAAAAAACTTTGAGCTTTGCCAGGAAAATACTTGAAAACACTACTCCAAGTGCTTGAGACTAGCTAAATCTATTTATTTCATACTGTTCACCAGACTACAGAGAGTGAAAATTTAGGGCACTATGGCATAGTTAACATAAGCAAAATCTGGACAGAATGAAGAAGCACCATTTCTAACAACAATAAGGATTCTCGTTGTTTGGGTTTTTTTGGTTTTTTTAATGAAGACTTGCACTAGAATGGTTATGAGCTAAGTATTGGATAAACTGCATTTCAAAAATTCTCAAAAGCTGGAGGGTTTTCTGAGATTATAATATTTTTTTTAAAGCATCAAGTAGTTAGATGCACAACCCAAGTGGTGAAATTTTTAATTTAAGAGGCACCCCTATACTATGCTATGAGGCAGGGCAGAGGTGAGGTTAGGGGGTAGGAAGCCACTTGAGCTATTACGCATAAACAATCCCTTTATGCTAGATAAAAGGTTTGGAACAATGGGCTGTAAAAGCTCTGCATCTGATGGTGGGATGACTTCATTGCTGTCAGCTTTCAAATAGCTATCAAGGCCTCCTTATAAAGATTTTGTCTCAAACCCTGACACAGGAAATGTCAGGGCAAGTTGGGAGGAGAATCATATTAAGAACTGCCTTCATATTTGGCAGTGTGACAGCCCTGAGAGACTGAGGTAGCTTATGTAGGTCCCTAAGCTATGCCAGATGCCTCCACAGCTTCCTGAACTGCCTTGGACTGGTGAGGCCTAAAATTGGCTGAAAGCCGTTTTAGAATGCTTTCCACAGACTCTTGTACTTACATTTTTGGCTACAGTTCCCAACTCCAAACTCATGTTTTTAGTACATAACACAAACTCTCTTCATTTATTCTGATGATTTGTCATAAAGATATTAAAACTAATTTTTCTTGGTTTGTTTTTGAAGAGGCTGAGTAAACAAGTAGTTATGAAATACCCTCTATTACTTTAGAATCCTGATCACGCTGCTTCCAGCTTTTACACTAGTGTCAATACTTGCATTTGACTTACTGATCCAATTCTGTCTTTTTTTTAGGTGGAGCCTATCCTTTGGTAAAAGAATGGTTTGTCTATTTTGGAAATTCTCTCCAGCAGCCAGAGCTGATACAACCTGTACAACCTCCTATTCCAGGTAGCGTAAAAATGCATTTAAATCTGAACTGCAATAATGATGTCACTAAAATCAAGTTAGACAATCCATCATCTCATGTTTGGTATGGAATTCAAAACAACTGTAGAGAACAAGTATCTAAAGTAGAAATACTTCATGCCTGTTATTGCTTTTAATTATCCTGTGTAAATATAATAGGATTCAGCTTTGAGCTAAATGTTATTACTTTGTCTTGTTAAACCCAGTACTAATTCAAACATCAGCACTACAAAGTAAAAAAATTCTTAGAAGTTCTAAATACAGCTCTGAGACCAGGATAAATGCTGTGTAAGGCTGTATTAAAATTCTTCTATTAAGCTGTTTGAGAGAATGTGTTAACGAGACTAGTAGAGAATATAATAGAGTCATATTTACATCATAGAATGGTAGAAGGTTTGAGTTGGAAGGGACCTTAAAGATCATCTAATTCCAAAGCCCCCTGCCATGGGCAGGGACACCTTCCACCAGATCAGGATGCTCAAGGCTCCATCCAACCTTGCCTTGAATACTTCCAGGGATGGGAAATTTCCAGGGAGCACCTCTGGCAATCCAAAAAGGGAATGCAGTTTTCAGAATTAACATAAGTAGACTATCTGTTTGTGTGAAGCTGTTCTGCTGTTTTAAGCATGAAGTGTTTTGTGTGTTTTTATCTTGTTTCCTTTGATAAAAAGTCACATTCATGAGCACTCCTAGTGATATCAGCATTATGAGGAATGCTGTATGTTTACAGGGAAGTGTAATACACTGTAGTGAAAAGATTAGGTACTGTATATGTTATTCTTTATCACTGTGTTGTATCACGCAACAAAAGTTTAGGATAGGAAGTAAACAGTACTGTATGAATTTTGTTATTTCAGGGAGAAAATTGTTCTAATTGTTTATTTGCCCATGCTATTGCAGTAATAACCCTTCTATCCATACTCTCACAACACAATCTCTCTCTCTCTCTCTCTCTCTCTCTCTCTCTCTCCGTCATCTGTTATCATATGGATCAGGAGACCAGAGTTTTTTCTTCTATGAAATTAGTTCCATTTATAGATAATACTATCAGTATTTTGTTAAGAACAATTAGTATCTGTTTGACTTTTTGAGGACGATTAGCAGCACTTCTTCCCTCAGTACCCAGAGCTTTCTGTAGCAGTCCTTGTTCTGATTTGGTCTCAGAAATGCATGTGCTTTTTTAATTGTTGTTGGCTAGGCTTTAGAACCTGCTTGTTTTTAATTTTCTAGGGTTATTGTAAATTTTCTTTAAGGTATACTGAGATCATATGTTTATAATTGAAACTCACGTATTTAAACAGGCCTTCAAATTTGAGAACAAAGGGAAAATAGTTGCACTTTAGAAAGCAATCTTTTCAAAATCCTTTTGAAAGGAACTATTTTGAAAGAAATGAGTTATGTAGACAAAGTACAAATAAGATTTCATTTGGTATACAATAGTACCCTGATACAATATTAGAAGAGTGATTATCTAATTGAATTGATGGTAGCGTGAAAGTGATAGCTGTGAAGTTTCCAGATGCATATGAATATACAGAGTAAAAATTGATAAGTCTGAATCATACAAATGTTTTATTTCAGCATACAGTGGTCTGTGAATGTATGTTTGTAAAATAAGCAAACCAAGCAATAAAGTATAAGGCATGCCCATGTTGTTACATTTCAGTTTGCATAGCAAATATACTGTATTTATTGTTGCAAATTTTTCTGTCCCAGATACTATAGTACCTTCCTCGCTTTCTGGAGAGAAATCCACTTAATTTCATGTATTCAGATTCTACTGCTCTGTAAACATTCTACGTATAGAACCCAGATTCATGTTGACACTAAACAAGATTTAAAAATTGCTCTGTGTGTTTATAACAACTTCATAAGAGGAGTTTATAAAAACAGCATCTTCTCAGCCATGATCTTTAACTCAGTAATGAAAGACTGTTCAAGCAGACTATTAAAAAACGGGAGGAGGACTTCTAGTGTTTATTTTTAGTGCTCTGTAGTCATTCCTTCAGTGAACAAATATTTTTCTAAAATTTTTACAGTCCATATTTGTATGCCTTACATTCGCTCATGCATCTTTTATTTTCCACAGCACGACTTTCTAATTCACCAAATAAGGTTCTCAACAGCGCATCACATTTCTCAGGCAGGGGTCATATTTAGAGCTAAATTTAAAGAAGTTGTTATAGGAAGTTAGAGTTCAAAGCTATCAATCAAGATCAGGTTACTCAAAAAGAGAAAAAACCTTACTGGAGACTATTAGAAAAATCACAGGTGCAATTAATGTGGGAAGGTCTTTTGTTTTATCTTATTTATAGAAAAAAACAACCTCATCGTCCCAACTGCTTTACAAGTGTACCAATGAGAAAATATGGGAAATCCTCATTATTGAATTTGATTTGTACTAAAAAGTCTGAGGAAAGAATTATGCACTTTGAACTGTAATGTGCATAACCAGAAATATTTAAAATTCTGCACTGATCTTAAAAAAAAAAAAAAAGAAAGAAAAAGAATAGAATTCCCACTGATTTTTTGTGCGTGTGAAACAGCCGAAGTCTTGCATCTGAAAGGTTTGCAAGTGATGGATTGAATATTTTTAGAAATGAAATATGAAATCCTAAAGGTTGTATACCATGAAATATGTTTAAAGTATAATAAGCATCAGTTATATGTACTTTACTTGAGAGACGGACTTCTGAATTGGCATCTGGGCTTGCTCACATTTTCTATCTCTATTTCTCTCTTCTGGAATGTTTCCTTTCAGTTGAGTGAATGTGATTATGATGTTTCCCACACATTGACAGAGCAACACTTAAATTGGTGAAAAATGTCTCAGAGAGTGAATTTTGTTAGAAGATCTGTGATCCAAGAAAATACTGTTTAACATCCATATCTTGTGAACATGGCAGGTCTATTTTAGATGTGTGCGGTTTATGCGGAACAGAGGAAGTTTTAAAGTCTTTACTGGAAATGTATGGATTCTGCTTTTCATTTTATTTCTGGAAATATATAGGATACTGTAGCTTCATACCACAGTAGTCTGGACATACTTTCAGTATTGTAAGCATTGTATCTTACAGGAAAATATCATGAATACACTTATGTTCAAAATGCTGTCTCTGGAATGCTTCTTTAATGGTCAGATTTAATTGGCATTTGGGTTTATGGCATCTTTAAAATTGGCCACAGTTGTTGACAAGTTAATGTTGCGTGTTCCTAGCAAGTACGTTTATATAAACTCATTTTTATTGCTCAGTATTTATGAGCATGTAAAACGATGAAGTGTTAAGGTTCTATTACTGGTGTTATAAAATGAAATTTCAGTAGTCACAACTTCAAATATACATGAACAGTTAACTTTATTGTCACAGTTTAGCCCCAACCTAGCCTGAGTGCCAGCTAAAATGTGAGCAATTGGTCCCAATTCCCTCCCCACCTCCCAGGCAAAGGGAAATGAGAGAAAAATACTTGTGGTTTGGAAACTAAAACAGCTTTAATGAAACATTAATAACAAAATAAAATATATACAAATATATGAAGTTGTCCACCACCCTTGATGACTGTGTCGCTACAGATGCTGCAGAGGTGGCATGGGGAAAGATTCAGAGCTGGACTCAGTGGCAGGAGGTAGCTGGACTCAGGAACTTGATTCAGGAACACAGGGATTTGGTATCACAGTAAAAAGACAGACAAAACCTTTACTGGATATTGGCCATCAAAGCAGAGAGAGAGAGAGAGAGAGAGAGAGAGAGAGACCCTTGTGATCCCTCAGTTTTACACCAAGTATGACATATATGGGGTGGAATACTCTGTTGATCAGCTTTGGGTCACCTGTTCTGTCTGCTCCTCCTTGCAGATGCAACCCTTTTTTGCCTCTGACTTATGATACTCAATCTGCTTGAGGATAATCTTGGTTTCTATAGGAATAAGTATAAGCAATGACCTTTCTGCATACCAGTGCCCTGTGTTATCACACCTAGAGGGAAATACTACTGGAAAAACTTGCAATTAACTTTCAGAAATTAATTTTCTTAGACAAGGCTTAGCTGAAAGGTTAGAAAACTGATTCACCTGTAGCTCAAACCAGAACATTTATACATTTGTATTTATATGCACAATTATGACACATTTTAAGATGCTATGAATGTGAGGATCACTTTTGTATAATCTTTGAGTTCAACAATGCCATAGTTTTAATGCATTCTACAACTTTTGCATACATTACATGTTCCTAAATCAGCTGTTGAAGTTCAAACAAATGAAATAAATATTTATTCCCTTGAAGATGTGCTCTTGTTTATCATAATACTTTCTATATGACAATGTCTTTAATTGTGTAAGTGAAAAGGAAAAAGTGGAAAAAAATTATCGAATAGTGTTTTTTCTCTTAATTTGCTTGTTGTCCAGTCTTGTGCTTAAACAAATAATATCTCTTTACCTCTGTGGAGATCTTTTTGTGATGGTCCTCTTCTTCGACTACCCAAGGACTACAGTTTACATGGTCCTGAATATGGTTTTCACACAGATTTGTGCAGTGTTGAGGATAACCACAAGTGTATGCAGTGTTCAGGTATCTCGTTGTAATTCATAGGAACTTCTGCTTCCTACAATCCTAATAGGATCGGTAATTTTCTCATGGCTAAAGATGTGTCAATTATATATAGGTATATTTTGTCCTGTTTCCCTATTGTTACTCATTATTTGGGGTGTTTTTTTAGGCTAATTTAGTAAATATTTAGATGTATCCAGAAAGTAAAATATTTCTCTCCCTATCCAAGTAAATTTCTCTCTTTCAGGAATGTTTCTAACTGCATAAAGTATGTAGTGAGGATGTAACTACAGCAGAGAACAGTTGTGGTGGTATACTGTACATGAATCTTAGATTGACTGTATGCATGATGGGAGAGTCACTAAATTTCAGTGTATTTGTTTCTTTGTTTTACTTATGTTTCATTTAAGGGTTGATATAATGGGTGTAATTACTCAGAAAAGTAACACTTCCAGTTGGTGCATTCTAGAAGGAGATAATGTCGAATTCTCTTTCCCAGAGTAAATAACTCATAATTCATCACTACCTCTTTTTCCCAGGCACAAGTAGATGCCGTTTCTTAAAGTGTAAGGAACTGTTTATGGAAGAGATATCTTGAATTTTTTGTTGAGCTCTCTTAATATAGATATGTAATCTTGGTTATTGATGTAGTTCATGGCTTTACTGTGAAGAAAGAAGGATTTCTATTATTAGATATACCCCTGGACGCAACTCATTTAAAATAAAACTGCACAGATGGAAAGAATACTTTTCTTGAACTGATTCTTGGTGTATCTCATCATATGCTGCTGATTAGGAACCTTCTAGAAAGCAGAAACCATCAAAACTATTTGAGTTTATCCTTGTAAAAATTGTCTCACACATTAAAGTTGCTTAGCTTTGGTAGGAAAAGTTTACATTGTTTTGGTTTTATGCATGTTATATTTGCTTTTCTTCCTGGAAGTCAGGCCCTGCTGCCTTTTTTTTATTTTTTTTCCCTCTTTTTCCTCTTAAGGCAACAATTACCAGTATTAAAACCAGGACTTTGAGTTTTATTGTGCTGTCTGTACTGGCCTGGTTACTGCCAGTGTTATCACTAAGCCATATTTCTGACTCCAGTCAAGCAACTAGTATTTTTAATTAATACATGTGTTACCTACAAAATAAGGTTGGAAACTTAGAAATTGTATGATGATAGTTTTTACATGGTTAAAACTTTTGATGGGAGAATTAGTCTTAAAAATAGTAAAAGAAACATCCATTGGGGTATGAAGAAAGAAAACTAATCTCTAGTTTTCTCCCTCTTCAAAGAATAAGTACCATTTGGTTAATGGGCTTTCTTTGCTGAACAAACATGTCTATGTAGATTTCAGCACCTTGTCAGTTTAACCATTTATTATCATCAAGTGTTCCTAGCTGGACTGCAGCTGCTGCATGTCACACAAAAAAGGAGAAGGTGTTACCAAATGTAGCTTAATTAGTTCACACTTAAAATTCACACCTCATTTTATTTAACTACAGAAGCAGCAGTACTTTATGGGAGGATTCTATCTTTAATTGGGATTCTCAGACATAGCTAGTTAGCTGTTCTGTTATTTCACGTGCACTGGTGTTTATTTTGATAATGGATTAAATGTAACTTAAATGGGGAGCAAATTTTACTTTAGTTCACACGCTACTATGTTGGGACATGGCAACATGGGGTAGATATTAAGGATTTAGAAACCAGAGTGAATGATACTATAGAAGGACTTTATATAAAATTGATAACAGTTCTTTTGTGTGTGTTTGCAAGCACATTTCATACAGTAGCCAAGGAAGCGCAAATTTATCAGATCACCTTGGTTTTTGCTCCCAAAGTGGAACCTACTGCAGAGGAATCATATCAGCGTAGTGTTTTGTGGAGAAAGTGTGTTTGTCAGCCAATGGCAAACCAGTCACCACTCTGTTCATTAAATCAAGTGGTTATAACAGAGGCAATATATCTTCAAGGATTCCTGATACACTAGCTCTAGAAGAGAGAGAAGGTACAGATATGGTGGTTTTCTGCTGAATCGCTATTTTATGGAGAAGCTCACCTTATTTAATGCTGTGGATCCCCAAGGGAAAGGATATCCTTTGCAAGAATAAAGTTTGCCTATGAGTGTAAAAGCCTGCTGTCTCAAAGTTGTCTGTATTGTAACAATGGAATTCAGTCTGCTTAAACATGCCTATGTTAAATATAGCTTGTTTACAGGCCTTAATTTTTTGGGATGTTAGGTTTGTTTGTTGGTTGTTTCTCAAATGCCAAATTTTGTCAAATATATTTTATTTTTATCTCTGTGGTCTTCGCAAATGCCAAGAGCAGATCAGTTGTTTCCTTTCAGATTGCAATGAAGCAGGCATGTTTTATCTTGTTGCTGCCAAGATAAAATAATAGATTTCTTTTGTAGGTGGAACACCTAATTTGAAAACATTGTGGTTTGCCAAAGGACCCCATGTGGAAAAGCAACAATATAGTACATTTCTGGCATGCTTTCACCTTCAAGATGAGATGGAAGAGCTCCAAGCTCTAGAAGCACCTGTTGCAGCATTCTGCTGCTTGCTGACCTATCTTATGATGCAGGTAACTGGGACTGTCACTTTTTCTGTAGCTGTTAGCCCTAATAGATGTGATTTACTATAACAGTGTTTCTTCCTAGCCTGTGCTCATTTTTTTTCTTAATCTTTTCTACAGGTACAGTTGATTAAATATAACAGTACTGCGTTACAGTATTTTTCATTGTTCCATTTAATATGCATTATCCTGTTGAAGAAACACTCAGGTGTTTTTTTTAGTTATGTTCACATGCGCATAACAAAGCCCTTTGGGCGTTTTAACAGAGAGAGTATAAACTGAAGGACTTCCTCCACTTTTTGGGACCTGTTTGCAAATTAAAACTTCTTTCTTTGTGTTTCCTTTGTGTCCTCAAAAGAAGACATTCCCTCCAGTGACTATGCAGGCTCTGCAAACAGACAATATAAATATTTAGCCAGCTCTAACTACTTTTTCACACCAGCTTGTCAATCCACTCATTTTCAAGCCCGAATTGAGGATATGGCTCTTCTAATAACATTCTGAGTAATAGGGGATCATTAGGTAGCAGTTCTGTTAGAGTTCCAAACATCTGTCCGCCTGCAGTCTACCTTAATTGTAATTAAAAGGAACAGAAGATTAAATACAGTGTTGCTTTATCACATTTCTCTTAGTTATTTAATATTCATTGTCTGTACTTGACGCCTTTCAAATGCTGATCTTGCAAGCAGATTTTTCTCTCTGAGAATGTGAAAATTATAATGCCCTTGTCTAACCTGATAAACTCTGATGCACTTCTACTTAAACTGAACTGCATTTCGCCTTTAGTTTTGCTTTTTCAAACTTCACTTTCCTCAGTAACAGTTTTATACTGCTGCGTGATACAGGAAAACAAGTTCTCCATGGCTTTTACTTTCTTTTTCCTTCATACATGTTTGCTCAAACTTAGGCGATGCATTGAGGAAGCATGTCTGGGAATATATAATTATCCATATAGCTCTTGTTTTCTTTTTGTACAGCAGAATATAAATGGAAAGTTTTTTAAACTGAAACTCATTAAGCATCATTTCACACCTTACAGTTTCAATTCATCAAGATACGTATCATGTACTTTGCTTTTAACATACTTTTAAGTGTTTGTTTTGCTATGAAATCACAATTTCACTTATTTTGCTATTTTCAGCGTTTATTTATTGTGCTATCCTACGGACCCTTTCACAGCATGATTACTAAATTATTTGAGAAGAGTTTCTTCAGTGGGTTTGAGGAGTAACAGCACAGAATACCTACAGAGTTATGTGGATTTACTGAGCCTTGATCACAGGTTATTTATAAAATGGAAAAAAAAAACGCTTGTCAAGGAGATGTTTTTCATAACTTATTATGCAATAATTAATTTTAAAAACAGAAGTGAAAACAGTTTTGCAGCTCAATAGCAGGGGCATTATGCAAAGGGCTTAGCTTAATGGAAGGTTTTTCATAGCAGTGCCAGTTTCTCAACACCGTCTTGTTTTCCTGATTTTCTTCTGCCCTCTGAGTTGCATTGATACAATCTCCCCATGAACCAGACTAGGGAATTGATTCTGATTAAAATGTTTTTCATCAGTGAATTGTTTTAAACTTTGATTAGTTCTCTGCTATTGTCCATTTGTGCTCTTGGGTCGTTTGAGAGGAAACATGAGAGCAAGAGTGTCAAGAAGTGATGCTTTGGGCTGGCCATGCTGGTTCCATTTGTTTTATAGCTGAGAAAACAATGCTTGTCTAACTGTGGCCTAATTCTTGTCTTTACTTCACACTTTAGTCTATTAGAGTAGGAAGGTGGATTATTACCCTGAAAGTTATTTAAATTGAACATTTGTAAGTTGCCTTGGAGCAGGTTAACATCATTTCCTTCAGTCATATGAAGGAGACAAACTTCCTAAAAAATTTCATTACTTGTCAGTTAATCTATTTTAAACTTAGGTTTTGCAGCAACAAGCATACTCTCCAATCTCTCTGGCTTCTTCAAAATTTATGTGCAGGTATCTGCTGAAAACTTCAGATTTTTTTTTAAAAGTGAGAAAGAATTTCCAATAAGCAAATCTTAACTATTTAAATGAAGTATTGCTTTTGAAGAGTAATCTTTTCAGTGAGGATTTTTTCAAATGCCCTCTAAATTAAGAACAAATATAATTTTAAAATTGTAAAATAATAGATGTGACTTTAAAAGTTGGGAAAAGGAGTGAATGAATACAAATATCAAACTACGGAACCTCTAAAAAGAAGGGAAGTTTCTTCTTCAAGCCATTGGAAAAAATCTAACAGTGGAAGTATGTTAACTTATCAAATTCAGTTGCTGCATAAAATATTTCTCTAAAGAAGTATTTTGATATTTGTAAGCATTTTGGCTGATGACATCTCCTTGCTGTTGTAGTTGCAAGCAGTCTTTGACTTACTTTTCTTAGCAAACCTTCCAATTATTAAGAACTGTTCTGTAGCAGAGTGTAACTTTTTCTGTTACTGCAAGATATTAAACATGCAGGTTTAGTAAACTTCTCTTGTTGCCATCTACACAAAAGTCAGACCTAACTAGAATTACAGGGTAAAGTAGGGCCTTTATCAGATCTTAGCAGCCAGGTGGAGTTAATGAATACCAAGGAGCATTCTCAAAGCTGATTTTTCTCAAAGCTATTTTTCTGATATCCATCACATTCTTGTTCTTTAAGCAAGTTTTAACTATGTTGTAGAGGGACAAGTATTTACAGTGGGACAAGCAGCAAGGCCTGATTTTTAAAAAAAGAAAAATCTCAGTTATGGGGTGAACACAACATTCCTTGAAGATCAAGCTGTTAAAAGAAAGGCAATGCAGAGTTTTAGGCTGTACTGTAAGTCCACAATGCATATCTCCACACTGTGTAAAGAAACCTTTCTTCAAGTTCCATTTGTTAAAGAATTGTAATGCTTTATGAACCTTACTTAGAGCCCGACTTAAAGCCTCAGCATTTCTAACAGATGTTTGGTCTTGTTGTGCATGTATAGTCTATATAAGAGGAAGGAAGTGATCAGGACTAGATAGGTACTGTCAAAGTATCAGCCCAGGTCGTCTAGAGGCACTGTCTTTCTCCTGGGGTGACCATGTGTCTTTATGGAATTTCAGAATGATTTTTCACCACAGTAAATGTCTGCATTCTCCTTTTTCTGATAGAAGTATTAGTGTTACATAAATTTAGAAATTTTTTTGATTGTTTTCCAACCTGAACATTTTAAGTGTAGTTTTCCTATGCTCTAGGAACTCTACTAGGTACAGTTCTTCCCACTTCAATATGTAACCTAAAAAACTAAAAGAATCCAAATATATTTTGCTAAATCTTAAAATTTAACTTAAACAGGCAGTTGAAACATTTAGAATTATTTTGAAAATTTCCAGCAGATAACTGTGTAAGCATTTGAAAGTAATCCTAATTGTTATCACATCTGTGGTTCATTGATGTGAGTTGTGACCTGAGTATTGATTATAAAGCAATTTATATTTTTTTTAAAAATCTTAACTTTTTGGAGATGAAGGTATTTCCTGTTATGAAGAAAATTTGAGAGAAGAGGAAAAGCTGCGTGATGAGTAGACATATTGTTTGGTGTGTGGAAATTTGTGTATATACATAGTACATGAGTACTGGGATATGCATTTCATTCAAGCTGTGAAAGTAAGTATCTTGTTTCCTTTAAGTGTCTGCCTAGACCATGCATTCACAGTAGTCATAACATCATGAGGTCATTGATTTAAGTTTGATGTGCATGAGCAAGAGGAACCAATGCAGAAAGATCCTCTTCAGAGCCTTCAGGTAATGTGTTGATTTTTCATCTGTTCTAGGTCAGTAGCCTCTCTCTGGAGGACTTAAATGCATTTGTTGCGGTTGTTCTCTGCCTCAAAGGAAAGTCAGCAGCTCAACTGGCAGCTTTGCAGGTATGGACTGGAGTAATTGAATAACATAAAAAGTTCATGTAACTTAAATTCTTCTGTATTAAGTTTTTTTCAGATATGGGAACTGAGGGTCATGGCAAATATATAGGCTATACATATGTGTGTGTGCTATAATTCATATGACTACTTAGTCTTATTAATCACCAAAAAAAATTAGAAAGGACGTGTTCTAGTGGTTGCAGTCCTAGGGTGAGTGAATTAAGTTCCAGACTTCTTCATGACCTGACTTCCAGCTGGTGGAATACTTGTAATGCTGAATTTTATCTTGCAACATTGTTTCATTCTTTTTTCCTGTGTTTTGGGACATAAGCTGTATGAAAATTACTACATTAAATAAAATTTTGTGTTACTGTTTGTGGGAGAACATAAAAACAAACCCAAAACCATAGATCTAACCAGAAAAGGTCTTGTTACCTAATGTGGCCCACTGTAGTGAGAACCTTTTGGATAGTGCTGTTGTGTAATTTTTCAGGAAGTATTTTTAAAATTTTTACGTACTCTGGGCAAATCTGATTTTTACTTTCCTAGTTTAAAATCAAAGAATAATAAAATGGTTTGCATTGGAAGGGAACTTAAAGATTATCTAGTTCCAGCCCCCCTGCCATGGGCAGGTGGCTCTAAGCCTCATCCAACATGGCCTTGAACATCTTCAGCGATGGGGCACCCACAACTTTTCTGAGCAACCTGTTCCAGTGCCTCACTACATTAACAGTAAAAAATTTCTTCCCAATATCTAAATCTCCCCTCTTCCCATTTAAAATTGTTCCCCCTTGTCCTGTCGCTACACTACCCGACAAAAAGTCCCCATCTTTTCTGTAGGCCCCTTTTAAGCATTGGAAGGCTGCTATAAGGTCTCCCTGGAGACTTCTTTTCTCTAGGCTGAAGAAGCCTAACTCTTTCTGCCTGTCCTATTAGCAGAGGTGCTCCAGCCCTCCTTTAGACTCACTCCAACAAGTCCATGTGTTTGCTATGCTGAAGACTCCAGAACTGAACGCAGTACTCCAGCTGAAGTCTCACAAGAGTGGAATAGATGGGGAAGATCATGTCCCTCGACCTACTGGTCACACTTCTTTTGATGCAGTCCAGGATATAGTTGGCTTTCTGGGCTGCAGGCACATGTTACTAGCTCATATTGAGCTTCTTGTCCACCAGCCCCCCAAGTCCTTGTCTTCAGGGTTGCTCTGAATCAGTTCTCTTCCCAGCTTGTATTTGTACTTGGGGTTGCCCCAACCCAGATGCAAGACCTTGCCTTTGGCCATTTTGAACTTTATGAGGTTTGCACAGACCCATCTCTCAAGTCTGTTAAAATCCCTCTGGATGACATCACTTCTCTCCAGCATGCCAACCATGCCACAGAGGGTGGTGTCATTGGCAAACTGGCTGAGAATGCCCTCACGTCCCACTGACCCTGTCTCTGACGAAGATGTTAAACAACACTGGTCCCACTGCTGACCCCTGCAGAATGCCACTTGTCACTGACCTCAACATGTATATTGAGCTATTGACCACAAATCTTTGAGTGTGACAATCGAGCCAATTCCTTATCCACCAAGTGGTCTATCCATCAAATCTATGTCTCTCCAATGTAGAGACTAGAATGTGATGCAGGAAAGTGTAAAATGCTTTGTACAAGTCTAGATGGATGATATCGGTTTCTCTTCCCTTATCCACTAGCACTGTAGTCCCATTGTAGGAGGCCACCAAATTTGTCAGACACGATATGCCCTTACTGAAGCCATATTGTCTGTCACTAATCACCTCCTTATTTTCCATGTACCTCAGCAGAGTTTACAGGATGATCCACGCCATGATCTTACCTGGCACAGAGGTGAGACTGACAAGCCTGTATTTTCCCAGATTTTCCTTCTTCCCTTTTTTGAAAATAGGAGTTTTGCATTCAGTGGAAACTTCATTGGACTGCCACGACTTTTCAGATATGATGTATAGTGGCTATACACTTAGCAACTACATCCACCAGTTCCCTTAGGACCTGCAGATGCATCTCATCAGGTCCCATGTACTTGTGCACCTTCAGGTTCCTTAGATGGTCTCACACCTGATCTTATCCAATAGTGGGAGGTTCTTCAATCTCCTAGTCCCTACCTTTGCTTTCTGTAGCTTGGACAGTGTGGCAAGAGCCCTTGCAGGTGAAGATTGAGACAAAAAAGTCATTGAGAACCTCAACCTTCTTCATATCCTGGGTAGCCAGGTCTCCTGTTTCTTTCCAAAGAGGGCCCATGTTCTCTTCAGTCTTCCTTTTATCACTGACATACCTATAGAAGCTTTTCTTGTTGTCTTTGACATCCTTGGCCAGATTTAATTCTGTCAAGGCTTTAGCTTTCCTAACAAGATCCCTGGCTGCTCAGACAATATCTCTGTATTTGTCCCAGGCTGCCTGCCTTTGCTTCCACCCTCAGTAGGCTTCCTTTGTGTGTTTAAGTTTATCAAGAGTTCTTTGTTCATCTATGTAGTCCTCCTGGTGGTTTTGCTTGACTTCCTCATTGCTGGAAGTGCATTGCTCCCGAGCTTCAAGGAAGTGATCATGTCTTGTGAATTTTCTATTGAAAGGATGGGAGACTAAACTAATAGAATATCTTACATAAATAGTCTGAAAATAATGATCAATAAAGCAAGCATTCTGAACCTTATAATCAAGTATCTAATCTCCAAGATTCCATTTCAGAATAATTTAAACTGTCCTTAATCTCTGGAGCGAGTCCAGAGAAGAGCAATGAAGCTGATGAAGGGGCTGGAGAACAGGCCTTACAAGGAACAGTGCAGAGAGCGGGGGTTTTTAGCCTTGAGAAGAGGAGACTGAGAGGAGACCTCATTGCTCTCTATAACTACCTGAAAGAAGGTTATAGAGAGGAGGGTGCTGGGCTCTTCTCCCAAGTGACAGGGGACAGGACAAGAGGGAATGGCCTCAAGCTCTGCCAGGGGAGATTTAGGCTAGACATTAGGAAAAAATTAGAACGGTTGGACTCGATGATCCCGTGGGTCTCTTCCATAACCTGGCTATTCTATGATTCTATAATCATTAATATGCTTATTTAATAGTTTTATAAAATTGAGTTATGCTGTTATTTTAATAGGTAGTAAACAGATTATGAGTAGATATTTAATAGGTATTCGTTTTTAAAATCACTGGAGGATCCAAATGCAGAGGATTACACTAGTACATAGCTAATTGATATATAGGTTTTGTAGTAGGAAAACAGAGGAACAGAGTTTAATCTGTTTACCATACTTTTTCTTCTCTACTGAGAAATCAAACATGATCTCTAGAAATAATTTAATAATAGAGCTTTCAGGGGAGTTGTGTTAAACTTAATATCTGTAAAATTGTAACAAAATACTTGCCAATTTGCAATTTTAGACTTAGCACTATCTTATTGTTATTATTTTAACTGTAGAAAAAGTGTAGTCCTTGTAAACAACTCTCTTAAGAACACTGATTTGATTAGGAAAAAAAAAATCACATATATCTGGAAAAGAGCTCCTTAGCAAAAATGCTTTAGCAGAAGAAAACTTGTTCTGTGAAGAGAGAAAATAGAACCTGTTCTTCTCACAGGATGATGAGATCTTTTCAGCCTTCACTTTCAAATCTGCTTTCTCATATACTATCCATATTTCATTGTTAACAAGATCCATAAACCCACAAATTTATTCAAAACATGGACAATTTCTGTTTCATAAAGTGGGCTAAAGGCATAAAAAAATGCACTTTATTTCATGCTGAAAAAAATGGGCTGTGTACATATAACAAAAATGCACATTAAGTAGTTACTTTCTGAGAATAACATAGTGTTTATACATAAAGATTTGATTATTTTTCATGATCAATGGTTTCAAAATACAAAAATGTGCATCCAATAGAGAAGAGATTTTTATACAGTCTTTTTCTCTTAAGGTTTTTTTTTTTTTCCTAGTTTCCTTGTGCCCCCCTTATATAGTAGATTAACATTCTACTTTGCCCAAGCCTCCCAAAGAGCTTATACATAAGGTCAAAACTAAATTTTGGACCCCAGGTTGCCTATTCCTCTTCTTTCTGTTTTAATCTAGTGTGCTGTTTTGGCAAAAAGCCCAGAGAGGCACCAGTCTGACTTTGAGGACGTTGGAGGGAAAAGGAGGCACCAGCAGTCATGCTTGCAGTCTTGTTTCTTGTGTTGTGCTGGCCCTGGTTGTTTACTAGTGCAGTTATAGATTGTCTTTCACCTGTAATGCATGTAAAATGCTGTCTAAACAGGAGAGACCACTGTGCATTATAGGCAGAAATGCATTTCTTCTGAGATTTCTCTAAATATGTAAATAT
Source organism: Coccyzus lansbergi (assembly GCA_033558105.1). NCBI lineage: Eukaryota > Metazoa > Chordata > Aves > Cuculiformes > Coccyzidae > Coccyzus > Coccyzus lansbergi. The sequence goes on from JAUMJK010000878.1 coordinate 316,985, forward strand.
ATGAAAAATCTGTATTGAAAAAAATCTGTATTTGTTGTGATGACATCTTTTCTGAATTTAATAGCCAAAAGTGATATAGGAAAACCTGGTTAAAAAGGAAATATATCTGGAAATTGCTAGGTGAGATTTGGATGCTTATAAAATTGAAATGCACATCTGAAAATATGAACTCAAAATTAGTGGCAGTGCATGACTGGACATACACATCACTTACTGCTGGAATTCACGCAATGTTCAAGCTCTTTATAGTTTCAACATAAAATATACAGTTGTACTGGAACATCTACTTTGGAGTAATTACATCTTTTGTGCCACAGTTTGGCTGTGTATGTGGCATAAGCAAGTCAAGCACTAGAGGGTATTCATTCAATTTTTCAAGTACTTTCAGTTATTTAAAGAGTATTACTGATACAAAAGGAGCACAGTCATTTTGGATCTTGAATTATAAGCTCCAAAGAGTCTTTTCCATTTGATTGCAAATGAACTTTCATAAAATACTTAGTGTTACTTAATTAGCTTTTGGAATAATAATTGGAAAAATTCTCAGCAAACTAATTAACTAGTTTGACAGGTAGAAGTAGCGTTACCAAAACTTGTGGTTGCATAGAACAATCTTCAAATACTTTCCATTGTACAGTCTCATGGAAGCAGAATTAGCTTGATAATAGTATTATATCAATATTACACAAGATATTTTTCTCTCAGTATTTTTCAGGGGGGTACTTAGTCACATGCATGCTAAAAACAGTGTGTTTTGGAGTAGCATGTAGGTATCTTGGTTAGGGTCTGCAAATTTCAGAAGGGTGTTGCTAAATCTGTTCTGTATTTTTAAACTGTATTCTTTTTCCTTTTCCATGAGAACAAGAAAAGCATAAATAGTACCCAGATTCTGAACATTCCAGATTTTCAGTCTTCTGACCTATTTGGCAAGCCAAGCTACGTTTGTCAACACCATTAGATGTGATACTTTTCAGAGATTCCAAACAGGCTTTATCGTTTTCAAAATATTGTTTAAATGTATCCTCCATATATGTTTATTGTGCCTGCGTAACTGTTTCCTGATAAATATTTACTTGAAGTCCAATTGGATTGAGGAAAATAGAAAATACAAGTAGGAACATTGTAGAGATCTCAAAGATAAACCTCTCTTACAATACGTAGAAGGTGCCTCTGTGATGTACAATGGTATTAACTAAAGTGGAATTTGCATTCCCAAACGCTTTACTGAACTGGGGCTTTATGTTCCCACAAAATTTGTGTCTGTCAAAAGTATTTTTAAAATGATAGCTGAGATTGTAACTGGCAGGGGGTGAGGAACAGAGGAGACTTGAGGTGGTTTACTGATCTTGGCATTTCTTTCTAGCCCATTCTCTCATCTACAATCTTCAGGTTTCTGCTATGTTCTGGGCTAATCTGGAAGAAAAAGTGAAGCAATCTGGGATATGATTGCAAGGTGAGGTTGTTTGATCCCTGCTGAACCTAAGAAATATACCTTCCTCCTCCTTTCCTCAAGTTAGTTTTAAATTAGCTAATACAAACAGTTAAGTTTTCCCACAGTTAAATTAGTTTTTGTTTAAAACATTAGAAAAAATCCAAACATGGTTAATCAAGAGGAAGTTGCACCAAATGAACCTGCTTATATTAAATCTGTATTTTAAGACTGAATGTATTCAAGCTTCCATACTCTGCTCTTCTCAAAAACTGTGGTTTGGCTTCCTGGGCTTGCATGCCTTGTTCAGTACTGCAGAAAGTCTTTATTTTCTGTAGTAACTTTGAAGTGGTGGGTATGGCTTTCACAATCCAGTGCTGAAAGCAAACTATTCCTTTTACCTGGATCAAGCATTGGTGCAAATATAATTATATCTCAGGAGCTGAAGTTAGTTGTTGTTTACAGTAATTTTTGAAAGTCCCATCTCTAAATCTGTTGGTATTTTTTTATCATCTTTTGGAGTCTAGAATAAATTCAAGTGTTCTCAGTCACATTACATGGACAGCTATCTCTGCCTTTCTGTGCTGCTGTTGGTTGGTAAACATAAAAACCCCTATTTCTTACTCTAACATACTGAACTTCAATCAAGATTATGTACTGTTCTGCCCCACTATTAATAATTTTCTTCTTTATCAAGCTGGGTATTATTAGTGTTATTAGAGTCTTTTTCCTGAAGATTTTTTACATTTGACATAAACTCAAGTATCAGAATTCACTTAACTGCATTATTGGCACAAATACAAACCCCGACAGAACTAGATCAGCTCCTCTGCCTTCTGAGAAAAATGCATCAATTTAGTGGGATGCAGTTTACCTACAGAGAAAGTCTCAAGAAAGATTTTGAGCAAGGGCCTTAAACTAGAGGGCTGATATTCCTTTTTGTAGAAGACAATTTTGCATTTTTCTCCTTAGTTGTATGAGGTTGGTCTGCTTTTCTGAGAGTTTTACCTCTTACTGCCATGTAGCTTATTAGCAAGGTCTCAACAGCAAGGAGATAGGAGTACTGTTTTGGTTATAAATTGCTTTTAGACTTTATATGGCATTCAGAATTGTTCTTGATGTTTAAGGTAAATGACACTCCAGAATATCAGATAACAAAATTGTTGTTGATTTTTAATCCATTATCAGTAATACTGCAGAAGTTGAAGTGTAGTTATTGGTAGTGAGGGTAATAAACCGGTCCTGACATATTAAGCAAACTAACATCTTTGAAAAAGTCAGATAACTTATTACAGAGAGGGAAAATAACAATTTCGGGTATCAACTGACGTTTTCCTGCCAAGCGTGTGTTGGCCAAAGTGTAAGTTTACTCATGAGATAAATAGTTTTCACTTCCTTGCACGTTGTACGTTACAAAGAACAAGCAGTACATGAGGGTTGGAGGTGGTGTTTGCATGGTGTAGGTGGGGTTGCTCTCCATTGCCATTAAGGGTTGACCTGTGTTCCTACAGGGCAGGTGTCGTGCAAGGGCTGGAGCCAGGGAGAGAAGGGAGCGTGCCGTCAGGAAGCAGTGGCACGTGTGCACCTGCCTGTCATCTGCTCAGGGCTTCCTGCACCTGCCTGCCTGCCCCTGTCACGCCTGAGCAGGAATGCAAGCTGCACATCTGTCTAGGCTTTCCCTGGGGAAGCAGATGGCTATGTGTAACTTCAGAGAAGTGAAAACGTTTTCTGAAATGACCTCATGAGCCATTTATAGGTGGATGGAGAAAGAAGATAAAACAAGCCTTTAGGCATATGGTTACAGTGCTTCGCATGATGTATAGGAATTTTTCAAATTACTGTAGTAGAAATGTTCATCTTGCAGATAACAGAAACAGCAAAGCTAACCAAAAACTAATTTGTTCCCTTTCTTTTCAAGTATATTCGTGATTGACATTATCATTGTCCAGGGGTTAAAAGTCAAGATGGGGTCCAGTTCCTATCTATTGCTTCCCCTACTACTTTTGTCAAATTGTTCAGTTCTTTCTCTTATTGTGATTCTTGCTTTTAACACTCATGCACCAGTAGTCTCAATAATAGAAATTCTTTAACCAAAAGTGCTGTAAAAGTGTGAATTCTTAACCATTAATATTGATGTTTTAAATGTATTCTGCTCCTCTTCAACTTTATTTGGGGATTATTTCATCTGACGCTCAGTGAACAATAGCTGTGGTGTTATTAACTTCTTGTAAAGAAATGGAGCAATGTTAAGAGAAAAGTGATGCATGTTCATTATAACATCCCTTACAACATTATATCTTAGCACTTCAAGACGTCATCACTCAATAAGACAATTCCATCCCATTGGAAGCAATGCATATGAGCAATATACACCAGATGTGTAAAGGTGATTGTTACCTCCAAACAAAATTATTCATGTATGGGGAGATATAGCTAATTGTTTAGGAAACTAATCAGTGTGTATACTGTCACACTAGCGCTAATAGGAAGTATATACATATTAACTAAAAAGGTGTGTTACATTCAGCTAGGCTGCTCTATATTCCCCCAACAGATTTAAAAGAAGAGATATTCAGTTTCTTGACAAATACAAAAATTATGTATGTATTGGTTTTAGCAGGGACAGTTAATGCATACCTATGTATAGTTTCCTACTTGGCAATAGTTTTCTATTTATTTTCTATGTGTAGGATACAGAAATACATCTTGGCAGAAAATATTTCTATGCCAGGACCAAAGTTCCATAAGTTCCTACTAAAGTCAATAAGAGCTTTACTACTGAATTTAATAAATATACCAGTATAATATAATAATATACCAGTACGCTTTTGAAAAACCATCCCTCAATCTACTCAACATTATTTACTATTTGGCAAAATTATACAATTGTATATTGTATTTTACACTGGGGTTTCAATATAACAGAGCCATACTTCAGTCTACCAACAATAGCAAGTAATATTTTTCAATTATAGGAGGCTGAAAGCATAGTGGTTCTGCTGGAAGTTTATTTTGGCGCAGCACCTTGTGCCAAAAAAATAGGTACGTTTTGTTTTAAAATGGCTGTGGATCATTTCCTGAGGCTGGAGTGTTAGTGAATGCTTATATCATCAGCAAAGTGCCTGCAGAGTCCAATGCTTCCTGAAGTGCTGAGATCCCAAAGTCTGGCTTATTACAGAGCATGCATTTCCTTTTAAACAGCATTCTTCTCCATGTTATATACACTTTTAAAAAATGGGCAAGTTACTATTACATAAACTGTTTCAGTAGTCATATTAAGTTTACGCTGACATAGTGCTGATACAAGAGAACGTAGAATATTACATGTAGGTAATATTCCCTTTAAAAACTTTGTTTGTAGTCAGTTCTTGAATAGCTCAGAAAACCATCTTTATGCAACATCTGTGTGCACTAAAGAAAGATTCTTGAATTTCACTGTTTGTGTTCATCTAAACTACTGCATGGGGTTGATCTTCTTGTGCCAAAAGGAAGCAACTTTCAAGCCATATCTGGCAGTTTTCTGTTCCAAAAGAAATAGGTGTTCTGGAAGTGGATGTTCTATTTCAGTTTATATACAAATCATTTCCTAGTATGTTGAACATATGTGCTCACAGGTTGCAGGTTGGTGGTTCCTTTCATAGGTCGTCTGAGATACTGCTGCATGGATTCATGGTTCAATTTGTCTTGGATCTCAGGATTGCTATGTAATAGAATCAGACCAGTTTTTCTTTTCTTCTTCAACCTAGGAACCTAACACCTGGAAAATCCCTTAACCAGAACTGTTTACCCTGTGCCATATCACTTCAAATTGGGAACTGTAGTTAATCAACAATCTTATTGTGCAGCTGCTTTGCAATGTGAAGAAACTCTAGGAGAAAAAATCCCAACAAAACCTATATTGCATTGGCAAACAGTATTTGTTCTCCTGGCCTCTCTATGCTAGCTATCTTAGTTCAATGACAGTTTTATTTGAGGAGCTTGTATACTAGACAGGACATTAGTAACAGTTGTCATAGCATTTCTGGAAGCTGTAGAGCTTCAGACATACTAAATTTTGCCTAATAATCTAATTCTGCCAAAGTTCACTGGTCTTTCTATTGGGTTTAGTGGGAAATAGATCAGGCTTTTAAGCTGTTTTCAGTTTATACTTTTTAAGAGTGGGAATGGTCATGCATTAGGACAATTAAATAGATCTTAAACATCTATTCTGGTGGGGGAAAAAAATCCAAAACTAATTTTTGTGCTTGGCTAATTAAACCATGCACAGTTCTAGTAGTGAACTCCTACCTATCAAATTTCTTTAGTCACAGTGATGTTAATACATGGCAGTGGTTTCATGCTATCTTATGAAATATGCCTGCAAGATAGGCAACCACTGCACTGAGCAGTTCCCTGCCTGACCAGCTATTGTTTGCCAACGTAGTCTACAGCTGTGAAAGGACACATTCATTAACAAAGGTAGCCAAGCACACTCTAACATGTAGTTGTGTTCATGGCAGAATTTTTACTTCTACAACTTTGTTCCTCAGAGCAGTCCCATAATTAGGCAAAGGGAAAGAGCTGGGATAAGGTGTGGATAGTATGGTCAACGTGCAGGTAGTTGTAAATTAAACTCTTCATTGGTAAAATTTTGGAAAAGAGTTGGTATAGAGTAGAATACAGAAATATATATGACTGTCAGAAAGTAAGGGAGTGGAATTTTGATCTTTGAACGCGTACGATGAAAAGTTACTGGAACTGAAAGGGAAGTGACCTTTTGTACGTTTTTAAAATTTTTCTCCATGTCCCCTAATAACTTTTGAAAATACCGGCTAATTTCAGCTATGTTTGACAGAGATGTAGGAGTCTCAGACAAATAAGTTACTGTTGATTGTTTTAAATAAACAGCTAGGGAGAACGAAAAGACATTCTAAATTGCCCAACAGGATGAAGCTTTAGTGTGACATCACATTATTAGGGCACCCATGTGAGAGGGAGGCATTGCTACAGGCATGGGAAAAAATTTAAAGAATTACTGAACCATTTCAGATGCCAGTGACATAGCACATATAGGAGCCCATTGGTTCCTGGTGCAGATGTAACAGGAGTCTATCCCCCATCAGGGAGGAACTTAGTTGCAAGGCAGATAGAGCTATCAATACTTCTCATAATTCCATGACATTTAACTTAAATATGCGGGGGCGGGAGGGGGGGGAGGAAAGAAAATGGGATCATAAGAGTTTTCAGAATCCCAAACAAATAAAATCTATTTTGCTACCAAATAAATCCATTATTATCTCTTTGAGAGAAAGGTGAGGATGTTCAAAGATAAGCATGTCAGAAAAAACATGAGCACATATTTAAGACAGCAAGAACTGGTAAGGAATCCATCTACTTTAACAGAAAGGATATGGCTGCTGCCTGGACTATAGTCAGATGGTTATGCTGATGACTATAACTCAAAATTTACATGAATGTTCTGTAAATATCACATGTATTATGGACAATCCTTAGCCCAGCCATCATTTAGATCAGTCAAGCAGTTGTGGGTTAAATAAGCTAAGTAAAGTTATTTTAATCTTCTTTCAGGTGCTAGTGTGCTGTCCGTTCCTTAACAGTGTACAGATAAACTGAAAGGGCTGGACTTTATATCTGGTGATATTCATCATCATGAAAATTAATTTATGCTGTAATTTATGCTGGTTTTGTTGTATATATGACTAAGAGCTCTGATAAAGGCTGGTATTTTTGAAAATTCAACAAGAAATGAGAAGTAATCTTTTCAGATCTGAAGGAGATTTTTATCTCATTGCACATTGGTTAACAGTAATACTTTTGTATTATTATTTTGTAAGATAAAAGTAAATGTAATTTTGTAGCTTTTGGGGGGTTGACTTCATTGGAGTTTTTTAGCCTAATGTAAATAATGTTCCACAGAAAAGTATCCTTTTACATCAAACTCCTGATAAAACCCAGTAAATAATCTTTCTTCGATAGGTAAACAGTAAACAATTTGGTTGTTTACTGCTAAATATTTACTTTGAAGGCTTAGAAGTGTTTGAAAACTGGTTTTTCTAGTTTCTGTTGCAGCAGATGCCCTCACAGAATCTATTTTAGATCCCCATTTTCCTTTGCACACATCTTGTTTGAGCAGGAAGAGCTTAATTTAAGCCGTAATCTTTTATCAGAATAAACATTAGTCGTGTTTTCAAAATATGGGTGCTCCTCTTCCCTCTTGATTTGACAGGTCCAGGAAGCAGGTGATGTACTACACTCCCAGTGGCCTATTGCTTAAAGCTAACTGATGCCAAGTAAATGTACTGTTTCAGCAACCTGTCTCTGTAGCATAACACTCCTTAAATTTACCATCATTGCACCAGTTTCATTATCTTTGCTCACGTAACTCCAGTGCAGAGAGGTTTTAGCATCTTTTGATAACTCACACTGGGGATTTATACTAATGGTTGAAGGCAGGAAGATCCAGAATTCAAGGAAGACTCCTGCCTTTTCATTGAAATTATTTGTTTAGTGATGCTTTCCATTGCAGGGAATTTATCTTAAGTTGTCATCAGTTGACAGTTCATCTCTTTTTGTTTGGAACACAATGTGCTTGCCTCTCCCAGGCAAAGCTAAGCTTTGCTGTTTTAATGACAAGTTCCCAAGATAATGATCTACCTGCTGCCTTTATTGCTCAAACATAAATTGCTTATGGTTAAATATTTGATCATCTAAGATTCAGATGGGTTTCAGGACGGTAATGTAAGTAGTAGTATACTGATAATATACTGGCAGTGTTCAAATGGATCTAAGTGAGCCAGTTAAGCTAGGAAATTACTCAGATTTTGATCATCATCACTTGAATTCCATCAGTTTATTGCTTGGATCAAATTTCATTGACTTTTAATTATTGTTCTTCAGTTGATTGATATTTTAACTAAAAATTAACAAATACTAACCTGTCCTTGTGTTTTTATTTTCCTAGCAGAAACAGGAATGGTCTTTTTCGGGAGGGGGGGAAGGGGGCTGTAATTTTAAAGTTATTTCTTTTTAAATTTGTATTTCAAAATGTGAGCCATAGTTGTATCTTCTATATTCAGCTTAACCACACAAAGAAGAAAACAGATTAGGAAAAATATTAAAACTGTAAGAAAAACTTTAACCTAAGAATCAATTATTAGTACAAACTTTTCATTGAAAAATTGTGTTGAAAATTCTTTTAAAGGAACTAGTTCTTAAATGAAATGTAGTATTTAGTGCACTGAGATACAGATGATGTGTAAAGTAGCACAAGTAAAGAATTGTAAAATTATTAGCATATCTTTACATTTCTTCTTGGTTTCTAGAAATAAAGATGCTGAGGCAGTTTTGATGGTGGATACAGTTCTGTCCTTCATTTGTGTCTGCTGACATCTACCATGTTCAGATACTTACCAAAGTGATGTAGAACCTACCCATCCTTTTAACAGAATTTGAATCCTCTGAATGCCATAGAGTAGAGCGGTGAAGGAGATGTGGAGTTTTTTAGTATGTTCCTAAAAATAGATTGTGCAGGTTTCAAGTGTAGGGTAAAGTTTACACCTCTATCAAAACTTTATTTGTGAATCCACAAATAAAATTCACAGTATTAGTAGTATTTCCCTAAAACACAAAGGTATTTTTACATCCTGATTACTTTTCTTATTATTATTTAATTATACATAATTTGAACTGGAAATTTGCATTTCACATACAAGATCCATGTGATTTTCTTCCTGTAAGATAAAATTCTTCAGCAGAATATACAGTCTCTTTGTCTAGATTTGCAAACTGCTCCTTTGAGCAAACACTTTCCCTTTTGCAAAGCTTCTTTCTGTGGTCAATGAAGGTATATACAAGCACTGGTATCAGCCTGGTCTGTGCGTTTCTCGAGCAAAAAAAAAAAGTCATAATATAAGTCTATGATGATGGTTCTAGCAAAGACATTTCTCAAATTGTTAGAACAAAATATTATACACTAGTGGTGTGGTCACTGTAGCACTTCTTTCACTTTTTCAAGTGGTCTTACCCAGTTCATCTCAGGCCTTGTAGGCAGAATATCATTAACCTCAGCTGCGATGAAGAACTGTGAACTTTGAGTTTTATTCTCAGTCTTCAGTTAATGCTGGCAATTAAGAAAAGTAATCTTTTTCTCCTGAAGCTGAGAGGGTGGGGAGCTGCTGATGGTAGGAACAGCAGCAGGGGCACAGCACAGGCAGCTGGTGCTGGAGGAACAGTTCTCACGCACTCCCTGTCTCTTTCACACAAATGTCATCAGCTGGTGGTAGGAGTAGCAGCAGTGAGATCACAGGAGTGTATCTCACATGGTTCACTGGGGCCCTGAGTTTATAAAAATAATAAAAAGAACAGACACAATTTCCTATAAGAAGTAATCTCTAGGGTGTAATGCCCTGGAAGGCAAGCCTTCTTTTCTTTTGGAATTTTCCACTTCTCCTCATTGTGACGTCTTTGCATGGCAGACACCAAGCAGTTGTGAGCATTCCCATGGCAAAGCAAGTCTGTGGTTTGCCATGTGCACAGGCTCATTGTTACAGACTCACTGTGCTTTCATTTTCTTTGTCTTTCATTGCCAGATATGGAAAATAGAAACTACCCTTTAGTGAACATATTTCCTGTCTTATTAAAATAATCACTGTTGTTATTTCTCACCTTGGTTTTGTCAATATTGATTTCCATTTAAAAAACAAGCCTTACCCTCATCTACCCCCTGTTACTCTAGTGCTTTAAGAAAGTTCTGGTTTCCTGTCGCTAGACATTGACATCTTCTACCTGTAAAACCTGTCACCAGCAACATTATTTTATCTTTTTAACCAATATATCTCAAGTGTAGTTGAAAAGAGCTCAGCTAGGATTATATTGGTGGCTCATACTCCATATTCGCTTTGATGAAGCCACAGGTAGCATCAATAACTATGCTACACTGATCTCCAGCTCAAGATACCACTCGGAAGTCTTTATCTATATTTTAGCATTTAGTGTATAATTATCAAAAGCTAAATGTTTCAATTTCTCATGTAGACACTTGTTCTACGAATATATGTGCATTTGTTTTGCACTTGAGTAACATCACTGAAAGAAGTTTAATTAATCAATTATTTATGTTGGAATTTACACTGGTTATATGCTTGGAGTTTTCAGAATTAAAAACAAAAAATATATATAAAAAAGCTTTTTTTTTAAGATTTATGCCAGGTGGCATCCAGCATCCACTTTAGTATTAGTAATCTTTTATAACACCCGTTTTACATCCTTGGTTCCAGCAGGATTAAAAAAGACACTAAAGGCATCTTTGTCAATAAATAACAGAAAGATATTAAGTAATAGTCATACAGTACACAGCCATTAAATTAGAAGAAGGGAAATGTATTGCTGCAGATAACAGTATTTACTATTTTCTTTTCAGCAGCCTGTGTAGTAGTTTTCATTATTCTTCATTAAAGTTTCAGTGATAATTCACTATTGAGTGATAATTCAGTATTCAGTGATAATTCACTGACAGAAGTTACTGATTTGTACTGAAATTTCAGTCTTGTTGTGTAGTGATCTGTAACGAAGAGACTATTGCTGGCATAAATCATTGGTATAGATCTGGTGAAGTTTGATTATCTGGTTGGTGTGCTACTGTCACTCATAGCCTCTACTGCTAATTGTAGCTTGACATGTCCATTTCCTTATAGCTTAAAAGCAAAATTATCCATATTTAGTGCTTTCCCAAGTGCTCTGAAGTATTTTATAGAAGTTATTTAAAGTTCAGTTTCTTGTGCTGTGAAAGAGACTACGGTACATACATTCTGAAAGATTTTGCCGGATAGATTAATTTACAAAATAACAAACCCTAGTTAGGATTCTGAGGATTCCCAGCAGTTCTTACTTTTTGTAGGAACTTACCACTTATAAGGTCTTACTTTGTGATCACAAACCGAGTAGATTCCATTTTAAAGCTTGTAATGATGTGGATTCATTTCCTTAGCAGGTATTAAGGTTTGACCAGGAACAATTGGTTAATGCAATATAACAATTCATTAATGCAATGTAAGAATCTCTCAGTGTACTTTGGTACAAATACTGGTTCACTAAAACCACATTCCTCTTTCAACTACCTTTCAGCATTGTTAAGTGGTTTGCAAAAACCTGCTTTACTTGCCAGAGCAAGAGCTATGAGCTTGCATGTGATTACTAGCCTCAACTGGCAAAATGATAGCTTACATCTGGAGGCAATAACTTCCTGAAGCTCAATAGCCTGATCCCATACTGAAAATACTTTTATTTTAAAGGGAGGGGAGAAGGTCTCCTTTACACAAGTATGAAGTGTCATTTTCAGAGGAAGATGGGTCTTTCACTTTCTAAATGACTGCTCAAATTAGCCTGTGTTATCCACATTTGTCTGCGTGTCAGTGGTTATCTTCAGTTGTCTGTGTCAGGTGAATTTCAAGAATAGAGTGTCATGCTGGCTTAGTACCCTGGTGACCAGCTTTATGCCTGCCTTTCCAGGAATCATTAAAGTCAGAAGAAGTTATAACAAATGGGCTTTGGACCACCCTACCTGGTATCTTTTGACTCCATTATTGTCAGTAGGTCCTCTTTTGCCTACACATGGTAGAAAAAAAACCAAACACTGGAGGTACACCTCGTGTCTTCAGGTCAATTTAACAAAACCCTGCTGTCCCTTGCCTGTCGTTTGGGGGAATTCTGCCACAAAAACCAATTTCATGTAGTCAAATTATACAACAGATTTCAGCTTATTTGGTAATAATATAGAAAACCAAGGCCTTGACTAGGTTCTAACTATATTCTCTAGAGGATGTATTGTGTTTGTCTCTTTTGGAAGATGCCTTGTAGCTCCACGTTGCTAAGAAAAGTTTCCTTTTGGGTTGGGGCTTTGGGTTTGTTTGTTTTTTTTTTCTGGGGATGGGGCTTAGGAGTTAAAAAGTTCTGATCCATTAGTGCAACATTTCATGTTGTCTGCTATTACTTGCCATTTTTGTAAATAGGGCACTGATGGCGTATGCTTCTACCTGTATGCCTTTTGAGGTTCTTTCAAGATGTAACATGTTATTGATAATGGGGTAACCCTTTCCATTGCATTTCAAATTAAAAAAAAAAAAAATCACAGCTCTCCAGGAGCTAGGGCTAAGACAAATTTGAGCCAGATTTTCGTTCTTTCTGTTCTGGACTATTTTGAATGGTATTCCATTCCTGGCATACTTAAACCATAAGGGAAACTGTACTGTAAGGGTACAACAGCTGCCACAGATTACAGTATTGATGGCTGCACTGTTCTGAATCTCTCCTAGCCCTGACAGACTACTTAAGTGCAGAGAGTAGATGAGGCATTCCCCACTGTGGAGTTTTGTACACAATACTTAAAATCACAGTTTTCCTCATACTGGCTTCAAGGTTTTTATAGTTTGCTATGCTTTTCCACAGCAGGATGTTAAATTAACTCATCGCATTTATTTTGGCCACGAGTCTTAATTGTCTTGTTGAGTTTCTCGTTTTGCATATTCTGGATATTGTCATACTATTCCAGTATTTCTTCTGGAGGCATCGATGTTAAAGTGCAATAATTTGACATTCATACTATAGACAGAAGAGAATTTTAGAGCATTTAAAAGAAAAGCTCAGGCACAGTAAACTTTGTTCTGTCAAATCTTATAATTTAAATGATCTCCAAGTGCTGTATCATTTCCTTGTTGATCAAAATATGAAAGGTCAATGATTCACTGTACACATGATTTTATACTCCCAGTTCATGTTTTGCATTCCACTAATATTTTTTTCCGGGAAACTGCTAATGTTTGAGAAATATATTGAAGATAGACATTTATTTTGTCCTTCCATTTTCATTTGGACTGTATCCGTTTTTTAAAAATTGAGTGAGATGCTGTATTTGTTTAAACAAATTTCACTTATTTCACTATTGAATAAAACTCGATACAGAATCCTTTGATGAATTTTATTGTACAGTAGAGGACCATCATTGTCACTTTGGGACATTGTCCAGCTTTGAGACTGTTTATCATATGCTTTGCTGTTCACATTGTTATATATGATGGTAAGGTGATTATATTCCCTGATTTTTGAGGCTAGGCTTACTTTTTTTTTTTTTTTTTAAATGTTAACAGCTTGCACAAGTGGATTCCAGAGCTGTTCACCTCGGCGCTGTGTTTGTTCGTGGCCTTACTACTTTGCTCATGGCCAACAGTGCTTGTGGCTTGCCGTTCAGAATGGATGATTTGATGCCTTGGAAAATGTTTGATGGAAAACTCTTTCAAGAAAAATACCAACGGTCACACCGAGGTTGCTCTTCGGAAGAGCTTTTGGAAGGCAATGTGAGTAATCTTATCTTCTTAGTTCTGTATTCTTTGAAAAATGTAACTGTATGTGTTTGTTGAGATTTTTTTTAATATTCATGTCTCCACTGTTTTCCCTTTCCTTGTGTTATTCCTCTTCTCCTTATTCCTTTTTCATCCTCTCCACTGAAAAAAAACTAAGAAAGTAGAGAGACCAAGACTATGAAGGAAGCTATAATTTTGCCTTCGGTTTTGCTTCAATAAATAATATAAGCAAGTGTCAAAATGGTTGTCAGTTTCAAAAAAAATGAAAATGCATGTAATGGTTTTCTAGTATGAAGATATTAATGAGATCTTTTTCATTTAAGATTTCAGGCAAAATACTAACAAAGTCTTTAAGAAGCATGCTGAGTATAATTTTTTAAAGTGCTTAAGACTGATATGTTTAAAGCTATTGTGGAACCTGAAGTTTGAGGTGAAAGTTTGGTGAAGTCAAACAGGACTTAGGAATCAGAGGAAAGTATATATACATATATATGGAGAGAGAGAGAGAAAGAGAGGGATATTTTTAGAATCTCACTAAGTATCTTCCTGTAACTTTAAATACTCAGGTCTCAGTCCTACTTTTTGGTAACTGGGTTGGGGGGTTTTGCAGTTTGAATGCTAAATTGCTAAAAAAACAGTATTGCTTATACATGTCTATGCAGGCATGGACAGGGAAATATCAGTGGAGTCTTGCTGTGTCTGGGCTATATGTAGTGGCATAATGTCCAGACTTAGCAATAACATCAGGTAGAATGAGTACCAAGCTGTATTAATGTACCAGTGAAGCCTCAAACCACCTGCTTGTGCCCTACCAGCACAGAATATGTGCTGAGATGCTTGCAGAGGTCAGTACTCATCTGTGTATATGGCTCTTAAGACCTTTGATTAATCCGTGTGTTTTCAACATGGAAGTGAAAATCCTGTATCATTTAATTGCTTTTGAAAATTTTACCTTAGAAATGTTTTTACTTTCTGTTACATATATCACTTGAGGGTAAAATAAATAAAAGTGATTACAAAGAAAAAAGTTTTGAACAATTTTAATCTCACACATGCAGTATCAGTTGTTCTATAATTAGTTTTCTTTTCTAATTTTGTGTCCAATTACATACCATTCTGATGTGGAGTGAAGAGTGGAGTGCGTGTGAGTGGGTAAAATATATGTGTTTTCAGTGTGGTGGAGAATGATAATCCCTTCCATATGAAATCAATCATGCTTAGGACTATTGCCTCCTGTGGTTCCCATTAGTTGGTCTGTTGATTTCAGTAGATTTTGGATTATGTCAGTGGTTCATTCAGTTTTTGCAGAACAATTAAGGGTCTAAAGAATAAATGGAAAAAATGTAGAACTGTACACATTTATGTGAAACTGATACTTGTTTTCCACTTGGGTAAAATTCAGGTTAGGGAATAACTTATACAACATGTGTTGTTGAATCTGAATTACATTTCTCTTGCCCGAGAAGTATTTGTAAATGTGTTGGCTGGTATGTTTTAGGTAACATTTGAAAATCCCAGTGTGGTCAGTTTAAAATCATATTTTAACCTGTCTTAGAGGGAGGTTGAGTGAAAGTGTTTAGGTTTCTAGAACAGAGCTGGAAATTTGCTTGATTAACTACAATATCTAGGTTAGTTTTTTTAAAATCCTGATACTCTGGTTTAAAAAAAAAAAACAAAAAACAAATAAATTGTCCTGTTGTGGGGAAAATAGTCATAGAATCATAGTATCATAGAAGAACCAGTTTGGAAAAGACCCACCGGATCATCGAGTCCAACCATTCCTATCAAACACTAAACCATGCCCCTCAGGACCTTGTCCACCCGTGCCTTAAACACCTCCAGGGAAGGTGAATCAACCATCTCCCCGGGCAGCCTGTGCCAGTGCCCAGCGGCCCTTTCTGTGAAAAATTTTTTTCCTAATGTCCAGCCCGAATCTTCCCTGATGGAGCTTGAGGCCATTCCCTCTTGTCCTGTCCCCTGTCACTTGGGAGAAAAGGCCAGCTCCCTCCTCTCTGCAACCTCCTTTCAGGTAGTTGTAGAGAGCAACGAGGTCTCCTCTCAGCCTCCTCTTCTCCAGGCTAAACAACCCCAGCTCTCTCAGCCGTTCCTCATCAGGCCTGTTCTCCAGCCCCTTCACCAGCTTTGTTGCTCTTCTCTGGACTCGCTCCAGAGCCTCAACATCCTTCTTGTGGTGAGGGGCCCAGAACTGAACACAGGATTCAAGAAGCGGTCTCACCAGTGCTGAGTACAGAGGGAGAATAACCACCCTGAACCTGCTGGTCACACCGTTTCTGATACAAGCCAAGATGCCATTGGCCGCCTCCTTCTTCTTAATCTGGCTCTGTGAATTTTTAGTGTAGTTTAAATGTCTTTTTTAGATACAATTTAATGGCACATATATGGCAGACGTAGCACTCAGACTAATAATATACCTTTTCAGCTTATCAGTTTGAGGCAAAAATCTGTTTTGGGGAGAATTGCCAAGAGATGTAAGTTTAGCTGGGGACTCTTTGAAAGGCAATGAGCATATGTGATTGCTGTTGTTATTATTATATGTATTTATTATTAGAAATTCAACTTCTAATTGACACTTCTAACTCAGTCATTAGAAGTTCAATAAACACAAGTAGTACTTAGTTCCTGGCAGACCTTAATGTACTGCTAGAAGCCAAGATCTTTCAGCAGTTTTTTGTTAACAATCTACCCTTGAGCACCATAAATTCAATCTGATGAAAGCTACAACATTGTGTTCAGAAAAAAAAAGTTATTCTACATGGGATGTTTTGTTATAGAAAAGATAATAGGAAAAAATTACTTCATTTGGTGTTCAGTGCTTGTCTCCTAACTCCTAAGGTCCCTTCATTATTATCTGGACAGCTACATTACTTCAGGGAATTCAGATCTCAGAATCAGTCAATGTTGTTTTGATGATGAGGGGCTTAAGTACAGTTATAGGCTTCATGAAAATTCCAGTAGAAATACTATCTTGGTTAAATATTTTTATATATACCAGAAATCTTAAATATTTTAGGGTTTGGTTCTTCTACCAAAAGAAGAAATTGTATAGATTAAATGTAGTCGTTGGATTTGTGGGCAAGGTTGTGTATAGCTCATTTTTTTGTAGCACTAACAGCTGTTAAGGATGAAAAATGGAAAGCTGATAAGGATCAAAAATAGGGCCATCTTGCTTTTTAAAAAAATATGCTAAGCTTATATTATGCTAGTTCTCTGGTTTTCATAACAGTAATCATATTAGCTTGTTTATCCACACAGAAAATTGAATATAATAATCTCATAAAGCAGTGAGGCAATGATATTATCACTTTATTAGCCTTTTTATTGTACTTCTCACTGATGAGTATGTTCATGATCAGATTTTTAAGTTAAAACCAAATTAACTAATGGGGTCAGCATAAGTGATGTTTTGTCCTTTTTTGATCGTGCTTTTCGTCAAGCCTTCATAAACATATTCTGAATTTACTCCACCAAGAATGAAGTGAAAGTTTTTTTCCTGTTAGTGGGTATTCTTGACTGATTGTACTCAGTTTGCATGGAAAAAAAAAAATCTGTGGGTTTTGCTTAAGGCTCTATGGAGAGGCTTGTTAACTCAAAAAAATGTGATAGGAAACATTGCGAGAGGGTTCAGGGATTCAGCTTCTACTCTTAAATTAAGAAACCTCTCTAGCTGCTACAGCCTTGTACTGGAATTTTACCTTGTCCTATAATCCTCTCCTCTCCTTCCTGCTCCACCTCTACCTTAGTGGCTACAAGAAGGAATTGTCATCCTGTAAAAATCAATCCACAAATTATGCTATTAGTCAAGAATTCTGTCTTTTCATAATTCTTTTCACTATGTACTACTGCCCACGTGCCCAGTACAAATCAATAAAAAAGAAAAAGATACTAAGTTCTGACGCTAAGAAGTGCCCTTCAAAACTCACTGAAATTAATGAAAGATAAGGATATATCAGTTCTTGTAGTATTGCCTCTTTAAATATCTGCAGCTTGTCCTTTTGACATTAGAACTTTTCATCACACCACAAGGTAAATATTTTTAATTAATTCTCCCCCTTCTCTTTTGACTTGATTGTATTTTATCAGTCAGGATTTGGACCTGATGTATTACTGTTGGGTTGCTTTGTTTCTAATGTATGAGATTAAGATACTTCAGTATGTTTTTCTTGAGTTTATGTGTTTTTTTTCTGGAGGTTTTAAGTATCTCTGCCTGAGATATTGCTGACAGCAGTCTAGTTAAATATCTCTACAGGTGCAAGGTAACAGAATAGGAAAGCAAGTGATTTACAGACGTGAGCAGAGAAGAAAAACAAACTTAACTGAGAAAGGGGGAAATGCTCCTTCTGCATTCCTACTCATCCTTCCAAGGGTTCGCTTTTAACGTGTAATGTTTGAACAGTTTCATAAAAAAAATATGAACCACATCTACCACCTTCATATGTGCATGAGTGTGTCTTAAGAAAAGTCTTTCAGTTGCTGCATATGTGATTGATTTTGTGCTACACCTGAAGAGAGAAAAGCAAAACAGCCATTGATTTTTTTTACCCTGTTGTCTTCAGGAGTCTTTGTATACACCCTTCCAGAATCTGAAGTCTTTCATTTGTAAGGCTTGCATGGCAAAGAAAAGAACTATACAGAGCAGACCAAGAGGGAATGGATTTATCACAGGTTGGCATTGTATTAATTTTCTCGATAAAGTCAATATATTGATGTGCTCAATTATCTTTCAACAGCAGCAACATTTATATAGGCAGCCTGTCAAGCTAAGTAAATTGTAAGGTCCTTCTCTGAGAAACCAAAGGAGAGATCTAAGAAAATATTTCCTGGGTTTAGGAATTCATGTGAATTTGTTTACTCAAGTTTGGATAAAATAATATTTTCTTCTAGCTGCATAGTTAGTGGTGTATATGCAATAAATAAACTATCATTCACTGATAGAAGTATCATTGCTATTTACTCAGTGATTAAAGTTATTTTTATAGGAGAAATTAGTTGGCTCAGAGTTTTCATTTCCTTTCCCCCGGGGAAACCGTTTTAACATTGATAATAGCAGGTCTGAGTGAGTCGTCGAAGGGAGAATACTCATAATCATACTGAGTGATATAGTTCAAAGTATAAGAAAATGTTGGGGCAACATAGAGAACAGTGGGTTTTTGCCTAAGGCTTTGCTGGTTTTCTTCCCCAGTTTTATGGTTTAATCTACTAAAGACATTTGTTTTACTCCCATGATTCACCTCACTTCCAGGGGAAAAAGACATCTAAAAGTTTTTCAGCATTGTCCGGAGACAACCCTGAAAGTTGGGGATTCTGACTCTTCTAAATAATTCGCACTGAATCTCAGTGTTTATGCTGGTATCATGTTTACCGCTTGCTTAATACTTGATTAGTTATAATGCCTGTGAGGATAAAAATTAGCCCTTCAAAAATTCCATGAGCAAATTACAACAGGTGGAATGATTTTCTGCTAGTTTGGTTTATGTGACAGCAATACATCTGATGGTGGTGCTACACCATGCTGGTGCTGAACATTCAAAACTAAGGATATCTGTTAGTGTTTTTTTGATACCAGACCCTAGTAGCATGTGTGCTATTGCCAGAGAAGTGTATTTAACCATTTTAATTGTGATTTGTTATTCCAATTTGGACAGAGATTTCTGTTCATTGAAATGACTGCAGTTTCCAAATCTGTGGGGAAAAAAAAAGATCTGATTTATAAGTACAGATATTAACAGCTTGTAATTATGATGTGCATAGCTGAAAATGAGGACAAGAACCATGCTTATTAGGTTGACTTTAGTTCGTAAAAATCATAATCCTGCCTAAGGAATTTGGCATAAAACTAAGAAATGTTGTTTTCTGGAAAAGTATATACTGGTTCTCATTTTCTTCATTTAATGTTATATATGGTCGGGGTTGCTTAGTAAATACTGTTTTTCAGGAACACAGCGAAGAGAATTTAATCCCAGGTTCCAGCAGACACACAGAAGTACTTTCGTTCCTCCATATCATAGCCAGATGAGGGGGTTCCGAAGGAGAAATCCTCAAGCACAAGGTTAGAAATGTGTGCATTTGTATGTATTTGTAATCAACATTGTAACAGCTCTGTGTATATTCTGTTTGCATTTGTAAGTAATGTGGTTACCCTGTGGCTACTGCAGTCTGTAAGAAAACTTGGATTAGTTATAGATGTGTACTACTATTAGCAAAAAACCCCTCTGCAAGGTGAAGTAGAGTGTAGCACCATAGTCTCGAGATATCTTTTACTCAGTGTTCTGGAAAAAAAGCTTTCTTGTGGTATTTAAACTTTCCGTGCTTGGCCTCGGCTGAACTGAGTTTAAAATACTGTGTTTAAACTACTGTGTTTAAAATAGTAATAGTTCTAGAACAGATTGACACAGCTGCACAGTGATGTCTGTCTGAAGGTGTAGATCTTGATTCATACCTTAGCAAAACACCTGAACATATGAATAAAGTTAAACACATTCTTAAGTGGCTTTCTAGATCAGAGTCTTAGGTTCCCCATGATTGCCTAAGCAAAACAAATGCAAATTCTATCTTGTCTTGGCATTAATCTTAAGTTATTTGCAGATCTCACTTCTTGAACAGACATTTCAATGAAACATCACTGTGGATAGCACTGTTGGGCTTACATAATTAAGGTTTACTTCCTCAATATTATCAGTTAAAGCATATAGACATAGTTTAAAGAAAATAAGTAAAAGGAAGAGAAGTGTCTAAGAAAGATCAATTATTTTATTAAGTCTGCAGAGCCCAAATTTCTTCTGTTTTTCCAGTGGAGGTTTACAAAGAAGATCAATTAGTGGCGATAAATAATAAATAAATACAGTAAACTCTTTGATGTGTTTCAGCTGCCAGTGTTGTATGCTTGAGAGTAATTTGATTCACAGATAAGATTGTTTGATCGTGTATGTAAAATGTAAAGCTAAAATGTAGTGTGTGCTGACTGTGAGCTGGACCAAAACCAGTCATTGTTATTACTGTGACCATCTCAAGAAGGCTGCTTTCCAGGGGTCAGGTCATCTCCGACCAGCTCAAGAGATGTTGCAACTAGATGTTTTCCACAATGTTCCACGATAACTGTGCTAAACTGTGTTATGTATTTCAGTAGCATTAGTGAAATGTCTTGATTTATTCTACACTAGCCATATTTATCAATCTCAGGGTGCTCTTAAAACATCATCCTGTAAGTGCAGTTAAATTGCCTTTGTTATAAATAAAATAGATTTATTGGAAAAATATATCTGTCCTCCAAAGAGCCTCACAACATTTAGATTTGCTTTTAAGCTGATCTACCGAGATGTCTCATTTTGGCAGTTTCTTATTCATAAGTTTGTTTTTGTCAAGTCAGTTGTTTGGGTTGCTTCTCTATGTAGTTGTTGTCTCTGCTATATGTCTGGGTCTCACCGAAGACAGAGAAGAAAAATATCTAAAAAGTAGCAATTTTGTGTTCCATGATAGCTTACACAATAAAACTTCCTCGTAATATTACTAGTGCCTGTCTATCCCATGCTTCATATACCTTCCCATGGTATGTTGTTATGGTTCCTGCTATTGCATATTATATATATGCAATATATTATGCATTACATGTTATGCAACACATTAAATGCATTTTAAGAAGTAATGGAATAGTAACCACAGGACCCATATCTTGTATGTCTGGAGTGTACCTACTGATTAGGCAGCCTTTGCTCTCTCTTATCAGTTGATGTTTAAGAATTCCATGACAATGGCTCAGCTTCAATAGTGGAGAAAAGAGTGCCTCTACCCTGAAAGCTAAAACTAAGAAGCACTGGCATTTCTCAGAAATGAGGGTTTGAATCCCCTCAGGCAGAGCAAGAGTTGAACTTAGGCATCCCCTTTTTTATGGTGAATTCTAGCCACTGATCTGTTGTAATTAGAATCTCATTTTTTAGCTGTATTTTGAAAGAAAAGCTGTGGGGGAGGGTTATTATTTCATTCATTTATTTTAAGTGCTCCTCATAAATTTCTTGGCTGTGTGTCACAAAACATAGAGTCATAGAATCATTGAAACTGGTAAAGACCTCTATGATCATGAAAGAAATAGAAAGTGCATCCAAGTAACTCAGAGCAGGACATCTATGCATTAGAGGAAGGTAGATTTTTCCCGTAGTGTTTTTATTTGTTAATTTGAAAGACATCTGCTTAGCTTACTGACTTTTGTGTATCTCATTCTAAATGTTTGTCCATTCTGATGCTTGTTTAACAGATTGTGGGTATCTAATTTAAAGCTAAGGTTAGGCTTCTATTATTGAGATAATAGAACTTTGCCTTGCAGCACTTCATAATCTGTGCGCTTTGAGTGTACAAGTCTTGCTTGTGGTAGCATAGGTGTCTGTCATAAACCATGCCTTTCCAAATTCTAGTTTTGTGGCTGAAACACCACACCACATGCCATATAGCCTATTGGTGGACAGAACTTCACTAATTAGCAGTTAAGACCACTAATATATTGGTTTGAATCACATTGTTTCCTCATGTTACAAATAGCTAAAAATAAACTACACGCTAAGAACACTGGAAATCACTATTGAGTATCATGTTTCTTTGTCACTGTCTTCAGCAGTCCAGCTGATAAACTCTGAGATTGTTTGTCATAGCTTTCAAATCACCACCTAGATCTAAATCAATGTACAAAAGATAGCAAAAAAGGAAAATAAAAAGTAAGTTAACTTTATCTATGCATCAGCTTATATACTTATATAGTTATATAGTTATACACTTATATACTTATATGAAATTTTGAAATTTCAGTGATTTAGACAATGGTTCTCATACTAGCATTTGACAACCTACCTGAAAAGTGAGCTGAATGAAAATAAGAGAAGGAGTTAGGGGAGAAAGTGTCTATGGGACTGGTTGTAACTGCTATATGAATGGCCGAATCAAGGATACCCTAATATATTAGAAATAGTGGACGTTATTGGATATAGAATTATATGCCTGTGGTAAGGTAGGCACCAGAACTCTATGTGTGATGGACCCAAGGGAGGGATGAGGACATAATGAGTAAGACCTACCAAGAGAGCTAGAAGGAGGGATGAAGACAATGAGTAAGACCTGCCAAGAGAGCTAGAAGTATTGGATGATAATTTCAGCTACCACCAGAATCATAAACAGTGAGATGGGGAAATAATGAAGTGTTTTGAAAATTTCATACTCGCATTTAGAAGTTATTGGATTTGGGGATCAAGTGTTTTCTGCCTAAGAAAATTCTGTTCTCTTGAAAAATACAGTTTTGCTTTCTTTGTTTCTGTGCACCTTTGCCTTACTTTTCTTCCATCTCTCTATTGGAGAAAAAGGGAGATTCTCAGTTTGTTATTTTTTTTGTTAAAGAATTCAACTTAGAAAACATCACTTTTTCAAAATCTATTTATTTTTCTTTAAAAATAATTCTCAGAGAAAAACTTTTAAGGATAATTTGAAAGCAGTTTTCCAGGGGAAAGGAAAGATGGGTATCAAGGAAAGATATTAAAAAATAGAGTCGTTGAAGGTGTGTCTCACTCAAGATAAAGGCTTTTGTCCAAGACTAGTCTAGTGTCCCATTTCTTGATAGAATAAAATTGCACCAAAAGGGTACATTGACTTCAGTCTTAGTGCTCTATAAACCAAGTAGATGAACACAATACAACTATACTGAGGAATCTGAGTTTGTAGCAAACTAGCATTTTCTAGGTATTTAATCAAGGCTTCTACAGTGGTGTTGCATACTCTGTTCAAACATGTTACTGATTAACAGAATTTTGTAATGTATGTGGCACTTGGTGGAACTTCAGTGTTTTAAGTACTACTTTGCATATAGAAATCCATAACTAAAGCATTATTATACACAGACATTCTTAAACCAGAATGAAAATATTTTTTAATACAGCTTATGTCTCATTCTAAAGGATGTATTCTTGAATTCACACAGTCTGATCTATCAACCGCAGTGCATGATCTGTACAATTCACTATCCCAACCCATTAATTGGACTAGATTTAAAAGTTGCAGTGTTCCTAGAGCTTTAATTAGAGCAATGCCACCATGGACTTTATCCTCCAAGATCTCAAAATACTAATCATAATTGTACACCAACTGGCAAGGGACACGTTCTTTTTCGAAAATATGCATAAATGTAATTTTTCTTTCAGGCTATCTGAATAAAATCTTGTTGTCCTGTTTTAATGTTAAAAAAATAATTTCTGTCTGCTCACTTCAGGAAGAGAATATGGACTGGGACATCCAGACCAGAGAAGAAGATTCCACCTTCCTCCTCAGTAAAGAACGTATGTGTACATGTAGCAAGCTGAGATGATGGGAATAGTTACTATCTTTTGTCTATGAGAGCTTCTTTTTATGACCTTTACAGAGGAAGTGAACCATGTGACTGCAGAGGAAATCACTCAAAGCAGAGGCTTTGTTAATCACTTGTTATGTTACATCTAAGCTTGCTATGAGACCAAAATAATTAAAACTTAAATTAAAGGTACCAGCTGAAGCACAGTAGCTGCATTGCTTGGTTCCTTTGACACTTGAAAGCCCAAAATGTTTTTACAATATCATTAGATATTCTTGACTATAAGTTTTAGGACTCAAACTATAACTGCTGCATATTTTCCTGGTTGTTGTGTATATTGAAAGAGTTTGCTCAGCATGTATCATGTGGCATTTCCATGCTGAATTGTGTTTTGTGACTTAATTGTGGATTGTCTTTATCTTAAAGGTTATCCCGTTGTTACTAAAACCTGTTGTAAAGTTTGAAATATGAAATCACCGATGTAAATACCATCTACCAGTGAAACAAAATGACCTTCCTGTAAAATGCAGTGCTTTATTACAAAAGCTAGAAATTGGTATCACTTTGGGCACTTCTAGTTAAGCAACTTTTTATATCTATCTCAGCTGCCTGTTCTGAGTGAAGCACTTCACTGCTGAGAGATCATGGAATGTAAGGTTCATAATTTAAGCACTGAACTGCATAATTAGTACATAGATCACTAAACCCAGAACATGTTATTATGGTACTTTAATCACCTGAATAATACAGATCACAAAATCTCACCCTATGACAGACCATAGCTTCTAAAATTGTTTCAGTGTTGATGCTGACATGTCTTGTTTGGCTTCTCACAACTGTTTGTCTTTTAGATCACGCAGATGACCCTGCTCATAACAGGAAGTGGATGAAAATGGATAAGAGAACAAGATACATTTTAATGGAAGGCTGTATGCTGAAGATCATAAAAAACTTTATCAGTATTTAAAAAACGGTGGTGGGAATTCTCTAATCAGAAATTTATCATGCCTTCTTTTCAGCTCCATTTTATTTTCTATACTTTTTTTTTCTAGCCTGTAGCTTAGAGAAGTAAATTATGGAATATTGTGAAACACCTATTGAATTGCTTAGGTTTCCTCACAAAAATCTTGGTGACACAGTTATGAAAAATAATCATTAAAAATTATGTCTAAAAATTAAAGGCCAGTGTTGAAGAAGGGTGCAAAAATTTAATTTATTAACCTGATTCTGATGTCAAAACTGTGAAGTCTTTTCTGTTCAACCTTTATGCTCTATGAGGCTGAAAACATCCAGTCTCACACAAAAATGGGTACATTTAATCATGTCACAGTTCAAGAAAATCTTACTTTTCTGTCATGTGACTTGCTTTAATTTTTCCTGAGTCTCAGAGACTGAGGTTAAAACATTCCAGAAAGTTATAAAATTAGTTTCTATGTACAAAATGGCTACAGCTTTAATGTCCTCTCATTTGGGGGCCTTTCAGAGCTGAGTCAAATGCATAGTGCTCTTCTGGAATACCTAGAGTTCTCCTTCATCTGTAATGAGCCATTTACAAAACATTTAAAGTTTATGTCAGACCTCTTACATCTATTTTTAGCCTTAACATAAAGGTGTCAGTGTTACCATTTGGCCTGAATAATTTTGGAGGAAATTTTGAATCCAGGGGAAACTAAACAGACCTGTAGATATTAGTGGCATCATGATTTTACTCCGTGCTGATAAGGTAGTCACAAGAGATCTGTATAAATGCACAGAGTAGAGGTAGAGTAATCAAGTATCTCCTGTGTTAATTTTCACTGGCCTATTACTCATGATGGATTTTATTTATACTTTGGAGATAGGTGTATTTTTAGAACAGTACATAAGTACACTTGAAATTAAATGACTTAGAAGTGTTTAGCGTAACGAAAAATCATTAATTTTATATTTCAATGAGAAAATTTAGCTGTCATTTTGAAACTATTTTCAGAAGTACTTCAGCTATTGAACAACTTACACTGATCTTTATGATACAATGATTATCAATTTAAACTCCGTTGGTTTTAGTACATTATTATTCAGATAATGTTGTTTCTTAGGTCTTGTGCTGGTAACTCCTTTGAGTCAACTGTCAGTGCTGAAGTTAGTTCCTGTTTAGCATATGCTCTGTCAAAGTGAATAGTATTGAAAGACATGCATAACTCAATGCTTTAATTTCCTTGCACGTATTTTTATGTTTTTTAATTCAATAAATATATTCTTTCATACTCTGCATAGAGCAAGAGTCCAGCTAAACAATAAATTGGCAGCAATAAAGGATTTCTAGTTCTGTCAACAGTTTAAACAGACACAATTTTTGTACGACACTGCAGATCTGCATTCCAGGGATCCTGTCATAGTAGAGGCATTCCTGCTTCCTTTTTCTATTGATTTGTCACTAACTGCTATTGTCCTGCCTCTTTTTGCTCCATCAGCCCTCAACAACCTTTTGGAGTAATATGGTCTGAGTTTTATGAAAAGCTCCCTAGTTTCAGAAAACTCAGAATGTATAACAATGTATTTGAAAAGAATGCAACTTTGTGCCAGAATTTCTTGGTAATTCCCCTCTCTGTTTTTGATATGAGAAAATATTTCTGTTGGCTTCGCTAAACAAAGTTTAATACAATTAGAGTGGAAGTTTGGCTATGCTGGTTGTGGTATGTTATGAATTGTTGGTAATAACGACCCTGACTACTGAAGAATTTTTAGCTTTTCCGTGAGATTTTCTTTCCTCCTAACGTTAGAACACAAGCAGAAGTTTCATATTATTATTTCCTAGCCAAAAGATCTTTTTCTTCACACCAGGAACCATAGAGCGAAAGCAGAAGCATGAAGTTGAAAAATAGAGGTGCTACTTTCCTTTTTAAATTGGTCAGAGTACCATAAAGCTTATGGTCTGTAGAAGGAAATCGTATACAAGAACATGACCTTAAAGATTCCAGTTTAATATGGTTTTATTAACATGTGGACTACAGGCTTACTTTGAATCCAACCATTTCCATCAATCAATAACCCATGATCTCTGAGCACCTCATCCACCCTTCTTTTTAAACGCCTCCAGGGAAGGTGACTCATTTCCACTCAACTGCTGGCTTGCCTTACCCTTGTGGAACAGCTTACCCTTGTTGCTCCATAGCAGTGGGCTTAAAGGCCCTGACAGCACAGGTAGTCAGAAGGTTTGCATGGAACTACCATAGTAATTGGGCATTGTGAAAACAATAGATAGGGCCCTGGGACTACTCTTGTCTGAAAATAGCTTGAAAGACTGTGAAGAGCTACAAGCAGGAATGTCTTTGTGTATCTTTGTACAGTCAGGACCTTGTATTTAATGGTTTCCTACACCTTGCAGCTGACATCCAGACCTTCCTTGCTGATAATCAGATGGTTGAGTACACAGTGTTACAAAGCTACACACCACAGTTATAAAGCTGGTGCAGAACATGGCAACTTAGTGGTTAAAGAATGCGTCCTTGAAACTGATGTACCTAGAGTGCTGCTAGCTTGTACTGTATTTGAAGTACTAGGTGGGACATTAGGTGTTAATTTTAACCTACATTGTCTTCACATTTTCTTCCTGAAGTACCTAGTTCTCTTAGGGCTCTGTAGTTGAGCCAACACATCATGAGTTGAAGAGTTAGTTGTCTGTAAAAGACAAAGAAGCAGCTAGCAGGTTATTCTGTCTGAGTACTCACCAACATAAATCTTACCACTAGATTAAGCTGGGGAAATACATCTTTGTTGTACTTAAAAAACCCAGCCCTACAGTCTTGAATATTTGTTCAGGCGAGGAATTAAAACAAAGTATCGGCCTAGGTCTTGTATTAAGTGTTCCTCATTTCACAGGCAGGGCTTACGGTAGTGCACAACTGCAAACTCTCTAACACACTTAAAATCAGTGCAGGCAGGACTTCAGCTGTTGCAATTACAAGTTCTGTCTTCTTTGTCTCTGTGTACTACAAACAGGGAGGTAAACATACAATTGGGGCCAAAGAACTGCTCTGACTGCAGAATTTCAGTCACACATTGTTGCATTCTGCACTAGGTGTTCATATTTGATATCAAAATTGTGTTTCATCAATAAGCATGACCAAAAGACTCTTATATCTTCATTGACTGTATTTGCAACTACTGCTGACCAGTCTGAAGAACTCAATTTGCTAATCTGATACAATCACAAACCTGAAAACTACACGGTTTAGGGAAGCAAGGAGGAGATATAGAATACAAGGTATGCATACAACATTTAGGATTTTTAAGCTTTTATCTTTGTGTTGGTTCTTTTCACTCTCTCACATTTAGTCATTAGATAACTTATTAATTATGGTGGTCACAGATAAAAAGGATATTTTCAATGTTCATATATTTAATCAGGCATGAATTTTGTTACAAAATACAAACTATTGTATGATTCTATTCCCTGCCCATCACAGAGGGGTTGGAACTAGATGATCTTTAAGGTCTCTTTCAGCCCAAACTATTCTATTATTCTATGCTTCCATGATATTTCAAATGTATTGATTTTTTTTCATACCAGAAGACACAAGAAATACTAGGCACAGAAAGCAATCTTGGATGTAATCTCTCTGAAAATGCTTAATAACTGAAAGCTTTTTAATAGGGAATGGTGCCCCCTGTCTCAAAAAATAGGTAGCCAAGTATGCAATTGACTTTTGGACTCATTACAAAGAAAAAAACTGCACAATAAGAACTGTTCTGATCTCAGAAGTGGGTTTTATGTATGCTGTAGATAGCTCAAGAAGTCGTTGCTCAGTGAAAGACATAATTTTTAGAAAAGTGATGAGAAACTTGTATGTCATTTGTGGCATTTGGAAAATTTAAGTCAAGGTAACCATTCAGGAGTTAGCTTGATCAGATCCAACTTTATTTTTGTCAAAGGTTTGTTTGTTTGTTAAGAGCAGAGGCCCAGCAGGCTCTGTATTTACTTGTTGAGAATACTTTAATTTTCATTTGTGATGATGATGCAGCACATCTAAAAGGATGTAAATGTATAATGTGCCACCTTTTGATAATCATCTTTGCCCTCTGGTTTAATTGCTTGTCACCTATCAGATTCTTTAGTCCTTCTAATCTACACTCTGCTGGAGGGTTTTCAATTTGAGTAAAGTTTATCCAGGTTTGAGGCATGCTGGAGATAAAACTGGTCCTCTTGTTAAGTAATACGCATATGAAACATCACTGTATTTAAATATGTGATAAGGCTGACTCAGACTCTTAACCACCTTTGGGCAAATTGCAGTACTTCTCTCTTTAACATAACATAGTCCTCATTTTGTAGGCTTGATTTAATTTTTACTCCACCTTCCCTGTGCAGAGGGTAAACTCCACAAAAAAGGAGATCAGAGAGGTTCAAATCAATCCACTAGCTACATGGAATTTCCAAACAAAAGAGGGAGAGCAGCTACACGGCTCATGCACAGCAGCACAGAGTGTTAAGAAGGTGGGTAGTGCATCTTGACCAAAAGTCCTAGGTTTTAAAAACAATTCAGAAACTCGGGGCACACTGTAACATCATGGTTACAATACACTTAATCCAGTTATAATTTTATTATCGACTCTTTGTATATCTGGGCTAATTATGTAACTGCGCGTGACCCATCCGCAAGTCTAGACAGTGATTGTGGTTTATGCTTTACATAAAGGTTATGTTTTGTATTGTTTCCTGAAGTGGTTGAACAAAAGAAGTAATTAATAATTTGCAAATTCTTCCTCCTTTTATTTTGAGTAAGGAATTCTTTTACTTCTTTGAATTCCTGATTACTAAATTAATTCTTGGCAGCAAACAGTGCTGTAAGAAACTTTTGCTCCAAGCAAGTTAAAATAGCATCAAAGAAAAAAATATTAAGTGCTAATAGGAGCCAGTTTGTGTGTCCTAACACTTGTTGGGAGCAGGAAAGAAATCCCAAATTTGCCCTAGTCCATTTCTTCACACTAAGTGTAATTGCATAATTAATCCAACATCCTCCCTCCCTGATAGCTCAACATAGCAATGCTGACAAAACAACTTTGTTGTTTTAAAAATTAGAATCATGGGGGAAATAAAAGTCTCCTCTTCTGTTGCTTGTGCTCCAGCAGTCCAGTGATTCAGGGGATTGTTCACTGCCCTGTGTAATGCTCACTAAGGGCTACAGCTGGTGCCAGCCCACAGCATTTAGATTTTGAGAGGATGAGTGTCCAGTCTGCTGGAGGATAAAATGCATTTGCCTTTCCATGTGCTGGATATGATCTGATCTGTCCTTCAAGGGGGAATAGTTTCAACCTCAAAACAATTGTGCTTCTAGATGTGTGAGAGTAGCATCTCTGTATCATTTTTCTCCCATACAAAAATTTTCCTTACAGTTTTTGTGACTTCATTTAAATCTCTCTAGGGCCAGAGGGAAGTGGGTTTTTTTCCCCCTGAAGTCTGTTGAGTTGAAATTGAGCCAGTAAAAGGTAAATTAGTTTAAAGGTAACTTTACAGAGGATTAAGAGGCTAGAATTGCTTGAAAAAAATAGAAATTAAGGGCTATGTGTTTTCTTAGATAGCTTGTGCAACTGACTTCAGATAAACTGCACACTTTTAGATGCATTAGGTTGACAGTGCTGGGAAATTAGCCCAGGCTTTCTGACTTCTGGTAGCTTTTCTGACTGCTGGACTACAAACTCGCATGACAGATTGCATCCAGCACAGTAGGCTGCAGAAAGTAGTTAATGGAAAATAGACTGCTTTGATGTGCACTTCTGGTGGGCTGATCCTCTGGTTTAAAGGCTAAATATCTATTGTCCTCCGTAGGAGTTTTCTTTACGAAAATCTTCCACAAAATCTGTAATTTCCCATTTTGTTTTCTCAGACTGTGGTTTGCTCTATTTCTACTTTCAGTAGCCGGGAAATATTTTTAAGAGCATTTTGTAATTTTTGAGTCTCTGACTCCAGATACCACAAACAAGACCTTATTTCTCAGAAGTTGCTAAGCATCTGCCCTCCTCTGCTAAAGCAGATGTCTCTAAAGTATTTCCATTAGAGCACCAGAAACGAAGGCACCTAAACACACTGCCTACTTTCCTGAAAAAGGAGGCTAGGAACTGTTGAGAAACACCTTAGGAAAAAAAAGGCTGAGCTAGAATTAAAAGAGAATGGGGAGGGGAGTGGGGAGGGTAAGGAGAGTGAGAGCAAATACAGTAACAGCCTATGATTAGAAATCTTAACAATGACAGTGAGTTCACTTTAATTTCTAACTGCTTAAAAGCAGGCCTGGGGAAATGCTCTGCTTAGAAATGTCATGGAAAGTGCAGCTGGTCCGTGGGCTTTATCTTGAAAAGCAAAGGATCTTTCCCATTTTGCAGTAACACTGCCATTTACTGGGCCATACCACTAGCAATTTGCAACAATGGGAGGGGAAAAAAGCTGCCATTTGACCTAGAATGCAATTTTCAACTAATTAATAAAGTGACCATTAGTGCCCGAGGGGATAATAACAGGAATAAGAACAAATTACTGTGGGGTGCAAAGGAGGCTTGGGCATTGTATTGCAAATTTCTTATGGCACTATTCTTCTTTTTTTTCTCACTAATACTTTTAAAGTGCCCCCACTCAACACTTGTTCCTTGTAGGACCCTTGCAAACCACATAAGAATTAGCCCTTCAAAGATCAATCAGGATCTAATTGTTGTTAACAAAGTGCCACCTGGAGAGAAATGTTACAATATACCTTCATTGCAAAGCATTCAATCTCTCTCAGCTCACAAGTCTTGGCTACAGTACAGACAAAAAGAAGCAGTTGCTACCATTAAGATCAGGCACCTGCAATTGCTTGTAAAACACTGCCGGTCCCTGTGCAAATATGCTCCTAGCATTGCATGAGCCTCGTTAGAGCTGCTCTGTTTATGATTCCTCAGAGCAAATTTTGCTGGGGTCCTTCTGTGTGCAATGATTTAACATACCATTGAAGCCCTCATATTGGTGGGGGTGTTTGGCAAAGCAAGTGCACCGTGTTCAGTGTTCTTTCATAGGCTCCAGGACCTGCTCTCAGTAAGGATTCTTCTGTACTTTGTCACCCCTACTCTCCAAATCCCAAAGGCAAACATTCAGGAAGCCCCATATGAACTGATTTTTAATGACCTGGTTTAATTCCTCTGCCCTGTCACAGCATTTTACTTTTAAGTGTAGCACATTTGTTGTAGATCATGTCTGTGCTAGTACTTTGCAGCTTCAGTTCAAGAGAAGCTCCACATTGGCCAGAGCATACCACTTAATTCTTGGGCACCACCTTTGTGGCTACATGTCTACAGAAGCTGAAGTCAACTGATATTACTGTCCTCTATCCAGACAATTTCCAGTGGAATGCTTTATAGCAAATAGAAAACTACTGTCTGCAGATTCCCTTTGCTCATAGCTTGTTTACAAAAACAGGGAGCTGGCTTGACTAAAAGCTAACCTGCTCGAGGTACTTTTAATAAGTACTAGGTTTTGATCAGTTATTCAGTGAATCTACTGTGCCTGCATGAAAACTAGTGTCAGCACAAAGGAGGAGTAGAAACTGGTAGCTGAGATGTGAAAGAACACAGGACCTTCCGTTTAGCAGAAAGACTTGTTCTATATTGAGGTGAACCCAGACTCTATTTCCAAAAGCTTTTTGTGAAACAGATGCAGATTGATACAGAATCATAGAACAGCCCAGGCTGGAAAAGATTGCCAGAGGTCATCCAGTCCAGCCTTTCATGGGAAGGGGAACCTAGTTGAGATTATCTAGCACCCTGCCAAATCACATCATGAAAACCTCCAGTAATGAGGACTCTATCATGTCCCCGG
This sequence comes from Coccyzus lansbergi, assembly GCA_033558105.1. Taxonomy (NCBI): domain Eukaryota; kingdom Metazoa; phylum Chordata; class Aves; order Cuculiformes; family Coccyzidae; genus Coccyzus; species Coccyzus lansbergi. The sequence continues at coordinate 349,927 of JAUMJK010000878.1, forward strand.
AGAGCTCATTTCAGTGGATGATAGTTCTCACTGTAAAGAAATTATTTCTTATATTGAGATTAAACCTCTCCCAGTGCAATTTATATACATTGTCCCTCGTCTTCTCAATGTGGATCCCTCTGAAGAGAAAGCCTCCATCCTCTTTGCAGCTGCTATTTAAATACTGTAATACTGTGATGAGATCCCCTCAGAGCCTTCTCTTCTCCAGGGAGAAAAGACCTAAATCCTTCAGTCTTTCCTTACAAGGCAGTTTACCCATCATTTTTATCATTTTTGTAGTCCTCCTTTGGGTCCTCTCCAGTCTGTCTGTATCCTTCTTGAATTATGGGGAGCAGAATTGGGCATAGTACTTCAGGTGTTGCCTGACAAGCGCTGAGTAGAGTGGAATGATAATATCTCTATTTCTGCTAGTAATGCCTCTGCCAATGCAGCCTGGAATCCAGATCTCACTCTTCCAGACAGACAGCTCTCCCTTCCAATGGGTCCATGTCACCACCCAGTTTATTGTCATCAGCAATATAAGTTAACTCTTGGCAAGTGGGTGTCTTACACTATCAATAGCGGCTGCAGTTAGTCAGAATGAAGGCAGTGAGCAGGAGAGAGAAATAACATTTACTTCAATGTGATTCTTGTTTGAGGATCTGGAAGCTGGAAATTGAAAGAGACATGGAAGCAATCTCCCCTCTTTCTGTTTTTTGCTTAGGTTAGCCACCTGCCCAAACCCTTATTGAAACTCTTCCAGATAACTGAGGGAACTCACTGGAAGGGAGTGCTCAAGTAACTTGATCAGGTTGGTTCTTTAATGGATGTACTTGGACACAGGAAACTTCTGAAGAACCAGGCAATGTTTACAGCTTTAGGTTACCAGTTTTACTTGAGAAATTATCTCTGCCTGTCTTCTTTGATATCTAATTTCAATACCCTACTTGACTTGTATTTTGGAACATACGTAGCACAAATAAAGATACAGAAGATATTTTTTCTGATAAAGAGCACATTATACAAAACCAGACCAATCCTTCTGAATCCTGAAAGGCTTCATTTGTTAAATGTCACTTCAAATGTACTTAACTGGCAGACAATGGCTGTACATGCTCACCCTGCAGTATTTTTACGAATAGTCAGCATTATTGCTATGATTAAAACACATGCTTTGAATTTTTCATTTTGACTCTCTGTATATTTGACTATCTTCAGCTTCCATGTAAGAAGAGCTTTGATCGGTAAGGATCTGTGTTGCTTTAACCTTGGTGAATATTTGCGAAAGAACCAAGTTTCTTTGGTGTAATGGAGACAGTGGGACTGCATCAAACTACTAAGTATGCACAAGCATTGCTTATGTGTGGTGGAGGAAAGGAAAGAAACACCCTCTATAACTGGAAAAGTGTACCCCAAATGCCATTGAAAGAAGTGAGCTTCTGACAGCACAATCCCAGACTTGCAGATTGCCTTGCAGGTAGACTAAAAGTCATTGATGGCATAAAGTAGCTCAAGCAGCTGCCTCTCAGCAGCCTGGCAACCTTGTTCTTGAAATGAATTAAAAATGGTTCAGCTACTCAGTCTTTTCAGGTTAAAAGTGTTCTTAAATGTTATTACTAGAATTAGAGTTCTTGTCTCTTAAAGTTAGCAACAAGGGATACATTGGGATGCATTGATACTTAAGCAGAAATCTGCAGTTTGCATGTCATTGTCCAGTCATTGGCATTCATCCTTCATTAGGGAGTTCTCACTAAACATGTGTTTGATGAGGATCTGATTTGGTCTGCTGTAAGAGGATTCTGTGTAATCCGTAGGATATGGGACAAAGTTAGGAAACCTGATCAGTTCCCCTGCACTTTCCTAGACCTGTTGTTTACTTGCTCTGTGACCCTGGTCAGGACATACCAATGTCTTCTGCCACCCCTTGTCATCTACTGGAGCACAGCCTGCCATCTTTGGAAGTCTCTGTGAAGCTTAGATCCGTTGGGTACTGCTTGCAGTAGTGGGTGGCTGCTAAATGTGTGGAATATTACCCCTAATAACTCTGTGATGCTGAGACCTCGTACAGAGGTGTGCAGAACTACAAGCCACTTGAAAACATGAACAATTGACTCCATGTGCTATTCTTTGCTGAAAGACAGCTGATAATATTCACCTCTCAGGGAGATTATAGCTTGAAGAAGGGCAGGAGATCCTTATGTGGATGGACTATAGAACTTCATAGTATCCGGGTAGAGTTCCAGTGGAAAAATTATATGAATAAATAGGCAGGTGTATACAACATTATCCAGACTGCAAATCTCTGAGCAAATTCATGTTCTCCAAAGAAAGGTGCAAGTAACAGAGATGCAAGGGCTTACCATCCCCAAAACAGCTTGGCAGTCCCCCAGGGGTGTAGACTAGCTTCACAGGGGGGGGTCTCTTCTGCTGACACAAGAGATGGACGTACATACAAGTCCAATTAGCATTGAAGGGAGATGGCTGCTAAGCCTTCCCATGTGTTAGCAGAGGAAAAGACTTCTAAAGGTATCTCATGAGGTAACAGGAGTTTGTTGTTGCATATGTTGCTTTTTTTCTCATACTTGCCTGGGGTACAACTGTATCCTCACATCGTATCTACTTGACGTCTTACTGTCTGTCATAAAGAGGCATTTTGGAGCCATCCAGCATGCATTCCCCTTATCCTCAATGCAAGTCTATAAATATACAACTTGTGTGTAACCTGTTTGCATACCAGTTCCATATGTCCCAGATCAATCTGTTGTACATTTCGAAGGACTATTGTCCTCTTTAATTCCCAGTTTTCATTGAATGCTGATCAGCAGAGGTATTGGCTTGATAATTTTTTTCTTCTTCTCTGGCTCTTGTAGCAATCATTAAAGTTGGGGGTGTCTTTTGTGGGCTATGAAAAGTTATACCCCTTCCGATAACATGTTGTGGGGCTTTAATTAATCATGTGGGGTATTTGGGTGCATGCTGTTGGGTGAGGGGTGGAAGGAGTAAAAGAAAATGCTGTAGAAATCAGTGGAACTGGAGATCTAGAGTCCTAGAAGGTGGCAATCTGTTAATTAGTGTTCTTGGGAAAACCTGCCTGTGATGAAAATAAAGCCCCATCATTAAAACCCACTGCATTTTCCTTTTCTGCCCCTGAATGTTGTTAACAATGTTGCACTCTGGTTAAGTAAAAATCTAAAACTGCAGTGAAGTGTTAGTAATCGGTTCCTGAGCAGATTCCCTAATGCTATTCACTTTTCCCTGCTAATCTTCCTGTGTGAGTTATAACAATGCAGCACCAAATGAGAAGGAAATGTCAGGTTATGTTTCAGGGCCAGCCTCCTGCCCACCCTCCATCTGTGCTGATGTCAGTGCTTATTGGAACATATGCTGCCTGTTGCTCACTGACCATCTGTTAGCTGAGCTGATGAAGTGTTCCCGTTGCTGGGACAACCCGGCCCTTGATTGCCACTGGCACCACAAACATTTTCCACTCAGGTTTCACTTTTATCTGTGCTCTGGAATGGCAGCCACGGCATGGTGTGGATTACCCATCCTTGCATTTTCCCTCAGCTTGGGCGGGGCGGGGGGGGGGTGCCGTTAAAATTCAAGTTTTAGGGCAAAAGGTTTTAGGCTGCAGCAGTGCTAAATGTGCCCATGATAAACTTTGGCATCACAGGCTTGGATGTAGGAGCAGGCGCGCTTTCTGACGGGAGCCAAGGGTCAGGGAAGCACGTCTAGTGATGGTTAGAAATTTTGTGTGATGTCTGACTGGCAAAGCACAGAAACGCCGATAGCCCTGAAGATGTGCAAGGCCACAGAGGGCTTTCTGGAACTGAGCAAAAGGCAAGAGATGGGCAGCTTTTGCCTTGGTTTAGAGTCACTGTTCTGTAATTGCTGTGTATTGTAGTTGGGTCTGACAGCCACAAATCTTTCAGACATAACTGAATCCAAATGTAACAATTCCTTTACAGCACAGACCTTGGTTTCTGAGGTGAAAACAGTGTTAAGACATAACAGCGATAATAAAACCATTTACCCACATGCAGCCTTTCGGCAGCTCTGTCTGGTGAACTTTCCCTCTCTCTTAAAAATGTCTACCAATGTTAATCAATCCTGATGACAAGCCTGTGGGGCTGGCAGGTGGTATTCCCATTTTAAAGAGAAGCAAAGTGTGAGAGCTGGCACGAGAAGCACAGTATGCCCACCTCCCAGCCCTCGCCTGCTGAGATCACTAGACCATATTGCCCTTCATTACACACCAAAAGCCCCAGCTCAGCCATGGTACCAGCAGAAGCTGCATAGACATGATGGCCGAGAAGGCTGTGCCCGTAGTTATTGTGATCTGATATGTGAAGGGAATAGAGCAACATCTGATAAATGAACTACGTTGTTGAAGCTGGCCACAACAGCTAGGGTAAAAAGTGATGGCATTTACAACGCATGAAGTATGGATGCTCAGTAGCGTTAAATGCTCCCAAATTATCAAAAGTCTTGGTCTATTGTTTTCTGTGCCGGCATTCGTCGGTGTTTTCCCTACTGACTGTGGAGTTTTGGTCCCTGGATGGCAACTGTGACTTCCACAATATTTCAGGCTCAGGCTTCAGGCTCTCCCATCATCCTTCCATCCTTCTCCCTTCCCTTCCATCCAGCCTTGCCTCTCTCCTGTTTACCCAAAATCTTTTCTCAGGTATGTACCCATGCATATTTATTTACCTTTGCTGCCCCTGCAGAGCAAAAAGTGTACTTTTAGTGCCTCTTTCTCCCCTCCAGTATATTCTTTCTGTCTTCTACCACAACCTTCTGTCAATCATGCCTATGGTGTAGCCAGTCAGTCATACTTTGTCTGGCCTTTCTGCCAAATGACCTCAATTCTCATAGAATCATAGAATCACCAGGTTGGAAGAGACCCACCAGATAGTAAAGTGCAACCATTCCGACCAATCTCTAAATCATGCCCCTCAGTACCTCATCCACCCACACCTTAAACACCTCCAGGGAAGGCGAGTCAACCACCCCCCTGGGCAGCCTGTTCCAGTGCCTAATGACCCTTTCTATGAAGAATGTTCCTAAAAATCCATTTCTTTTCTGTTCCTAGCACAAAAAATTGTCTCCCTGCGTTTTTAATTCAACCTGGCAGATACCTATACCATGTTTTCATAAGGATAAGTTGTAAGCTCCTCAGAAAAAGGATTATTTCTTTTTCACTCTATACACCAATTATTATTGTAATTAAATAACTTAATAGTACAATAATGCTATGTGCTCAGAGTTTTCATGATGTGTGTGGTAGAGCTGGGTAAGATATGATACATAATGACATAACCCTAGGTGTTAATAATAATACACAACTTCAAATATGTTGTTATTTCAGGATGTTCTGGCACAATGGGCTAGTTTTATTCACCCCAGGCAAGTGTACATGAACAAATTACTGTGAGGCCAACAAGAGTGGGGATTTACATTGCCTCACCTGCTTTGTAGTGAGTGCCTGCGTGTTGGGTTTTATTCCATGGCAAACGTGAGGTAGTGCACTGTGCTTTTGTCAAGGGGCAAGCCAGGTAGAATCTGCAGTTTATCACAATTACCACAATGGAGCCTGAGCCCATTACACCTTCTCCTGTGGCAACTTGTTTGGTGCCAGTCTGCTTCTAAATACACTTTGGCATCCTTGTGTTTTGCCAGAATGGTGCAAATGTTCCAGTATGTAGATGAAAATCAGGCCAATCTTTTCTCCCCTCCAGGAATGTCGTAGCGCTTGACGGTTTTGCTGGTTTTACAGGCCTGGGCTACCACACGTTATGACTCAAAACAATGCAGAATTTAACACTTTGCTTTAAGATTTGACAACTTGATTTTCCCTCGATCAAAAATCGTGAAGGAAAACTGCTGGCATGAGTCACCGTCTGCATGACCTCCAGTAGGATTTGTAGTTCCCAGCTGAAAGTGCTGGTTTTGACAGGACAGAACTGCATGTTCTGTGCAGGTTTTAGACACAGGTTAAACAGTTACACTGATTTCTACATGTGACTGAGAAGATAGATTACAGAGTGGCTTTACTGTGTGGTATTTGAACAGAGAGGGTAGTATATCAAAGCCTGGAGATGCTAAGAATGAGGTGAGATGAGGACTAGGAATGTACTTTACCTGAAATTTTAATCTAACAGAATTTAGCATTTTTTTTTTAGGAGAACTTAGCAGCTAAGGGCCATGTTGAAATTCCAGGTAGCAAGGCCTTTGCCACCTTTATGGGTATCTATGTAATGATTACTGTCCTTTACCTTAAGCAGTGGTGGAAGTCCCACAGCCCTGTACCTGCCTACAACACTGGAAAGCAATCGCTCTATGTTTCGTTGTGAGCACATATACAGGCTTCTGAGATATGTACACGTAGCTTTGGCCAATGCTTGCAAAAAGCGGGTGGGTGGATATAAATTGCCTGTTTGGTGTTGCTTAGACATGGATACCAAAATTAGTTACAGAAGCACTGTTGAGCTTTTAGGGAGGTTCCTCAGCTAGTCAATGTATATTAATATCATTAGAGAAATACTGATTTCTACCAGCCAAGAACCTGATCTCAGCTGTGTATTTCACCCATTTCCTGAATCGGGATGATTGGATCCTGTGAATAACAATAAACACTTGATTGCACTGCTGTGTTCTAATTGCAAAGCAAGGCTGTTGTGTGTTTCTGTGAAAAAAATATGCCATCCTCACAGCAGTGTGGAGGACAGGCTGCCACTAACAGCAGTTGCACAAGGATTTGCTCTGTGCTGCCTGGGTTCTGGAGATCACTCTCCACACAAACTAATTAAAAGATGCCTTAGGTAGGTGTCCAGCCAGCACAGAAGGAACCCAGCTCTGTTACTAGTCTGCAATCCCCAGTTTTCCAGCTGTCACTATGTAATACGGTCTCCCCCTCACGTAATTCCTTCCTGTACTCCAATAGAAGTCCTTTAAAGAAGAAAAAAGGAAAGAAAGAGGAACAACAAGCAAGTAATCCTGTCATACGATCTGCCCCAGTAGTTTGGGGCCTGTTTCTCTTTCAGGGGCTGTGAGCATGCTTTGAGATGCACAATAGAGATGCCTTCTCCATTGACTGTGGAGCTCAATGAGCCAAACTGGGCAGCAGCCCCGGTAACAGCAGCAGCAGCAGCGGTGCAGTGCAGTAATGGGCCCAACTGTTAACTGATTTAACACTCTGCCAGCTGCAGTCCCTGAGCTCAGAGAGAAGAGGTGCGCCTTTGAATATTACCTTTCAGCCAATTAGACATATGTCACTTTCATAAAACCTTTCGTGTGTGCTTCTGTCCAGGGGAGGATCTGCTGGGGAGGATGGAATTGTGTTACCTGCCTCGCGCCCTGATGCACAGTCCCTCCCTCAAGAAGGAATTTGCTGTTGTTTCTAGGTTTATTTTCAGCACTGATACAAGTCCCTGGAAAGGGGACAAGGGAAAAGGATTGACTTTTAGAGCTCCAGGAGTTTTTCAGACAGTTTTATAGGCTCCCTGAAATAGGAAAATTTTACAGCAAAGGTGGCTTTGAGTCATTAGATTAAATGAGACCCTTCTCATCACCTGAACACTGAGATGATTAACATCAGCATCTGAAATAGCTTGGATTTGCTTCACATGTGAAAAACCACAATCTCAGACACATTTGGATTCAGGTGAAGTAAATGAGTGTGCAGATACCAGGGGACTGATGCTGAAATTAAGAGTTTTGGCTCAACAATCAATTTCACCAAAAAAAAAAAGCATCATACAAGTAAACTTGTTACTAGTGAGCTGTGGCTCAAGGAAAGCACTGTGGGCTGCGTGGTTTGTCCAAAGGATCAGCAGCAGCAGCCGTACATAACACTGAGTCAGCAAACACAGGTCTGAGGTACTCAGCAGAGCTACTCCACAGTCAGTGCCTTTAGAGGTGGGAAGAACACAGGAAATTAATGTTGTGGATGCTTATTTTCAGAATCAGTGTGGAAGGCAGAAATGTTTCTATTGACTAAAGAAGAGCTATGCCACTTTTTATGCCTTCAGGTTGATTGGATATTTTTATTTCACTAAGCTTGAAACTCTTATTTCATTCATGTCAGTTTCTTTATACTTTTTACATGAAAATACAAAAAAAATCAATATTAAAATGCATTTTTTAAATGTCAATTTATGATAAGTTTTAAAAATAAAATATTTAGTATAATGTGTTAAAAACATTTTAATTACAAAAGTGAATTGAAGCTAAGTTGTGCAAAGATGTACAAAATTAAAAGACGGTAAATAAAGTATTTTTCATAGCAATGTAAAAATCAAAACATCCTGGGGATAGGGGCTGATAGGTAGAAAAACATATATTTTTAAATCCTTGCCTGCAGCTTTTTAGTTGGCACTTGTTGCTGACACTATTGTTAAGCACAAATGAGTGATCTAGAACTGTGTGAAGACTGCTTGCTTTTCCCGCTGGAGGTGAAAGACCTGCACGGGTTTTGCACACTATCAGTCAGACCTGGATGACAAACTGCATGTGGCATGCAAGGAAAGAGGGGACTGGGTAATGGTTATCACTTCCATAGGCTGGGAGAGCAGTGGTGAAGCTAGTGTAATCAGCCACAAGGGTGAAATGGTCTCTGAACATATGTGATCAATTTATTCAATTCTAGCTTTCACGTGTTTGTTCTGGGTTTTCCTTCTCAGTCTCTTGAGTCATCGTCCCAATAGGATGTTCTCTGATCTAGAGCTTTGGTGCTTGGTATCTGGTAAGCAGTGTTTGCCAAGGGCAATGAGGTAAAGCATATTTTGGGGTGAGGGATCACACTGGACCTAAATGTGCAGTAGCCTTCAGATATTCAGTCCTTTTCACACCTGAAGAAAGGCATGAGATTATTTTTTTTTAAAAAAGAAACTCAGTTTTCCAAGAGACTCTTCCCTCGTAGTGTTTTGACCAGCTCCAGACAGTGATGACAGGATTATGAAGTGGTAACACAGAAGCTGAAATGAGATGCTGTTTGGAAGATCCCAGGGTTACAGTCAGGCAAATACTTTAAGCCAGCGTAAGTTGTTTGGGTTGATAAAAGCGGTAGTCCCACACTTCCTCTGCTTCTGGCTGCTTGTTCTTGCCCTTGTTCTATTCTTTTCCTTTCCCCATGCATTTATTTTCCTAGCCTAATGTTGAATTGGAGAGGATTCAGCTGGAGTTGGAGAGGCAGGGTATAGTGTAACTGGATCCATTTTCCCCAGTCCACTTCATTGCACGACTGTACAAACCCTTTTGTCAGTAAGCAGGACCTGGTACCACCAGGGATGGAATTGAGTGACAGAGAGAGCAGGACCACTTCTTTTATGCTTTAGTACTAACTTATTGTCTCCATTGAAGTCTATTTTCCCATTTTACAAGGACAGTTTTCCCATTTTTAGCAGTTGGATCACCTGCCAAAATAAGTTACTCGAGGAGATCTCACAAATTACAGGTGAGTGTCTTGTCCAGCCAACAGCTGATACGCGAAGGTTCTTCTTGCTCTTTGTTCCTGTGGTCAAAATTCTTATGAAGCTCCTTGCAGATGTTGCTACTTCTAGACTTCGCTTTGATGTGATAACTTTCTCAGTGGGGTAGTCCAGTGCTGGTAAGTATGTTTTTGATGAGAATCCTCACTTTATCTGAGTACATGTGGGTAAAAAAGAGACTCTGAACACAAGCAGGGAACTGATAAGTTTAAATATGCCATTGCTAAACAATGCGATCCTTTGTTGGATTCCCCTGCAGAAGCATGTCAGGTATTTACTTCACAGGTCTTATATAACATGAAGATTCTCTTTTTCATATTACTCTGCCAAATCTTCACTGAAGAGATCTTGCAAGCTCTGTTCCTTTCCACTGCCAGTCACTTAGTTGGTATGATTTGGAACTTGTATATCTTTGTGCATTTTAATCCATTACAAATGCATAAGCATTCATCAATTTGGCAGAAATTGACATTACACATCTGTAACTCATAAGCTTCAAGACAGTTTTGGGTGATGATGATTCAGTTATTCACTGAATGTCCTAATTCCCTTTGGCATCTGTTGTCCAGCCATAACTTGCTGGATCCAGCACAGTGGGTTCACATTGCAGGAATCGTCTCCAAATTTCTGCTTAATAGTTTGCATGCAGTTAATGCTGGAATAAGCAATCTTTGCAAGGGGGAAGTTGGCTGGAGTTGATTTCATCCTTTTTGGCAAGGAAGGGTTGATAATGGCATCAGTTGTTGCACTTTTAGGGACAAACAGATGGCATGTGAATTCTTGCAGTTTCTGAAAGAAGCTTGATGAAAACTCCCAGGGTCATCCAAACACTGAAAAGTTATATTGATAATGGCATTTTCTTTGCATGAGTTCTAGGGCTCCCAGTTTTCCTTTGTCTGAAATAAAGCACTAACAGCATTGTATCCCAAAAAGACATGCAGGCCAATCAGTACTCTGCATGCGTTAGTCCCGGGGGAGCACACTATTATATTACTGTCAGTGAGTGATGTTTAGTGTCTGTTTTCTGACTTTCTCATACATTAGCCAAGATCTATATTACAGCTGGATTTTACCCATTGTTTGGGCTTGCAGTATAACACACATCTTCCTTCTTTCTGCTTTCTTGTGGTGATCTCTGGTTAGGAAGAGAATGAGGATCACGGTTGAACAGAGGTGTGAGGTACTTTACCTTTGTGATTTACACACATGCACACCATTGTTTAAGCAGGAATTTGATGAGGTTTGACTTGCTGAAGGGACACGAGAAAAATGTGTCTGTTGTTGAATTTTGTGACCTGCGGTTGTGTCCTTGAAATAAATAATGGATCTTCTTAGATTGCCAAGCACCTTTTGTTATTATTGTCTGGTAAATATTTAATGATGTATTAACTTTATAACTTTCTGCACCTTCATATAGTTCAAATGAGCAGAGATGCCTTGTTAACACCACTCAGCCTTTGGACAAGTCTTTGTTAATAACACAGACAGATGGGATAGCGATGGTTTCAGGGGGGCTTTGGTGGATCATTTCTTTTCCCCATCTGACTAAGTAAACTAAGTCTTAGTCAAAGAGGTTTATCCGTTTCTCTGTTCTTGCTGATGGGCTTAAGTCTTCCTTCTATCCTGTTAGCTTTGTATGAAGAAGCCATGTGCATTTGACTTAATTCAGTGCTGAGAGCTGAAGAGGCCACAGCTCTCTCTCACTGCATACTTTGATGTCTGCTGTCCTCTGTGAAACTGCTCTACACAGCACCACTAGGATGCCTATTGATTTTTTTACTTGGTTGCTTTCAACTGTGTGTTCAGCACTAAATTATCTTTGGCAAGCATATCCATCAACAAGTTGTCTGCATACGTGATCTGTTTTCCCTTTGTCACCCTGGCTGATACCTACCTAATGTCTCCTTCAAACTTGTTCTTTTGAGCTGCAAAGGTTTTTATTTCTTATTTGAATGTTATTTGATTGTTATTTTTTTGTTTACTTGTTTTTCTTTTTTGATAGCACCACTATTGCTTTAAGATAAAAGTTGCTGTCATATCTGGATTAACAAAGACACTTAGAACAAATACAAAGTTCAGTTGGTGTACAAAGGGGTTTTTTTCCTGCAGAATATTCAGAATTTGGATTATCCATTTGGTATATTTCAGCACTGCTATTTTGGCTGCCTTTGCTTTGAAGTACAAATAGCAACCCCAGCAGTAATTAATGAACTCTTGCAGGCAGTTTCTCTGTTGAAAATGGCAAGGATCCTGGTTCTTTGCAGTGTTCCTTACCTGCACATCAGCATACGCTGTATTACATTTTACAGGCAACCACTACTTCTTGGTTTTTTGAAGCATTTGGAGTCGGGGTGAAAGTAGGTTTTTTAAGTTCTGAGCTTTTTTCCTGGTTGAAATGCCCCTACTCCTTGCATACTGTTTCTTTGATTTCCTAGAAGTTTCTCCCTTCTCAGCCAATATTGACAAACTCCTTTAACCCAGTGACACCCTAAAAGACCTGGATTTGGCCATAGTTATTAGTCCTTCTCATAATCCTGTATTTGTGATACTTTGTTTTTGTTCAAGCATTTGGCAACATCCTGAAACAGAATCTGCTTTCAGATTTACGCAGCTTTCAGAAGAGTCTTTGCATATTTATGCTCAGATGAGGCTTTAGGTTAGAGCTTGATCTTCTGAAACTGAGAGACATGAGTGCATTTTCTATGTTGTTTCAGAGGCGTTTGCTCCTCCTCTCTTCACTGCTTACTTTCATTGATGTGATGCTGATATTTAAAATCTCCAGTAGAAGATGCATGTATTGGAGGCAGCAGCAAACTTCACCATCATATAAACATAAACAGAATGAGCCAATATATAATGAAAACTGATATTGTGGCATTCAATTTTCAGTTATTTGGAAAAGCTAACCAGATTGAGAGTAGTACTTTGTCATCAAACTGCTAAACCACATAGATAAGTTCTGTAACAACAGCCAAACCATAGAGATCATGAGAAGTCTGCTGAATCATACAAATAAATCCACCCTAACTCAAAATTTATTCCTTCAAATGATACCACTTAACTGGCATTGGTTAGAGGAAAAGTGCTGTATTTCCTACTCAGAAAACACTCAAACATCCATAGGACAAATTCTGTGAAATACAGATAATTCTGTGAAATTGCTACAGAAATAATAATTACTACAGAAATAATACAGAAATTCTTTGAGATAAAGATATTCGTTATGCTATCGCTAACTCCTTAACCAAGTAGAAAGTGTGAGATTTTATCAAAAAGGCAAATTCAACAACTAAGTAAAATACAACAGCAAAATAATGCAAAGGTAGGTTCCTCGGAAATTGCTTCCACTCAATGCTTTGTGCTATTCAACTCACTTAAATTTCTGATATTACTATTATTTTTCTGGCTCCCTTTCAGAACCAGATGGATAACTCCCTTATTACTGAATTTACCTATATGTAGCCTTGGAAACTTAAACCTTTCCATTCATTCTCCACTCTCTCTGTAATAAGAAGTGACTTCAGTGGATCTGGACCAGAAAATTGTTGAAATGGATATGTTACTGGGAAGAATTTCAACCTTAGTAAAACAATGTATTTGGCCACATTTCATGTGATTGCAAATGCCCACACCAGTCCTGGCTAGATGTATTTGGTAGTGCTATAAATTAAATAAATATTTCCTTCATAAAGCAATTGCCCATGCAGAATGCTGTTAATACAGTTCTCCCACTCATCTGTCTTTGATTACATTTTAGACGGTAAGTGGAAGGAGCAGGCAAACAAGTGATAACAGACTAAATCATCTATGAATAAGGTAGATCGACTGACTATATAATGCTTTGTCATACATGATCGCTGTATGTCTTCTGCTTTGTGCTTGCATACACTGGCTTGGCTTCAGTCAAGGGTTTTCCCATGACTGAGACATTCATAATGTCTCCCACATTAATTTCTTGCACCCAAGAAGGTTTAGTTTCTGCTAAGGACTTTTCTGCGATAAGGGCACAAGCAGAACCACCTTCCTCAGCCCAGGTGTACATTTTCATGAGACTTGCAGGAATTTAATGTATTGAAGTGTAATCTCAGCCTCCATCAAACTTGATAGAGACTGGCTAGCTAACTTGAAGGCCAGTAAGAGAGCTGAGCATATGCAAGACAGTCAAACATGCAGAAAATCAGTGAACCTTCTTTCTCCCAGTAAACTTGGCTTGAAATAGTTGTCAAACATCAGGCTGTTATCTCTGTGAAGTATTATCCCATCAGCTCCTGGTGTCTTCATTGCAGTTGTGAATCCTTGATGCTTTGGGCACGTTTTTTTCTGCTTATAAGTGCATTTAGGAATCTGATGTGAAACTCACTTTTTCAAATAGCTTATCTCCTTTGAACATGTAGTGAGGTACAAAGTTCCTGCGCCCATTCCCAGTCTACAGCAGAGGAACATAGACATGGCTTTTCAAATGTGAAGTTTTGTCCTATGCAAAACGTGTACTTCATGCTTGAAGCCATTGAGTATTCTTGCCTTTTGGTGGGGGCTTATGTCTTGGAAAACTTGAGAGTCAAACACAGACACCATATATGTCTTTGAGCAGAGCAATTAAGGGAATTAGCCAAGGCAACTACTTGCTTTGTGCATGGTAGGGCTGAGGAAAATAGGAGGAATTTCTTCCTGTGAAAGAGATACTTGAAGTTCCTTCCAGATTCTCAGTAACTGATGTCAACTTGAGTATTTAGCTGGCATGCAAACCAAAAGGGACAAAGCCCAAGCATGAGGAAAAGGGAAAACAAGACACTTAAGACTATCCCAGAGGAGATTAGATGAAGATCCCTCTACAGGAACTCTTGACACTCCAGATGAAAGCTTAAGAGTATGTCTTGAATTAGGCTTGTCAGAAAGCAAAGCTAACAATAGCCACTGGGCCCTGGAGGCTGAGCTGTGCTCCCTGGAGGCTGCATTGTGCATTAGAAATTAGTCATCAGGGCAGTGGAGGTGAAAGAAAGGGAGAGTCAGAAACAACCACTGTCCTCTTCTTGGGCCCTGCAAGCCAAGTGAGCCGGAGGTGTTGCTTGAGGTGTTGCTTGTGGATGGCTGTGATAACCACCATTCAGAGCAGTGCTGCATGATAACTGCTGCCAATAAGGTGTGCAACGACATTTAGGATTTTACCTGTCACAAGAAAATATAGAAGTAACACCTGAAATAAATTGTCTGAGGTGCTGACAGATGAGGAAATAACTGTTCAATTTATTTGGCTGTAGGGAAGCGCTGTGGCAACAGTGAAGAGTAACATGCCTAGCAATTGTGCGTTTGCCATTTTTCGGTTCCTCGGTCCTTCAGTATTTCCATTATGGCAGCATTCAGCCTACAGCTGGACATGTTGGTGCTACACATGTCCCTTTCATGACAGCCAAAGGCTGGTGAGACATGGGTGTGATGGTTGTCTTGCCTGACTGCTGCTGAAGCTTGAATGACACATGGAGCAGGGTGTACTCCAAGCACTTCTGTCATTGCTAGTGCAGAGGAATGGTGGAGACAGTCTCACATTTGAAGTCCAAGCTCAGATGGTTCCCAGGCAACTCCTTGTAGGCAATGTATCATAACAGTGTTTGTTAGAGCACTTCAACCTTAGCTTGTAAGAAACAATGAGGAAATTGTTTGGAGTTGCATATTTTCTAAAAGCTTTTAACACCTAGCTCCTGAGTACTCTGATGCATTGATAGTTCACAGTGTGTTCAGCTAGAATGATCTGTATGAAGAGGCTATGGCATAGTTCCTGTTAGAGGGGTGGCGAAGTGTGTAACTGGGGAGATTAATGCCGTTCTGTTCAACTTGATCTATTTTATAGGGTGATTTGTGTCACTCCTCTTAGGAACATCATGATTTAACATTCAGGATCACATACCTCCTGTCATTAACTCCACTAGCTACTGGTTTTCTAACCCTTCCCTTCATCAGAGTGTCAGATTTTTCACTTGCAAATATCTCCAGACAAACAAGACACCTCATCAAAACGAAAGCAGAAGGAAATTGCCCTCCTTAATGAGCATGACTAAAAGAGGAGGAAAACTTCCTGCCCTCTGCAAACACAGTTCAGGTCTGTGATAGATGCTGTTTGATGTGCCTGAACTTATCCTTCAAATAAACTGTAAAGCCAGAATCCTGACTCTTCCTTCTTATTGAACATCTCCTGGTACTTTTCATGGCTTCAATTTTCTGTCTTTTTCACATGGTTTCATTTCTCTCCTTCATGTACTGACCTAAACTGTTGTGTAGCATTTAGGCTAAGCTGCTTCCTCGTGCCGCAGTAGCCAAATGCACCCTCATTACTGCAGGTAGTTTTGCACAAGTGTTACCCCTAGGCTGAATACTTCCTTACTCTAGCTGGTGCTTCCCTCAATTTCAGTACAAACATTATAAGGAGAAAGTTTGAGTAAGGACTACAAAATGCCTCCGATCCAAGGTCTAGATTAAAGCAGACTCTGGTGCCAGTATTGAATTTCATTTCTCTTTTTCTGCTCTGTGAGACTGAAAAGGCTGCTCTGTCAGCAGCCAGGTGCAGCAGTGGAGTCTAAGCCTATACATGCGTCAGATAAAACAGTGCTGTGGAATTCACAGAGTTAAAATAGCTTGTCATCATTACACTGTATCTTTAATAGGCTAATAGAAAGGCTAGGGAGAAAAATGGGTTTGGTTTGGTTTGGTTTGGTGTTTTTGATGACCAGTAAGTCAGCTTTGAAAAAAAAACAGTTTTAAAGGTATCACCTAGAGCCCAAAAAGAACCTGGGAACAGGGGAATTTCTGAGAACTCCAAGTGTGAAGCCGTAAAGCCTTCATATGCTAAAAAAAGAATCTTTAACACTTGAGCATTTGTCCTTTATTCAGCTATCTTGTAAGTGTTGCTGCAAAAGCAGCAAGAGCTGAAAGCAGGCAGCCTCTTAACAACAGCAGGTTTTTTGCTGCTTAATAGATATATACTAGATACAAATTTAGCCAATAAAAGGTTTGTGTAGCATGTATGTATGTATAATACATGCACAAAAGGGCTATTCAAAATCCATAGCAACCACTCGGCAGGCTTTAATTTTCCTTAACAGTTTTCCATATTCCTTTAAATTTGGGATGAGAGTCGGGGGTAGCAATCCAAATCCTTGGCATAAATAGGATAATAATAAGGAAGTTCCTGGTATTGTTGATGTTACAGTTCTTAACAAAGCATACAACTGAATTCAGATAAAAGAAAGTTTCTGATTAAAAGGGACTGTATGAGTGAAAAATTTGAAAAGTTATTGGAAATTTCTCCTAGTTTTTTATCATTGTCATATGTTACTCATAAGAAAAATGAAAAACTAGTCCAGACTTTTGTAAGATGTTTTATTAGTTTGGTTAACACTTAAAAATGTATTTTAAAATCTATTAGCATTCTGTATGATAGCACACATAAATTACACCAGCAAAACAGTACAGCAGGTTACATCATTGCCTTCTGTGACATTTATGAAGCCAGCATCTGCTGTGCATGATGGGTTGGCTTTTTTCAAAGCCTGTCTAAAGGGTTTACAGCTGGCTTTCCAAATATATGCCCTGCCATGTTCTTAAAGTGACACACACACACAGAGATTGTTGCCACATTTAGGTTTTCATCCAGTTTTGTCATTTAGTGGAGCCTGTTGGAGCGTCAGTTCTCATGTAAACTGGCAGTGAAGTCCAAGTGTTAAACAGATGTTTCTGTTACAACACCTACGCATCCAGGCTGAGACTGTAATCCCATTTTAGTACAAGTGAAGAATTAGAAATTATTTAATAGTAGCTTGCCACATGGTGCAAGGGGTGAGACTGCTGAGCGCTGTAAAACCTTGAAGAATACAGTGGCAGGATTTTTTTTAAAATTGTTGATGCCTAATGACACAGATAAGATGTGGGGAGTTTACTCTTTTTTTTTCTTTTCCTCCAGAAGAATCTACCCTTCTAACTCTCACTGAAATCTGGTGCCTTCAGACATTTAATGGCCCTGCGTCTGGGCTCTGTGCCTTTTTAGGCACTTAACTTTCACAGTCTAGTCTTTGCATTGTGCAAGGGGAAAGGCTGAAGATGTGCCTGTAAACTTTTTTGAGTGCAAAGAAGACAGGGTTTTAAAGAACTTGGTGTCTAAGCAGGTGCAAAACCAGGAGTGCTGATAAAATAGTAACCATCCTGCCAGCCTTGGTGGGATGCTATATAAGTCAGCCTGCCTGGTTTATTTTGACATATTGGTTTTTTGTTTTGTTTTGCTTTCTGTATTGAACAGCACAAGCCTCCTGTGATGTATTAGTGAAATAGGTGAAAGAACCTCATGGTCCTTCCTTTGCTTCATCTTCCTCTGCTACAGAAATAACTTTTTCCTGTCTAGATTGACAAAACAATCTTGTGATATTTAGGTGGAGATAAATGCATATGTGCACATGTGTGTGAATATATGTATAAGAAGCAGTCCTGAAATCAAACAAAGCCTGAGTCCCCTGCAGTGCACCAAATCCTCTTGCTGTTCTGACACATGTGTAAAGCAGACAACTAATACACCTTCCCAGAAAGGTTTTCTGTGCCTGTCTAACTTTTTTTTTTTGAGAAGCAAGCAGAGGTGAAACCGATGTTACCAAGAGGCATCACAGTTTCTCTCACCTGATTGAAGATCCAACTTGAGATTCCCTTACAAAAGCCACAAGAAGAACACAAAGCTGACACTGAGCCTTTTTTTCCCCCCCTAAGCCATTCAGCAGTCTGAGATACCTTTCCTTGGGGCAGCAGTTCTGCTTGCAAAAATCCGATCATTTCATCAAAGCCCCAGACTCCAGAGAACATGGGCTGTGCCATCACAGGGCTGCTTTTCAAGGAGGCATCTGTGCTTAGCATATGGCAACTATTTATTATAGCTGTTGCATTGAGAAACAACAATTCCCATGATAATTGTTTCTCGTATATCAAGATGCTTCAATCTCTGTTTCCCACAACATTCTGCTTGTCTGGTATGTGTGTGCCAATGTCACCACAGTCCTAGCAGACAGTTGTCTACATTTTGTCATTACTGAGGGTAAACAGACATGACTTGAGTGGGAAGGAGAGTGGGGGAAGTGGACTGCTAATTTAGTCTGGCTTTAATACTGCACTGTGAAAGAAGTACTGAATGATTTGTGGGCAATATTTACAAACCTCGCTTCCCCCAGACCATCCATCCTTTTTCTTCAAGCGCACATTGTTTCAGGGCATTAATGCTTATTATTTGGCAGAATGCAGTACAGATGATGCTTGGTTTTGCAAGGGTAAGGGGGCACTTTTTTGTCATCCCCCTCCTCAACTAGAATTCTGTCCATTATTCCAAAAGAAACACTCCTGTGTTCCCTTGAAAATATATAACATATTACAAACATTTACTAACATATGCGTGCATACACTTTCAGCACCTATATACACTATACCCCCTTTCTCCTTTTGCATACAGTGATCACATACATACCTTTCATATGCTAGATGTAAAAATCCCTATATAAATAAATTAATTATAAATAAAAGAAAAAGAAAGGAAGAAAACCACATTATAAGGTGGCCTCCCACTCTCTCATCGCCAGCAAGATCTCAGCTTTTTCTGCCTGACCTGGCTGTGATGTTAATTTGTGGGCTCCAAGTTTTGAAGAAGGTTACAGGGACCAATTTTGAGAATGTGCATGGCATTGCAGCAGTTCAGCATCTCAACTTTTTGTTTGCATAAACCAGTGCAACTCCGTAGACTTTAAGCATCAGCATTTTGGCCTGGGCTAGGTAAGATTTATATCCATTTGATAATGCTTCCTTTTTTCCTCTTTTTTTTTTTTTTTTTGTTTTTTTTGTTTTTGTTTTGTATGGGGTTTGAGGGGAGAGAAGGTATAGGATGCACTTTAACTTTTAGTTAATATTAATTTTAATTCTAGTTAATTTTAGCACATTCACTTTTAGTTAGTGAAAGCACAGTGTACCTGGAGATGGCACAGCAAATCAAGTATCTGAGAGTTTGGTGCAACAGGTAAATACTGCACTCATTTCCTCACATAGCCAGAGCCACTCCTGAGAGGCTGTAAGCATTAAAAATCATTACTTAATATAAATAAATAAAATTCAGGATTTACATTAGAAATCAGCATGTAAGTTTGATGCAGTGATTGAGGACTAGGTAGAAAGGCTGTTGACTCATAATATTTTAACAGGGGTCATGTTTCAGCAAAACTCAGGCATAACCAAGATTTGATCTCAGCTTATTCTGTGTGCACTAAAGCAGAGAGGAGTCTATTTGTTTTTGAGACATGTTCTGCTCAAAACACAGCATTACTCCCTTACAAAGGACTCAAGCTCTTCATGACATGATGAAAGCTTTGATGATACTCAGCATTTGTGAATCTAACTCTTGTTCTTTTGTGTAGCATTGATGTGTTTACAGTAACCACAGGATATTCACATGTGCCCTATTATTCATAAGTTCATCTGATTTTAACTAATTTGTCTACTTTCATGCTGAAACCTGAAACAAAGTAATTTTGGTTGTTTGATGAGGTGGTGCAGCTCTTAGTGAAGTGACATGACTCTACTGCTTTACTCTCTGCTAACTGTGTCCTGTATTTGCATGTAAAAGTCTGACTTCATAATGCTGCTTTATTTTTGGCTTTATGCAAGCTGTTTCTAGTTGAATCAATAGTAAAACTGCTCCTTAAGGCAGATAACTATGTAATTAGTAGAAATAATAGAGTAGTAGTCACTCAGCTGTAAAACTGATGCTTCATCTAAATGTGTGTAAGGCACCTTATTTAGTTGGCATGTTGCTAACATCTATTAAGTGAAATTATGAGAAGTGTTTTGAGGCCTTTCACACAGAATGTGAAGCTTTTCATTCCTTATTTACATGTGTGAATATATATGCACGGAGATTTCAACCCGTGAATTAACTCCAGAGGAAAACAATCCACCAGATAAACACAAAGCCTGGGTTTGTGTTTGGGTTTATTATTTTTTCCCTTTAGAAAGCAAAGAAGCATCCTTACAGAATTTTCTGATTAATTTATTCAAAGAACTTAATTGATGTATCACAACACAGTGGTATAATTTACATGGCATTAAAAAATGGAATTGCTTAGTTCTTCATACTGACAGCAGCCAGCTGAGAGAGTGACGAGAAGTCAGTCTTTGATGGCCATTTTTATGAATTTGAAACATGTGTTTTTATTTAAATCTTACCTCATGCTGTTGGGTTTTCTGAATATTGAAGTATTATACAGTGTTTTATTACACCCGTTAACACTGATATCTCTGGATAGATGAATGGATAAATGGATAGACAGTTCAGGATCATTTTGGAAGTCACCATACATCCCAGAGCTTTGATGCAAGTGTAATACCTGTGCAAAGCAACCTCTGGACTGGATAATTAAATGTTAGCTATTGGAAACCTACTTGGTAGTTTCCTTCTCGGAGGCAGCTATGGAAAGAAGTAATTTATCACAGTATCAAAGAAGTAGAACAAGGCATATGTAAGGGCTGAGTGTAGAACAAGGTATATGTGAGGGTTGAGTGTCCTTAGTGGAAGAGATCTTTTTAACTTAGTCCACTTGATGTTTCAAGTTTTGCATCTGGGAACCTCTACACCTCTACAAAAAGGCTAAACTGCAGCACATGTACAAGACCTGTGAAGTGTCAGTTCTGAAACAGTGCATGCCTCTCCTCTGCAGCTCACAGTCTTACTCTGCTACCTACTCTACCAGGAACTGGGAGAGGGGTGAGAGCCGAGAGGGGCATTTCTCCACGTGCAAGCATGTTTTACTAGTAGCATGAGAAAAAACAGAAAACATTACAGATCTTTGGTTTTCCTTCTCTCTACAAGCACAAATTACCTTGTCACAGTGTCTCATAAAGATTTTAAAGATGGTTTTAATATTTGGAACTTCCTCTGCCTTCAAAGAACAACAAGACTTCGAGACAGATATGTGGGAATTCACTTAGCCAAGTATTGCAATTTTAGTTCTTCTGCAGTGATCTGCAAACCACAGACTCTGAAATGAGCAAAGGGTTATGTGAATGTTCCCTGTAAGTATTTATTTTTATTTTCTTTAGCTGAAGCTGTCAAATAAAGCATCTCCTGCCCTTCAGAGCTTTTGCAGTCTGTACAGAGACTCTGCAAGCCAGGGCTTTGCTCATACACTTAATTAGAGTTTGCTTATTATAAGAGTGCAAAATACAAGCTGGTTTTACTCTGGGAATTTAATTTTGCTGCATTCTATTCTTGGTTAGCATCAGTTTCTTCCTAGTATTGGCAAAGACACTCATGAAATGTGGGCATGTCTGGTATAGGAAAGGTTAGTAGATTTAATAAAGAGGCATTAAAAATTGGTTTAATAAACTAGTAGCCTGGACTTCACTATGTAGCATAATTTCAGCATTGCTCCAGGGTAAGTATTTGATTTTGACTTTTTTTTTTCTTCTTCTTTTTTCCATTCCAGTCTAAATGAAACAGATTCCTCTCAATGCACTTCTTTGGTAAACACACTCTGAGAAGCCTCCCTCCAATTGTAAGTGATTATATGCCTAAAAATGCAGTCTGTAATAGAGAAAACAGATGCAGTGATAATTATCCCAGTGCCCTGCGTATTGAACATTAACTATTGGTGGTGGAAAGAGAGAGTCTGAAATCAAAACAAGGTGGGATTTGCTGCACCAGATAAAACTATCAGTTCAGGTTGCCTGATGCTATCCAGATATGGGCTGAGCTTGATAATTTATGAAAAAATCAGGAATGCTTCTTTATGACATTGCAAAGAATATGTAATGCTTAGGTTTACTATAAGTTGTCTTTACATAGTTCTGGCTAGTTAGGCTTGGAACTCACAGGGTCTTGGGGCTTCTAATTATAATTAATGGAGTAATTTAAATCTACCACTTGAATTTTCCATGCAGTTTTACTGCCCCTAAAGCAGCAGCCAGCTGTGCTCTGTCTTCAGTAATACGGGAATTGAAATGCACTGATAGGAAGTTTGAGGTTGTTGCAGAAAATTCCATGTGGATGTGCAAGCTTATCATCTGATCTTCCAAGATGCTGGTGAGTATAGCACTAGCCAGAGTGACCAGCATGTGTTAGATTTATTCCTTTGACCTGAATCACTGCAGCTGTTTTTGATTGCTCTTGATTTGCCCTCACATAGCTGAAGGTGATTCAATTTTAACATATAAGTGTCCAATAAATAGCCTGCAATGTCATCTAATCTCTTTTGTTACTTTTTTTCCAATTCTCCTTAGAAGGATTTCGGTACTGAAAATGTGAAACTCCTTTCTGATGCTGACAAAGGTATTTTGTTCAAATTCCTGTCAACTAACTGGAGGCACCTGACTGATGATGCCAAATGTGTTCACCAGCACTAAGTGTTCACCAGTCTGAAAGCTGGGCTGCTGCAGATACAAACTGATAGTCCATCTTCCTTCACTTGCCAGTCAGGACACAATAGGTATTTTCAGAGGGCAGTTCAACCCTTCCTGAAATAGGTGGGAAAATTTTCTTTCACACATGTTTATTTTGTCTCTGACCATAAAGGGAGCCTAAAGCACTGAAGTGAGTGAGAAGCCTGATTTTTGGTGGCTTGGTTACCCGAGATGAGTGCTAGCCAAGCTAGCTCCATTGTTCCCTTCACTTCTGCTCAATATGGAGGAAAGAAAATGTCTTCCAGAGGTTTATTCAGTTCACTTAAGTCTTGTATCTTCCCTTGGGAAGGCCTGTTTTTTCGCTGATAGAAATTAGCAGCTTAGAGAGAGAATGTTAGGTTGAAACTCGATGGTCTTCTGGTAGTCCTATTCTGGAGAAGAAGGAGAGAAGATTTTTTGCAGAGCCCTTGAGACCTCCCAGTTTACTGGAAATTTCCTTCTGGGACCTGTTGCTCTTCCGAATAAGGAAGTCTGTAAGTGTTACCATCTTTCGACAACAAGATGGGGATCAAGGGGGTAAAGCCACTCCCACTGTAGGAGAAGATCAGGTTCATGACCACCTGAGGAAACTAAACATATAAGCCTATGGGACCTGATGAGATGCATCCCAGACTCCTGAGGGAATTGGCTGATATGGTTCCAAACCACACTCTAGAGGAGCAATATAAGGCTCCCATAGTCCAAGAGGAGATGGTCAGAGCCTTGCTTGCCCAACTAGACACCCACAAGTCTATGGGGCCAGACAGGATTCCCCCTAGGGTATTGAAAGAGCTGTCAGATGTACTGGCCAAACCCCTTTCCATCATCTTCCAACAGTCCTGGAAGACTGGGGAGGTTCCACTGGACTAGAGGCTGGCTGATGTTGTTCCCATCTACAAGAAGGGTCACAGGGAGAATCCGGGGAACTACAGGTCTGCCAGTCTGACCTCAGTGCCAGGGAAAGACATGGAACAGGTGATCTTGAGTGCTATCATGAAGCACTTGCAAGAGAACCAGGTGATCAGGCCCAGTCAACATGGGTTCACAAAAGGCAGGTCTTGCCAAAAAAAACTGATCGCCTTCTATGACAAAGTGACTTGGCTGCTGGATGAGGGAAAGGCTGTGGATGTGGTCTTCCTGGACTTCAGCAAAGCCTTTGACAGTTTCTCACAGCATTCTGCTTCTGAAACAGTCAGTCTCTGGCCTGGACAGGCGCACACTCTCCTGGGTGGAAACCTGGCTGGATGGCAGGGCCCAGAGAGTGGTGGGAAATGGAGTTAACTCCAGCTGGAGGCCAGTGATTAGTGGTGTCCCTCAGGGCTTAGTGCTGGGTCCAGGCCTGTTCAGTGTCTTCATCAATAACCTGGATGAAGGCATTGAGGGTACCCTTAGCAAGTTTGCAGATGACACTAAGCTGGGTGGAAGTGTCGATTTGCTGGAGGGTAGGGAGGCTCTGCAAAGGGACCTAAACAGGCTGGACCGCTGGGCAATGTCCAATGGCATGAGGTTTAACACGGTCAAATGCTGGGTCCTGCACTTGGGGCACAACAACCCTGTGTAGTGCTACAGACTAGGAGAAGACTGCCTAGAAAGCTGCCAGGAGGAGAGGGACCTGAGGGTGTTGGTTGACAATGACTGAACATGATCCAGCAGTGTGCCCAGGTGGCCAAGAAGGCCAATGGCATCCTGGCTTGTATCAGAAATGGTGTGACCAGCAGATCCAGGGAGGTTATTCTCCCTCTGTACTCCGCACTGGTGAGGCTGCTCCTTGAATACTGTGTCCAGTTCTGGGCCCCTCTCCACAAGAAGGATGTTGAGGCTCTGGAGCAAGTCCAGAAGAGCGACAAAGCTGGTGAACAGGCCCTATGAGGAACAGCTGAGAGAACTGAGGTTGTTTAGCCTGGAGAAGAGGAGGCTGAGGGGAGACCTCATTGCTCTCTACAACTACCTGAAAGGAGGTTGTAGAGAGGAGGGAGCTGGCCTCTTCTCCCAAGTGACAGGGGACAGGACAAGAGGGAATGGCCTCAAGCTCCATCAAGGGAGATTTAGGCTAGAGATTAGGAGGAAGTTTTTCACAGAAAGGGTCACTGGGCATTGGAACAGGTTGCCCAGGGAGGTGGTTGATTCACCTTCCCTGGAGGTATTTAAGGCATGGGTAGACGAGGTCCTGAGGGATGTGATTTAGTGTTTGATAGGAATGGTTGAACTCGATGATATGATGGGTCTCTTCCAACCTTCTGATTCTATGATACTATGATTTTTGTAAAGTCATGGCATTTAGGGGAGGTTGCATGGGCATTCATGCATGTAGACTTAAAAAAGTGGGCTGCTTTCATTTTCAAAACTAAGTATAATTGTAAATTGTCACTTGCCACGAAATTGCTTCATAAAAGCGGTCTTCCTCATGCTCCTAGCCACATGAACACAAGTCAGAAGTATGCGCCACTATCTTCTGATGTACAGATAAATGAGTTCATTTCATTCAGTTGTCCTAAATACGTTTGGCAGTAAGATCAAGCTGTTGTGCTAGGTCTGTTACTTTAGTTCCTGCTCAGCTTGTCCAGTTTAGGTCAGAAGCATGCTCATAGGGTGGAAAAGAAGTGTGTCCTTATAACACAAAGTAGCCAGAGCCTGGTGGTTAAAACAGGAAACTAATGTAAACTCCTTATCATTGACAGGTAGGTAAACTTTAGAAACTGGGTGAACTCACCTGTGTGAAATGTATGAGAAAGAGGTCAAGGCCATGCTTTCTGTTTGCTGCCCCACTAAGGCACAGCAATTTATCATCTTTTCACAGTGAAAATTTGGCTGAGAGAAAGAGGCTGAAGTTCCTTGTCCAAGGATACTTAGGACACACAAGTGCTCAGGTCAGAAAAACCTAATGGGCTTTCTGGGTTTGAAATATGCCTGTCTAGATATATTTTGTTCCAATTATATTTGGCTGTCATCCTACATAGGTCAAATACAGTTACAGGGTGGTCTCCCAAGTCATGTTGTAGGGGAAGAGGATTGTTTTTCTTGCAAAACTCTCGTAATGTTGGACAAAATGGTTCAAAATATCCCATATGTGACCTCATCCAGGAGAAAAGTGTGACATATTAATATGAAAAGCCATGTACACTGCTCTAGTTTTAAAGACAAGAGAGAGAGGAGGTGATTGGAAGCTGAAGATAGTTCCCCAAGGTACAGCTGAGACCAGGTCAGGCTGGACCCAACACAAGACCCTTCTCTGCATTCTCCTGTACCATGCTCTGAGCAGTAGCAGAAGGAGCAGCCACTGCCTTGATTCAGTATTAATCACTGTGCTGGCCTTTCATTAGCGTCTAACACTAATTAATATGCTATGTGCTCTTTCAAGAGCACCAGATCAGTACTCACAGCTTTTGCTGGGCAGATGGTAACTTTCATTACTTGCCCAGATTTGCTGATTTTCTATTAGATATCTCACTCTTTTCACAGCTCTGCCTGTACCATTTCAGGCTTCTGAGGAAGGATTCTCTTTGATTTTGAAAGCCATAGCCTAGGTAAAAATCCCATTGCATTTTTCTGATGCCTCTTCTACTGGCATCAACTTCTTGTCTGAATTTTGTCTGACCACAGAAGAACAAGATGCAGTTTTAAGTTCACTTGTGGGCAGCCAATTCCCTCCCTCATCTTAAAAGCCTTCTGTTTCTCTGCAGCTTTGCAGCCTCTTTTGGTTCTCAGGAGGGGAATTGCAAGTTGTAAATTTCTTTATGTGTCCTGCTTTCACACTCCTAAGTGTGAAAAATAAAATGCTGCCCAGCTAGGCCATCCCTCTGCCTCTGAATAAACATTTGTGTGAGGGCTTCCATTCTTGCCAAGGTGTTAGGATAACATTCTTATGCTGATTCCTTGGTCCTCCTTCAGCATCCCAGTGTTGGAGGTCCATTTCCGAGGCTTTGAAATGGCTATGCTCTCACCTCATCTCATACACATGGAAATCAGATCACCAGAAGGAGCAAGCTTGTAAATCCTACACGAAGCCAACAGGGCAGGTTAGGAAATTATGACTTTCAGTACATTAATCATTGAGTGAAGAGCTCTGTGCAGCCAAAGAGGCTGCAATGAAGATGAAGGAGGCAGGGTGGCTGCGTGGGTAAGGGCACTGCTGAATGGCTTTGGCCTCCTTCCTTCCAACTCCACTGACCATTTTGCCATTGTTTCAGCAAAAGCCAGAACTGAGCATTTAAAACTTTTAACTGTTTGCTTATTTTTATACACTGAGGACAAAGGATTTCTTATCATTTACAGCTGCTTGTGTAAGGGTTCAGAAACCACCACTGATGGTGGAGCCTTGTCATAGCGGGCACCACACATGCCCAGATTGTCCTTGCCACGAACTTGACAGATGAGAGACAAAGGGCTACAGCATATGAGTAGCGTGGGTATTGCAGCAACACATTTCTGGCAAGACAAGCCAGTGCCATCAACCGCAAGACCAATTTGTCTCCTTAGTAGTTGTGTAAGACACAGGGGGCTGACTGGGTGTATAAGCATCTCCTGTTTATGCTGCTTCTAATTAACCAGAAGAACTTGCTGCCACATGGTGTCAGGAAGACACATGGCTCCTGTGATGGCATAGCAAGGAGAACCAGGCTTTGTCTGTGCTTGAGAGGAGATTTTAGAGCAGTTATTCCCTGAGCCATGTTGGCAAGCCGTCTAGCTACTGCCCATCACGTCATCTCACCAGTACCAATCCTCCTCGTTTTCTGAGCAGAATTAGCAATGAATCCTTCTTCTGATTTTGTTGTATCTTACAAGACTTTTCCTGGGAAATGGTGGTAGTAAGAGAAGGAAGACCTCCAACTCCTGGCTGCTGTAGCTGACCTGAGAGGAGTTACCAGTGCAGACCTGGAAGCAGGTTTGCAGACAGAAGAACTATGTCAGTCCTCAAGTTTCACACCTGGGGTCCAGAAACAATTTTTTTCTTTCTTACTGAATTATGTCAGTAGCTTGATTTGTGGAGAGGAAGTTTCTTTTGAGTTTCCTTCACTTATGTGCTTTAATCATGCCGAGGATAGCACCTATGCACTGTCAGTTTGGTTGCACTGTCAGTGCCACTGTTTTATTTTCTGTACATGTGAAGCAGTTCAGAAGGTGCTCATGTGTGAACAGATAAGTTTATCAGTAAATCCACACCTCTGAGAGATGAATTGAACACTTCTGTTCACTCCTGACCTGTAAGGCAGAGTGAGTAACTCAAGTTAGGTTTGAAGTGTCTCTCTGGTGACAGTAGATAAGGTCAGTGTTGCTTGTTTAGGGTAAGTTGAATTACATACAGTGAAAGGCCTGAAGGGAAGGAGGGAAGGCTACCTCTGAGAAAGACAATACATTCAAGTATTGTTCTGTCCCTGTAGAAGAGAAAGGGGGTGGTGACCAAAACCCTGATCTAGATTAGATCCACAGGTCTTGTTAGGACTGAAATAAGATCATCTTCAAAGCTTGTGCCCTGACTTAAATATTTTTCTTTTGATCTTGGGTAGGAGCTAGTTTAAGGATATTGCTTCAGGCACATCTTGAATACAAAATACCTTGAAATGCATATTTATCAGTGATCAAAGAAATAGAGAGACGTAAGTCATTTGGGACATAAGACCTTTAACTAACACTGAATGAAATTATACTCAGTTCCCAAGATTAGTCAAGTAGGTCATCTTGACATATTTTAACATGCTTAAATGCCTGTTAGTGGGGGCATTTGTTGCAAATCTCTTCTGATACATTGGAAAAATTCAGTAAAAGAACAGTTATCACGACTCTTTGAAAAACACTTGTTTTTTTAAAACTGAAGCAAGGGTTGGATATCTGTCTGGAATCCTGTGTAACAGACTGCGTTTCCCAGGTGAAACCCTGTGTTCAAAGGTAAACATATCCACACCTTTGCTATGCCCAAGCCTTTTACTTTTATGGATTATTTGTTTTAGAGGTCCCTGAAGACTTTCAAGTCATTTTCTTGTAATCAGGAGACACAGTGAAGCATGTGCAACCACACTTGAAATGGGAATGTTCCTCATTCTGTATTAGCTGGCACACTCCTTATGAAGGGAGTCTTGTTTGAGCTGTAAGGATTTCTAGTTCATGTTTGTAGAGCTGTATCACGTCAAAAGACAACCAAAAGAAAAGGGAACAAAAATATAAAACCATTCCCTTTCCTCTGCCACTACTGTGAAGTATGCTCCCAATAACGAGAGCAGGTCAAATTATTCAGCATTGGTATATAAGTGCTTGGGGAAGGGTTACTAGGGCACTTTCATTATTTGCTGTGGTTGTTTGGTAGCTGTGACATTTAGAGGGCACTTTGAAGAAAATAGCCTGGCTGGTAAATGACAGTAGAGAAAAGGGAAGGAAAGCAAATGGAGAGGAGGGAAGTTCACAGAGATTTCCTGACAAGATGAAAGAGTGAACCCAGCGAGCTCTTATTCAAAAACAATTTTGGTGGCCTCTGTTTGAATGAGAGAACAGTTTCTTAGTATGCTTAACAACTACGTGGTCCTGTCCAGGGGTATGCTTCACCAAATGTCTGCTCTGTTAACACTACAATCAACTTTGTAACGTGTGATGTGAATTATTTTTACAGCTGAGCTTTTTAAGATAGGCCCACACGTGGTGTGTAAATCCTGGTGGGTTTTAACACAACTCAGTTGCACTTAAGAGGGAAATGCTGATCTTCACCAAGATTAATAAGGTACACCAAAACATTAGCATCCAATGTTTAAACTAAACGAAGACCAGCCTGGGAACGTGTTGTCCTCTACAGGGAACCCTGTGTGCACGTGTTGGGGGACAGGGATGATGATAAGACTTTCCCTGCTGATTCTTAACACAGTTTTGGTCATGTCATCTTTCCCATATGTCCCCCAATGTCACAGCCTGGGGAGGAGACAAAATATTGGCAGCGACTCCAGGCAGATGCTGTGAGAATTCAGTGTTTGTACGTGGTTTTATTGAAAGTTTCAGTAAGTCTTAGTGTTTTGGTATCAGGTGACATCATAAACCTTGCTAGGTACTTAACTAAAATGATGAGCTTGTGAGTAAAGTATTAGACTGGCATGAGAGGAAGTCTTGTGGGTAAGCACATTCCTATTTTGAGTGTGACCTTGGAAAAATTTCTTAATCTGTCCTCTGTGCTTTGTTGCCCAACTCTAAACCTAAGTTGATACGTTACTGCCTTGTTTGTGGGATTGCCTGAGTAAATTAATCGGTCTCTGAGAGACACTCATCTACTACAGTGATGTAAATAAAGCTGGGCAGGAAACTCGTCTCAGATCCTTCAACATTATTGTTCATCAAGATAAAACAATATTTTAAAGGTTGCTTCACAGATTGGTAAGTGAAACAAATACAAACAGAGAACAGACATAATTTTGGTGGTAAGCATGCTCCTATGGGATGTGGATTCACATTCAAATTTCTGTTACCTCATTTGATAGACAGACTTGAATATAGAGATGTTGTTTCCTGGAAACTGTTCAGAATTGGGGTGTTTGGTTAAAAAAACCCCTGTGTTTAAAAAAAACCTGACCAGTTCGGTACCTAGTAAGAACAGGAGGAATATGATGCAAAAATGCAAAATTTAAATATGGAATAATTATTATGGAGAAGGCAAGGCATGAGGGGTGGAGGGGAAAAAAAAGAATACAAGAAGGCCTGCATATCTGCCACCACCAAATATGCCTTTTCCAAATTGTGGAGAGAGCAACACAGCAGGCTATGTGTTGACTGAATACATAAACCTGTCCCCAAAGCTCTGAATAGGGCAATGATATGGGATAGTGAGGTGTGAAACAGGGCAAATTTAGAGAAAGGAGAGCTATGTCGGTAGCCACATCAAAATGTAGAGACTTGTTTAAGAGAAATTAGAGGCTGGGAGAGAGGGGAGGGAGAAAGTGTTGGTGCACTATAAGATTATCACACATTTCTAAAGAGGTCTGAAAGAGCAGACTTCCTGCTGTGGGGTTCCTCTCATATTGGTGTGAACAAGCATCACCCTATCACCTGCAAAGTCTTTAAGTGCAAGTGGTGACACTTTAGTATTCACAGCCTGCCTTAGAAAATCCAAGGGAAGCAGAAGAAAGATGAAAAACATGCAAGTCAAAAGGGTGCTGCTCCTATTGTTCTTCTTGCTGCTTGGTTAACTGGGAATCACTTTGAGCAACAGAGAGGTCACATCTCCCCAGATGCACTCTGCCCATATCATAGGGCAGCGCTGCCAGAGTGGAAGCAGTGCCCCAGAAACAATTTTCAGGGCAAAAGTACAATGAAATCCCCCCCTCCAAGTAGGACACAATCTCTCCCCATGAAAGCATGGTTTTAGCAGAATATATACCTGTGAGCACAGTTACCAGTGGAAGATGATTACCCTGTGACATGGCAGCACAACCCCTTTTAGAGAAGAGTCAGGACTGAAACTGCTCAGGACTATCTTGAACTGAACTGAGACTGTGAGAGCACTTGAGACTGGGTCCAAGTTACCAGAGACAAGAATGGGTGCATCTAGATCCTCTCCAGCTAGGACCTTGGGGATGACTGCTGCACTCTCCTGGACTCCACTGTCCATGAGATCCTGCTGGTCCCGGCCCACTGGCTTGAGAACTGAATGTGCTGTCAAGTATGTGAAGGGCTGAACTTGAAGGAAGCCACTGTAGCTGTGACAGGGAGAAGCGTGAGCTTCACAGACAAGTATAACAGCAATAAACAGATCATAGAACAGAAACTGAGGAGAAAGGAAAATTAGCTGGAGTTTTTCATACTAGGTGAGACAGTTGGATAACAGGGTCACTGGAGGACCATGCTGAACTCAGACAATATGTAAGACATGTCCATGTGCTTCGCTGTATGAGTTTCATACCTCTCCTGAGGAGAGGCTTGGACTTCCAAGGGGCACTCTGCTATCTCCAGCATGAAGCAATGGGTTGCAGTGCAGCCTTGTTATTGTACTGTGTTACAAACATGCTATGAGAACCTGGAAAAAACAAGGCTAACCAAAGTACTTTGTTAGATGATGCAACAGGAATAATGAAACCTGGGTTATTTTTCAGGAAGCAATATGTGTGAAGGTTTCCTTTAGGGATAGAGGAAGTATGCTCTGACTATGCTTGTCTGGTTTTAATACTTTCTGGTTTGGATAACCTCATTCATTTGATGTCCAGTCCTATAAAAGGACACAATTAAAGATGAAAACTAACTTAGTGATTTGCAACCCTACAACATCCCACAGCGATTTACAGCAATGAAGCAGCTGTTCGTATTCTTGTTCTTTGTGGGAGACAAGACTCTGTCTACAACAGCCATCAAAAAAATCTAAGCAAGATGCAAATGCATCATTTTTTCACTATTATTAACCCTGATCCAATAAGTCAATCTATTTCACTTTTGAAACAGTGAGATACTGTTACTGGTTGGCACATACTTGAGCTTGCCTTCCCGCATTTCAAGAAAAAGTGGGGGGTTTTCCATTTAATGAAAATTCACATTTTTTGTCTTCCTTTATTCTCTTATTTTTGAGGCCTTCCACCTCTGTTAACTGTGGGAAAAGTCTTCACTTTGCCAGGGTACAGCAGGCATTGTAAAAGTAATTCAATTTTACACCATAGCAATGATGTGATCAAGGGAATTTTGAGCAGGCTTTGTGACCAAAAGCATTTAACAAGTATGTGAAAAGCTTCAAAAGAGACCTCATGAAAGAAAGAATGGTTATAACAATAGGTGAGGTAGTTTGATAGTGGTAAATTAAGAGTCATAGGAGTGTCTCTAATGACGTTAGACTTGAAAGAGAAGCAGCTTTATACCTCTCCGATATAGGCCTGAGTGCATGAAGAACTGTTGCATTTCAGTTGGGAAGTACACAAATAAATTCCTGTGGCACTTGCTCCTCCTTGGGCTGAAGAATTCAGCCATGCAAGGACGAAGACTTTCTAGACAAAATAAGTAAAACTGCAGATTTGGATGAGTACATTGGAAAACTATGTTCTTTGTTGGGTCTAGTCAATATCTAGACCTCCTTAGAGGCTGTCACCTTCCATTCTGCTCCCTGTGGAAGCTACCTGACATTTCTAATGCAAGAACAGAAATAGTCTTGTCTATAAAAGCAATGGTGAACCATTCACACATGTTACTAGTTTATAAGGTGTGTGTAGCCTGAGTCAGATTCTATCCTGAGCTATACCCTAGTGAAGTACATCAACCATGACATACAAGAAAGGCCATGCAAATGACAAATTATTATATATAGTCTATGTATTCATATGCACCCTAAGGAGGCTGAACTTGGGCATATCATTAAAAATTAGAGTTCATAAGGAATGTGTATAGAGATGTATGTTTTAAAGGAAAATACAAGCTATCTAAAAAGATGACACACACACAAACAGCCTATTGAGTCTTTAGGAATAGCTTTATTCTTTCTCGCATGTGTCTCAATCAACACCTTTTATATATGTGCTACTGTGAAAAACGGTCAGAGTTTATTTTGCACAGGAAAAAGTTTATAGCTTGTCTTTTTCTCTGCTAGGGAAAATAAGAAACACACAAGTTGGATCTGACTCGTTTTTACAATCGACAGAGACACCTACAGGAAGACAAAATTAACACATTGGCATATTGGGTGTTTTCTGCTTTATTTGTTCACAGCTTGAGCCTATTACCTAATAGAGACACAAGAAAATGGCCCATCTGTTTGCAGTGGGCAAATGTGTGAGTACTACTCTCTGGGGCTGCATGGGAGAAGGGTTGCTTTTCAAGAACGTATTTACTTTGCTCTCTGTTTTCTCAACGGTGTGTATAACTCAATACTAAAAGGCTAATTTGTTTAAGAAAACCAAACCTGACTTCTTCAGTTAATTGCTTACAGAAAAGCTGTAGGTATTGCATGGATTCTGTGTGTTTTGCTGAGTGCACTGGAGTGGCCTCCACTATGCAACCAGCGAGGAAGCAGAAAAGCCAGCTCGATGGCAGCAAACTGCTCATTGTTCCCAGCCTGCTTGCCCTGGCGGGACTGCAGCTCTTGGAAAAGATCAAGGATGTGTAAGGAGTGAGAGAGAGATGAAAGTCCGGCTATCAAGGAATGGGGATGAGGCAGCTGGGAGGGAAAGACTGCTTAAAGGCTCACGGGATTTGAGATATGATTAATGCTTTGGCAACATGTTAATGAGAACAGGATCTGGCAACTGAGAGGAAATGCCTGTGTGTTCACTTGCCACCAGCCTCCAGCCAGAATAGGAGGCTATGTTCATATCCAAGCTTTTGCATGTACGTGAGTGGAAACATGCTGTAATTGAACAAGATGGAATTTGGAGACCCACATCCTGCAGAGTCTGGTCCAACAGTGGGTGTATGGTCAGTGGGAGCAGCTAGAGCTGGCTTTATCAGAAGGAGGACAGAGATAGTTTTGGTAAACAGAAACAACCTCTCCAAACAATATCAGCAGTCACTGCATCTTCTCCCCAGCTACTTTGCCACTCAGGCTTTTAAAACAATTTCTAAAACTCCTGAAGTCAAAACCACTGAGGACAGAGGTAGCTTTTACTTCTCTGTAGCCTTCAGGAACAGAACTGCTTGAAGGTATTAGCTACGCTAAGCCTCTTAAGTAACTATTAAACACATAAAACTCTTAAATGCACGCAAATCCTGTGTAACAAATGGCAAACAATAAGGAAAAGCTGATCAACCATTATACAGCAATTTAATCTACGCAATTTGCATAATTTTGTCTAACAGAAGGGGACTATAGCAGAATTTCTTTCTGAAGAAAGGCAGAGATGCTGTACAGAACAGGTAAGCAACCAGGAATGAAGATTTTGCAAGTCCTCGGCAAAGTCTTGGCATATGGACAAAGGGAGTGTTAATATGATTGCAAGGGATGTGATGTAGATGGACAGGAAAAGACAAATACCAAGTTAGGATCATGAAAGAAAGTCAGTTTTGCAATCAAATCGGGAAATTTGTTTAGAACCAAGGTTGAATATGTACCTTTAACTCTGTCCCTCTGACTCATTTCAGTAGACTTACATGTCAGCATCCTGTACCTAAGCTCTAGTACTCATAACTACAACAGGCAAACTGCAGCTACCTGCAATATTATGCATGTGTAACACTTCCATGTTTGGAGAGATCAAAGAGCAGTGACTTCTGAGCAGCCCATTTTCCAGACATCCACAAGGCAAATGAGCCACTGGTACCAGGATTCAGGTCTGCTCTGTATAATAGCCTGTGTACCCTCTGGGGCTCCTACAGAAGCAGTTTTCTCTGGTTTACAGTCTTTAAGGTAGGTCCATATTTCTAGAAATATTCCCAGCACATTGTGGGCTCTGTAACACTAATCTAAACTCACATACTAAGCATGCAGATATTTCAAGGACAGGACCTGTACAATTTACTCATAAGGAGACAACTGGGGGATGCCTGTCATTGCAAAGCCACCTGCTTAGGAACAGCCCCTGTACCCTGTGAATTTACACCAGGAGCTCATTAACAACTTAGTGCTGGGCTGCAAAGCACTTTTTTTTTTTTTCAGGAATGTCCTCTATTATTTTCTCAGCAATCTGGTGGCTATCAACACCTTGCTGATAAACTGGAAATCTTCACCTTCTTCCATCCCCACCTCTCAAACGACCCATGAAAGAGTCTTGAAGATCAAAGAAATCCTCTTCCATCCTTATCCTTCTGACAGAGAGGCTGATGGGATTTAGCACCCCTGTGGGAATATGAGCACTGGTAACTGGGGAATGGTAGGGGTGAAAAATGACAAGGGAGAGGTGGTGGTGGAAGAGTCCAGAAGATGAATTACAGGGGAGGAGGTGCGTATTGAACTGCGGTCTCCATAACAAGTGTGAGAACAGGAAAAAAATTACTTTCTCTGCCCCAAATAAAGATCAAGGAGTATTTGCATTCAAAGGGGTTGAATTTTGCACGTACCTCATCTCTTCAGTCACTTTCTTTTAACTGGAAATCCTCACTAATCGATTATTCTTCAAATTCTACTACTGCACGTCCTCTATCAGAAAGGCTTACTTATTTTTCTGGTGCTGACTGAATGTGTTCCTTGCCCTTGCATTTTGCTATCCAAAGCCAAATAAAAAGCATAAAGGAATTAGATGAGAGAACTAGAGAATTCTATGAGATTTGTAAAAGATCCTGCAATTCCAGTACTTTAAAGATATAAGCATGTATACTACAGATAACCAAGCAAATTATTCAGAAAGTCCTATCCATTATTTATCCTTTTTTTAAGCAATTTTAGGCTTTATCTTGGGGGTTATGTTAGAAAATTCAGCAACCTGGGGGCTTTTCACAGCACCTTAGGAAGACTAAAGTGGAGCTGATGAATAATCAGTGATGGAACAGCTGTTATCCAGAGATAACAGAGGACTTCAGGCTGCAGATGTGCATGGGGTCAAGGGAGACAATGTTGTGCATGAAAAAAAGTTATACAATGGAGTTCTGTGTATTTTCTTCAGATTTGAAGAACAAAGAAGCAACGACCTTTTGTCTGCTGCTGTCATTCCCTGCTTCACCATTAAGGTAGTTTTCTCTTTTTTCCCTTCCGCGAATGGGAGGTATTTTGAAATAGACCCCTGCCAATCATGCCCTGAAAAAGATGAGCCCATCCATCAGCAGAATCCTTTTTAAAAGTTTAAATATTCTGAATGTCAAAGCATGTGGCAGTCAACACAGCGTTTCGGATACCTGTGATTTGGATGTATTTGTTTCAAAGGTTAATTTTTAATTGCTGAGTATGCCAAGTTTCACAGGACAAATGAAGAATAGAAGAAAGCAAGATTATACTCTTGGGTTCAGCAAAGAACTTTCCAGCCTCCAACAACAGTCAATAGTGCTATGCAAGAATAGAGCTAGCAAAGAGAGAGAATTCTTTTTGCATATCCTCCTAGTTTCTGGCAGACTGGGATTTAAGGACTTTCAAATTGAGAGTGTATCCACATCTTTGTGTTGAATTGCATTTATGGACTATTTGTGTCTAGATTTGTCTTTTCTTGTTTTGTTGTTGTTAATGTATCCAAAGCTTCATAATTGGTACTGTAAATGAAGAGGCGCTTCTTTTGTTTGTTTTGACCTTGCCATTGAATCATTTCAGGTGAAGCTTGTTAATATTTGTATTGTGAGAAATAGTGAATAACTGTTCCCATGTTGCCTCTGCATATCCATCACAATGTTACACATCACTGTTGTTCCTCAGTTAGAGACTTTGCCTGCTTAATGTCCCCTTCCTTGAAAATAATCTCCTCCTTTCAAGCATCTCTGCCCAGTGTTTCACTTGACTTCTAGCGTGGCCAGGGGAGCAGGCAGTGACCCAGCAGTGTGCTGTGCTCAGTCCTTCAGCATGTGCTGAGCTCACCTTGGCCATGGGCAGATCCCCAGCACCTGGATGGGAGCAGGCAGCTCCTCTCAGATCCTATTGCCGTAGCGCCCAAATCTCTGAAATACTACCATGCCAGGGAAAGGTGGGCAGGGACAAAGTTCATAGAATTGTGTGCTGTGGGGGCAGCTTGCCAGGAAAGTCAGCATTCCACAATTGAGGCTGAGCATGAGCCTCTCTCTTCCTTCTGCCAGGAGTGCAACTCTTAGAGGACAGGAACCCCAGAGCAGAGGTCTGTGCCAGCTGAGTCCCCAGGATTGGGACATGCTACTACCTGCAACCACCCCAGCCCAAATCTCATGCCGGTGCTGGCAGCAGACGGCACTCTGTGTTTGGTTATGTGTCCCTGTCCTTCACACCCACCACCCTGCTGTGGGGCCATGACTCATTCCTCACCTGAGAGCCTTAATGAACTGATCATGCTTTAACTGCTTGGACTTTTTTTGAGGAAGGTGAGTGCTCACAGATCATCCCAAGCTAGGCAGGGGTGCACTCGTTCTCTGTGGAGCATCTCTTGTATTCAAGAGAGAGTGAGAGAGTTGTGTTGGGTTTAGTTGAGAAATGCAAGTGAGAGCACACAGCAGTTATGTTCCCAGCCTAGTTTGTTATTTTTTATGGTTCCCATCCCCAACAGAGAACAACGGTTTCTGTTGCTCTTATAGTCATGGAAAGCTGGTGTTTGACAGTGCTCTCTAAATGCTTATGTTTTGTTTTTCTGATTGGGTTTTTTTATTTTACTCTTTTACTATCATTGGGTTTTTCTTTAAAATTGCTTTGTCCCCTCCTCCACTCTTCATTCTTTTGGCTCAGGGCTGACAGTCACCAGCTGTTCACAATTCCTTCACCCCTTCTGTTTTTCAGCACCAAACTACCACGACATAGAGTTAAAGTACACTTTCTTCCTTGCAAGAGGCTTCCCATGCCCACTGAATACATTTAATAAAAATACTTTCCTCTCTTTCTCTTTCCTGCCTTGGAAGAAAGTTATTATATCCGTAAACCTCACATAATTCAGATTGGCCAATCTGTCATCTTCAAATTACCTGAGTTTGATTTTTTGATTGTTTTTAGATCCTAGGATGACTGATCCTCCTCTCTTCTTGATACAGCAAGCTCATCCACAAAGTGAGTACTCAACAATTCTTTTCAACAAAATGTTCAGTCATAAATCTGGTCACCTCTCCCCTGCCCTTTCCGTTTTGTTTTGTGCAATTGAATTTTCTTTTTTCCTCAGGCTGAAACTTTACCAAAAATCAGTGTGTTCCCACATACCAGCAAATTGTACCCAGAAGAGGCAAACTAGAATGACACTGTGAAGCAATCTGTTACAGCAGAGTCATCTATTAAAGGGAGAGAGAACAGCTTTTACTCAGCAAAGTGCTGAGCATGGCAACTCCCACTGTTGCTAATGGGAGAAGAGGCTGCTGAGCTCCTCTCAGGAGTGTACGGTTTTAATTTCCAATTGAGTTATTTGTTCACTTGTTAAAGAACTCATCTCTTAGGGCAGTGACTCGCAGAGACAATAATAGTGGCTGCATGCAGCCACCGAGGAATTCATCACAGCCACAAGACAAAAACTTGCTGTGATTGTTCAGTTCTGTTTTGACTTAAACTGTCAAAACTGTGGCCACCATTAATTTACTGTGATGGCACGTGTCACAGCTGCTTCTCTGAGAGTCACGGGTTAGCCCTGTCTCTCCTTTAGGCACTTCGAGCAGGAGTTCCCAAGCTTCAGTCTAATGGACAATGTCACACAGTCTGCAAAGCCATACTAACATCACACCTTGGCATTGTCTCTCTGATGTTGCAGTTAAAAGCACTTTGAGGAGTGCAAGAGGCTGCAGGAAACACCAGGGTGCTCCATGGCTCCAGAGGAAATGGGGACAACCAAACTGACAGGTCAGCTTTGCTCGTAGAGCATGTCTCTGCCAATCTCCATTTGCAGGTGAGCAGTGCCTTCTGCTGACCAGGCTCCCTGTCCCTGGCTTGCATCTTCCAGATCCATCCTTTGCCTGTGGAACAACCTCACACATCAAAGCATCCCCAAAATCTGTTCTAGGGAACTAGCCATGTCAGATTTAGTGCACGATAAAAATCCCTCAAACAACTCCTAATCCAAGAGCTTCTCACAGCTGGATTGCATCAAAACCAATACCCTCTAAAAATGACCTTGCTGATGAGTTGGCTTCTTTTTCATTGCTGATAGACAAAGACAGAATTAAACACAACAAATGTGCTTCATTTCTAAGGGCAAAGTTGCAAAATGTCGCACAAAAGATGTACATACGTCCATTACTTTCACTACCTTCCTTTCTTGTCTTTTCCTTTTGTCATTATCCAGCTTTTGGAGGAGCTGTTGTGTGGGAATAATCGAGAGCAGATTTCAATGGTAGGAAGTAAAGGACAAAATCTTCCCTGCACAATCTAGTATTACTGGTTTTGTACCATAAAACTTTTTATGAGCATACTGTCCCTCATAGGAAATAGTTTTTTCTCCTTTGAATGATCAGTTTTGTATTATTTTTTAATTATTTATCAGTATAACATCAAAGCTCTTGTTTCAACACCCTCCCTCTAAAGCCGAGCTTCATGGAAGTGTTTGCTGTATGGTTTAGATAGTACTTGCATGCAATCCAAGGCTTGCAAAAGATAACCAAAGAGAGCAAAAGAAAATCAAGTGCTTTGGATTTAAGGGCAAACATCCACTATGGGCAAATAGTAATATCACAACTGTGAGATAAGACTGTACTGATTTGCTGTTGATGCCTTTATGAAACTGTGAAAGGTAAATAGATGATCTCTGAAATTCCCAAGACATGACCAAGGAGTCAATTAGAAACATGCCTTACAAAACACTGCAGCCCAGGCAGAGCCAAAGCATCCAGGAAAAGCTGCTGGTGAGCTAACTGCTGCCCAAGTAAGGTCAACAATCCAGGTAAGTAAAGAGCAACACTGGGAAGCAGACTGCTCTTGAGTTTGGGTCTCTTCACAGGGGGAAGCTGGGCTAGGCCCCCTGTAACCCTGCAGAAGAGGTGATAATTCAGGACTGGTGAAGCTCAGATGAGGAGATGCCAAGGGCTGGCATATGAATTGCTTCATTTTAGGAAGAGAGTTGAATCTTTCTGGCCTTAGAGTCCAGATATGTGTGCATGATCTGTTTAAGACATGTACAGGGGGTTGGGTATGCCCTCTATGCACAGACTTTGATGTCACAAGTAGGCTGTGTCTGTCACTGCTTGAAGCTCTGCTTGTCTTCTCTACAAACGCTGGGGAGTCTCCAGGGGTACATGTGGTGAAAGTACGTGGGTCTGCAGCATCTGCAGTGGATGGTGGAGGACACTGTCCAGCCTACGAGCTATGAAATGCTCATGGTCCATTTGATCAAAGCTTCTGGGAAAAAAAATTGCTGTATCTACGGCAGATGGCCTCATTTCCCAGTGACAGAGGACCATGCTGCTGGCACCAGGCTGCTGGCACCAGGCTGCTGTGCCTTGTCCCTGGCTGCTGACAGATGCCCTCATGTGCTGCCTTTGGTTTCTCTCAGGTAGGTTTTACATGTGAAATACATAGGTGGCACCTCAAAGCCTTACTTCTCCTTGATGTGTACAGGTTGAGTTCAGGAGGTCCAGAAAGCTGCCTGTGGCCAGCTGGGACTGAGAGCTCAGATCCTTCCTATGGATAGGGAAGACAGTACTTCCCTTTCCTTCACTTTCTCAAGCAAAACAGTGACCAGGACTTATCCTTTTTAAGGATCCTTCTGGAGATCTCACTGAGGCTGCCAACACAGCTGTGTCTGGCACTATAAATTATGTAAAGGAAATTTAGAAGCTTCTAAGATAAGGCAGCAGCTAAGTATGTGTTTTGGTTTGATTTTTTTTCAGTCTTTACTTTGTGATATTTTTAACACAGGTGCCTGTTTTCCCTAAGTCAGTGCCTCTTCCCATTCACATCCCTCCTGCACCCCAAAAACAATGTAATAAAACGAAGCTCACTCAAAATACCTGGGTGATACTCCCTAAAATGCCATATCTTTTATGGCAAGTCACTTTCAATGCTGAGACATATATCTATTTTGCAGGATGCTATGGGCATCCATGGGCACAGAGCTGCAAGGTCAGAGTGCAAGTCTTCAATTAAGCAAGTTTACCTTTATCCAGAAGACCTCCTGCTTTCAGCAGTGAAGGCAGCTTACATTCTGTGAAACTGTTCGGAAAAAAAGGAAAAAACAAAAAAAGAAAAAACCCCAAAAAACCACCCCAAACCAAAAACCTAGACATTTGTTTTGCCCTACTTAAGTTTTGAAATGCACCAAACCAACAGTGGCATAAGGGCATAGAGCAGCAGCATGTGAATGCAAAACAGGGAGTTCTCAACTGTGAAATGATTCAGAGGACAAAAGTCTTCTCTTTCAGAGGGGATGAAGGTTTCTGACATTTTAAGCCCAAACATGATTTT
The DNA here is from genome assembly GCA_033558105.1 of Coccyzus lansbergi. Lineage (NCBI taxonomy): Eukaryota > Metazoa > Chordata > Aves > Cuculiformes > Coccyzidae > Coccyzus > Coccyzus lansbergi. The sequence continues at coordinate 391,684 of JAUMJK010000878.1, forward strand.
ACTTAATCTGTTTCGTCGTGAATTCACTTTTTTGCACCTAATTCTAGCACGTATATGATATGCTGATTAGAAGAGACAGCTGGGCTGGAGAAGCCAAGCTGCAAAGTAACCATGTCTGCCGTCTAATATTGAGCAGGAGGGAGAGGCATGACAGCTTGTTTCTGAGCTTATCCTAAATCCTTTGCTCCTCCAGAAGTGCCAGGGGCTCGTGGGCTAAGCTGAGCTCCTTCCAGGTGAGGAGGGTGTCAGGGTGCAGGGCCAGTGCTGCTGATGTCCCAGTGTTCGCCTGCACAAGTGGAAGGTCTGCAGCAACCTTGCTCTTTTGTGTGAAGTAGCTGAGGAGCACAGCCTCACACTGGTGATTCCACAGCCGTGTGCCAGTAGTTCGTGCTTCTGCAGCAAGATTGATATGATCAGCTTTGTTTTCAAGTACTGTTGTGGAGATGTGTCATCAACTTCTTCATCGCGTCGCCACGCTGTCCTCTTCCCCTCCCTGCCCTTCACCCCTTTATCGGTGCCCCTTCCCCCTGTTCGATCGCACTCAACAAGGCAGTCTGAATTTTCTATATCTACTTTTTGTTTTTCTTTCCCCCCCCATCTTTTGTCTTCTGGTAACAGCGTTTGGCATTTCCCGGACAGCCCGTACTCCATAAGGCCTCAGTGTGTGAATACGAGGACGGCTTGAACGTTGCCTGCTGAGACTGAAGAAGAACTTGAGTGAAAATAATCCTCTCTTTTGTTCCGCTTGGGTTGCTTTTTGTTTGCCTGACAGATGTTCGGCCCCTGTGCGTGTGCACGGAGCGGCTCCTCCGCCGGGCCCTCTGATCCGCCAGCTTATTGATTTCTGCCTATCTGTGCGGCTTGTCTCCAGCCCTTACAGATGCGAGGGCTGCAGCCCGGCCAGCAGCCCCTCTCCTTTGCACACAAATAGGGCAACTCTCTATTGTGAGGGGGCCGGTGGAGGAGAGCTGGCCTCGCTCCCTCTTGAGCCATTGTGATAAATCCAGGCGGGTTCTGGGGGGCAGAGGGGAAGATCCGTGTCAAGCACGAAGGTGCGATGCTGCATCTAGGACATCTTGTGACAGACTATTTTGCAGAGGCCCAAGTAAACAGGAAGGAAGAAGATGTAAGCAGAGAGACCTTGGAGCCTTGCACTCTGCCTGTGTGTTATCTCAAGATTATATTTCAGTCACTTGACTGATGGATGTAGGAATCAAAGCTGTCACCAGGGAAAGTCTTGTAAACCATAGTATTTGCTGTTGCCTTGCTTCTCCTCCATGGCATTGCTACTCACTACTCCCAGTTTCACTGACTGGCCTAGCCACACAGTTTTGCCACCAAGACTTTAATCTTAAAATTAGCAGCATCATAATCCATTTTTAGTCCTTTTCTTCCATATTGTTGGGGGTTTTTGTTTGTTTTGGCTTCACATTTTGCATTCTGAGTCGTGGAATGAGGACTCTGTCAGCAGGAAGGTGTCAGAGTGCTCTGCAGGGGTGACGTGCTGCAGACCTGCATCCACGTTTCAGCAGACAGTTGTAGGCTCACTTTGCTGTTGGCAGCAGTTTGGCTTCTACTTATCCACTGATATATGCCTGAAGGGGTCTGACCCACCAACGATTCTTAGGGCTCTGGATGGAGTGTGGAAAACAAGGCTGTTGTTTTATCAGACTTGGCTGTCTCCCCTCCATCAGTACATGCCACTAGGAAGTAGTTGGTGCACACACTGCCCACCACATCCCTACAATGACAGCTCTTCACTTGTGCCTGTAATGCACATGTGGAACAGATGGACTCTCAAGATGCATCTCTTTCTCTGGGGCTGAGATGATGGCTATAAAGGCACGTCAGTGCCTCCAGAGCTTTGACTGCACAGTGCCTAGCAGAGAGACACCCTTTGATATCACTGATGTTATTAGGTCTTGGGTTGTCATCTAATACTCCAGTAGCTGGGCACTAGTTTATTGAAAACTAGCTAACTATGTGTTAATGACTTGTAGCTTAACAGGATATTTTACCAGCAAATCTGGACATGTTTGTAGTGCTACAGAGTTCAACTCATTCCCTTCAGGAGTGTTGCTTTTTGCTTGCAAGTATTGGAGTACCTTTGTTTGTACTTGTTAAGGCAAAACTCCCACTAACATATTGTAGTCTGTTGGATCTTCCCAACAGACTGTCAGAGCTCGCAGCAAAACTTTGCTTCTGAGTGATCTATAATAACATGAAAAGTAGGCATGGAAGAAAATTGAGTTTGCAGCCTGTAGTGGCCTGCATTGACACTCCAGCTGTGTTACAGCGACTGGATCTAAGACTAAAATTGGTGAATATGATGCCTCCAGGTCCTCAGTGGATACTTCCAACTAACACATTACTGGGATGGGGCTCCGTTAGAGCTGATGGCAGAAAGCATCTCTGTGTACTACTTCTTCGAATAGTGTCTAGCAGCAGTAGGGTGGTAAGAGATACTTGGACAGCATCTGTAAGGGCAGAGTAGATGTTCCGCACTGTCGCTGCCTGCATCTCTCTTGGAGTACTACCACAGCACTGTAACGGTCATCTTCAATCCTGTAGTAAGACAACTGCTTTTCTCGGCATCAGCTCAGGTCTTGAGATTTCCTCCTCTGATCATGCAGTTCAAGTAGCAAGTGTGTATGAGCCTCTAATTCAGAGAAATTGACACTGACAAGCCACAGTACTATCAGTAGTCACCAACTTTCATCACACATTTTATTAGTCCTGGATTCTCCCTGACATACTTGTAAAAATGAGCAAAAGGGATTAATTTGGAAAGGAGAAAAGCTTTGTAAAATGGTCTCTCGTTTGACAGATGAGGCCTCACTGAGCCTTCTGGACCTTGTATTTGGCCTTTCTTTCGGTCAACAGGAGAGGACTGTTACTGCTAAGAATCACTCAATGCACACTCTGTAAATGAAATATTGTCCTGGGAGAGTGTCACTCAAACACTTAGCTTGCTTATGTCTTGGCAACATTTCAGATGTTGAGCTCAATCTGCTAAAAACAAGTGGGTTTGGACTAAATATTCACAGAGCTTGCCTGTGGCAGGTTGTGGGGACAACCAGACACTCAGTTCAAGCCAGGAACAACAGCAGGTAAAAGTTATGAACAATTCCTGACAGGAGGATGAAGAGGAGAGACATTTCTAAAATCCATATTTATTGATTCTCTGATGTCAAAGGGTGTAGGGTGATAAATACTTCCTCTGGCTTTCAGGTAGGAAATGCCTTGTGAATGTGGGGGATCAGTGAATACTGCCTCCTGCATCAGCTGGAACTTGTAGCACAACGTAATGCACCACCTGGCACAAGTGATTTTGTACATGTGTATTTTTGCAAAGCCCATGTTGGAACTCTCTGTAGGCACCATTAGACCAGTATGGTGGGAGTTATGTAAAGCAGTTATATTCCACAGGTGGTATAGGCTGTGTTAGAAAGGGAAACATCAGTATTTGGATTAATTCCTTTGACTTGTCTTGTTTCTGCCTTTACTCCCCTTGCTCCACACAGCCTATGGGTGATGTTGTTGTTTGCAGGGCTGTGTGGAAGCTATTCTGTGACTTTTCTTTTAGAGCAGTTCTTTGAAATTCTGCTGTGTCTGTAATAGGGCTTGAGTGCGGTTGCGTCACTGTTGTGATGGTCTGTCAAGCCTTCTAATTGGGTTGTCTCATTAAATCTTACAATCAGCGCTTACAAGACAGCAATCCTGTAGTCCAACACTGTAGCTGAAGGCACACTGGCTGACCAAGTGCCTGCACGTGGGTTGGGATGTGGATGCAGAGGTCAATGGGAACCTGTGTCTCTGAACTCATCCCAAGACAAAGCTTGAATGTATCAGACCACCTCTGACTTTACTTTCTCTGCAACAAGACCAACTGGAGCAATTCCATTAAAATCAACAAATAGGTGGCTTTTAATCTCCAGTTCAAAGTCAAGACTGCTTCTAAGATCTCAGACTAGGACATTCCAGGACCATCCACTAGTCTCTGATAGATAGCTTTGCCTTGATGTTTCTTTTTGTTAGCACCAGTGTAAGGAGGAAATGATGCAAGGAAAGAGCAGATTTGTGTAGTCGTTAACAAACAGAAACTAAATTCTTAGATGCTCCAAAATGCATTTTGTCTTTGAATGGAAACAGTTTATGAAAAACTCTCCACCTGTGCAGGGGGTTGTTAGTTTGTTTTTTAGGCTAACTAGGACTAGGCTCACTTACCTGAGGAGCCTGATTCACTGTCTTTCTATTTTATTGTATCTGCAATGATGGCTTCTTCTAGCACCATAGTTGAATTTAATTGGGAGAATGATTTGGAGCTCAGAGCTCCAGGTCTGGGCACAGATTGAAAATAAGGGCAGCTTTCCTGCCAACACCTGGCTTAAATTAAACATGAAATTTAGCCAGAAACTACTCTTAAATGTTTGTGCAGGAGTTTTATGGGTGAAATTAGGCAGGTGAATGACTGCATATAGATGCTGCTTTGGCCACTGAGACTCCTTAAATGCTCAGAGAAGAGCATTTTGGGTGTTTGGCATTTTAATGAGTTTGTTGGAGAGCGTCCTTCTGGTAGAGAAGCATCTTGACAGAGGCGAAGGGCACTGCAGCCCCTGACTCTCAAGGCCGTAGAGCCAAATGAAATACATTTAATGGTTTAGATGTAATGGCCTGCACTTGAATCAGGAGCCTGCCCATTCAAGGCTCTAAGCACAACAGTTCTGCACTGAGGGCCTGAAGAAATGAAAGGGAATTGCGTTTGTATGGAAATGCTTCCAGCTGTGACCAAGTGCATGCTCTGGCTGGAACAGGATGGCTGTTTAGGAGGCACTGGCTGCCCAGGTGACAGCTTTAGAGAGTTAAGGAGTGTTGATAAACTTCATTATGCATCAGTCTAACAAGGAAAGTTGTGGCTGCCCCATCCCTGGAGGTGCAAGCCCAGGTTGGAAGGGGCCTTGGGCAGGCTGGGCTGGTGGGAGATGTGCCTGCCCATGGCAGGGGGGTTAGAACTGGATGATCTTTAAGGTCCCTTCCAGCCCAAATTATTCTGTGATTCTAACTGTGTAGCCCAGGCTGAGCATATATCACAGTGGACTTCACATGAGCTTATGTGAATTCTCTTCAGCATCACTCAACAGGCAATAAAGTGTGGAGAGCAAAGATTCCCTTCAGCTACCTCACACAGTGATGCCCATGTCAGAGTTATATGAGGAAAAAAAAAAATCTAAATGTCACCATTTAAATCTTCTTGTTTTGGTGTGATTTTTAAAGAGTGGTTTAATGAAAAGGTTCACTAAGTACCAGCTGAAAACATTTAGCATCACCCTTTAAAATGTATTTACTTCAAATTCTGTGGTATAGCTCAGGGTGAGCTTTTGTGAAAAGCCATAAAACCCCAGACTCTGTGGCTTCTTTTAAATCAGAGAATGAAAACACACTGCATGGCTCTTCCAAAGACAAATTATCTTTCATTTTTTTAAAAATCTCATCTAATTGTCATTAATCAAGCCATCCTCTGCACTAATAAGGTGGAGGCGGGGAATGGAATGCCATTCCAGCTCAGGCAGCTGTTGTGCGTGTCAACCAGTTTCAAAACGCTTGGCAAAAGTTGTAAATGCACTTCTAATGAGATCGACTTGTCTGCAGTGAGCAAACAAATGCCAGCCGCACCAAAATGTTTGTTTGCCATGGGACTTAATAGAGATTGTGTTAACCGTTCTGCATTCAAGGATACACGTCAAGAGAAGTTCAGATGAAGCATAAGGCAGTGACACTGGAATGCAGCTTCCTCCAAAGCAGTCACTTATATAAAACATGAGAAAAAGCCTTCCCCTTCTCTTTTTTTTCTTCCTGAAACCGCCCCCACCATCAGGCCTCTCAACTTTCTGCTATCTCAGTGCAAGCAGTTCTTTTGCTACTAACAGAAATATATTCTCTACTGGTAAGTTTGAGGATGGGTTTCTGGCAGGGGACAGACTCCCAGGGCACTCTGCACCGTCTCTTACCTCCCAGGAACCCCTATCTCAGTCCAGTTCCCTCAGCAGCCCAGATCAGTTGTGGAGAGGGAGAGAAGGGGCACTCAGCAGAGCCACCAAGGTCTCCAGACCAAAAGACAGCTTGAGCACCCACCAGATCTGACTGCCAAGCTGATTACAGCTGTTTTTCACAAAGCCTGCTTAAACAGAGCACTGGTCCAACAGGGGTGTTACACTGTTTGGCTACACTAGGCACTGCAGATGTAACGTACCTGTACCTGGATGGACACCTAGGTAAACCAGCATATCAGTCACTTCTTGTAGAACCACCAAGGAGATTGCCAAATTTGTGTGGCCAGAGAAAGCCAAGCAATGGAAATATCTAAATTTCAGAGATGTCAGGTCTCAGGTAACCCAAAGGCACTTTACCCCAACCATAAATTGTCTATAACACTGCAGTAAAACCTGCAATCTTCCACATCTTGTTCCTCTTCCTCAGCAAAACCAGGAATCCTGGGTTTTAACATTCTTTTTATGGTTCTTTGATCTGACTGGTTGAATTTTTGATACCGTGACTACTCTCTTGCCAGTACCCTTTTAATGTGTGTCTCGTGCCAAAGAATATTAACTACTATAGGCTACAATGAAGTCCATCCTTATCCGGACTTGAGCCTCTGAAACGAACAGTGAAACTGAACTTTGCAAACAACTGTTAGGAAAAGAGCCAAGAACAGCCTAAGAGGAAAGATACTGAGCACTTTTTGTTTGTTTTTCTGCTAAACCATGTTTTTGCAATTATGAATACTTTGCTGAAATTGCTTAGAAAAGGAAGTGCACATAAAACGGTCCATACAACCAAACTAACTATATTTTAGAGTTGAAAGAATATAAGGCTGGCCTCACTCCATTGGACTCACATAGACAAAACCCCTTCTGAAAAGGAACTTGGCATCTTAAGGCAGATCTGGGGACAAATCTTAGTTAATTTCAGGCCCATGTGCCATATTGTCTGGTTTATGACTTCCCCAAATGGCCTAAAAGCAAAGGACATTCACACCAAACAAAAGCAATGGCTGAAAGAAAGAGAAAGAATTTTGAAAGCTGTCTTTCCCAAATCACTTCTACTCAAAAAGTTGCTTCCTGAATCTGGATGGGGAACACTGAACAAGGCAGCAATTACTCTATGCTTCTAAAACTATCTTCTACTCCACTGGACAGAAACAGGACTACTTTATTGTGCTCAGATTCACATGAATCCAGTTTAATAGTTTCCCACTTGCTGCTGCTGCTTCTCCCCAAGCTTAGGTTTGTAAAAATCACCCACCTAGGCAGCTTTCTCCTGCTTTCCAGGACAGATGATTCTGGGGTATCAAAAAAATAAATAAATAAAATTTTCAACTGTGGGAAATTACAACTTTTTCCTGTAAGTAAATAAATAATGTAAAGGAGAGATTGCAGTAGCACCTCTTCAAACTGTTTTACTTCAAAGAGTGTTTTATAATATCCACATAAATGGATTTCCTTAGGAAACGCCAATAAAATAGAAGCAGTCTGCTCCTGGCTCCCACCTCACTGAGGCACAAAACATATTACAGGTAGTACTTCACTGAAGAAAGGAGAAATGTCATCCTGGAGTAAGCAAGCTTAATATTTGGTTTATAAAACAAGATTTTACAATTCAGCCTTACAAAAGTCTTGGGGTTTGTCAGAGGAAAATTTAAAACTTATCCTTGACACATGAATGATACAGTGCAATAAACTTTTAGAAGCATATATGAAATACATATGTCCTGTCAAGCACTTTCACTTTCCATACAATCAAGCCCCCTCCCCTGTACACAAAAGGGATTTGATGCATAAACAATATTGCCAAAACCACGTGCAAAAATAAAGCAAGCTCTACTTTACTACAAACCTAGGTTTTTAAGGCCAACTCTGACCTCGTATGGTCCCTTATATAAGCCACAATATGCTGCCAGTTGGCTGCGATCAAAATAAAGCCTTGCATCTCTTCAATAAACAGTACGGCAAAGCACATTATAGTGGGAAACTGGTAAAGGATGTATGAGTATTTCTACCCAAAACGTCTTTAGCTGTGTTGAAGCCTGTGACAGCAGCAACTAACTATTGCCATCTTAAGGTAGCCCCTAGTATTGCCGCGGATGAAGTTGCTGCTACCGTAAGCTCCCGGTTAAACACGCTGACACTTGCAAGTTGTGGAAGTAAGTTGCTAGAAGTGCTCCAGCCGTGGCTTAGTCAAATCCAGCAGTGCAGCTTTCTTTTGAAAGCCTAATGTAACATCTGTAATATAAGAAAAGGCACTGCAAGATAAATGTTTTCCCCCTTCTCTCCTTTCTCTTTCATAAAATATTAGACATCTAATCCCTGGCCAAACAGATCTGCTAAACACAGACCTCTGCAACCTTCCAGCAACTCCAACTGGTATTGCTGCATTTGTTTTGAGTTGCTGTACCTCTACAGCCTACCTGCCAAAACAGTTCTGTAACCACACAAAGTGCTTCATAAACTCTTAATTCACACTGTAGACATGGTGCACAACAACTGCTGATCTGATATATATACACAACTACAGGCACCTAAGGAGGGCTGCAGACAGCAATGGTATCCCCACCTTCCAGCTCTGGGTGATGACAACCTTTCCAAACAAAGCTAAGTAATTCAGCGGATTAAAAACACCCTCTTGGTATCCTTTTATCCATAAGACACATCTGACGTCTGAAATTTCTGTATGTGTTTTAATACTAACAAGTAAGAAAGTAACTTCTAGGTAAGCGGCCCATGAACAATTTTCCATCATTCCTGCAACTCCTAATTCTGAGTATAAGCAGTGGTGACATCAGGGTATAACCAGGCAGTTATAAAGAGACTGGAAAACAAACCTTCCCATGTCACTGGTTACAAATCCATCCACACAGGGAGTGAACGCAGTGCTACCTTCCATAAAAGAAATATGGTATTTTCAGCCGAATGGCCTCTGAAAAAACTTCCATCACCTGCTGGTTCCTCAGCCAGATGTACTCTGCAGGGAAACAGAAAACTGAATAGGATTCAAAACGGCCATCTCGTCTGCAGGCCTGCCCCAACAGGACAGCACTGACACTTGGTGGCAGGAAAGCTTGCATCCCTGGTACCTGCTGTTGCACGTAGGATTGCAAACAGGACCTGATTCACCTCTAATCTTGACTATAATCACCTCATATTTCTCTTAAAAAAATTTACAGAGACAGACCTAGAAGCCTCAGACTAAAACAAGTCATTCTTAAAGGCATATCCAACAGATTATTTTTTATTTCAAATTTGTATATTTTTAATTGAATGAGTGCAACTCGCCTACACTTTTGGAATCCTGCAAGAATATTAAATTAATTCAGGTACAAATTACATAGTTCCTTTTGTTTGTTGTCCTGTTTAGATCTTGCATACTGCATAGACCTGTCCCAAAGGCAAGCACATCAACTTGTTTTCCCTCAGCTACTTTTCTGGCTAACTTAAATACTACTCAGTTTCACTAGGCTTCACCAATTTTGCACAAAGCTGTAACAATCTACTGCAAAACACTTGAGCAATTCAATATAAATCTGGTATCAAAGATAGATGAGCTTAAAGTGCCTTAACTGAATTTCGTACAAGTAACAGAGCATGTATTTTATTTGGTATTGTTGATATGCACTTTAAATATACACAAGCTTTCTCTTCTTAGAATTATTGCTCTGTGTGCAGTTTGCTCCACTTCTTGTCCACTTGACTTTTGCAAATAATGTTAAACATCCCAGTAAATTTCCTGAACCTGTCTGGGAGTCCTGACTTAGAGTGACCAAGTGACTTCAGCCCACTTTATTCAGACTAGGGTGCTGTGCGCCTTTCTTATTGCCCACCCTCCTCCCCCGTACTCTGGCCAACAGTGGCACCCAGTGGTCAACTGTTTTGATGAGCACTGCAGGACACGGCTACTGTTGGGAGTTTCTGCTCACTGGATTTCCTAAACACAGCTACAGTCTGTTTAAATACACTAGCTGCACGCTATTATTCAAACACATACACTGATGTGTCCCTTTTCCAGGCTAGTTGAGGTGCCCCGCCCACCTATCGTCATGTCCGAAGTGACCATGTCATGTTTCATAATCATTAGGAGATCCCAAACTGTATGCCTCTGCCAGGAAACAATTTGATCTAAAACTTTATTAAAATAATCATGTTAAATTTTGATTAAAACATGCAACACATTAAGAACCAAGAGAACTAAATAAACTTGCAGACATACAGACAACGCCAACAGTGGACAGTAGGGCAAATTTAGAGAGTTTTAGCTGTTCTGTTAATGCGAGAGCAGGAGAGTCCCATTTCAGCCAATACAATTTCATTGTCACTATACCAATTCCCTCGTGCACCAAGGGGGAAGCCTACAAGTTTAACTGTAGAAGCATCCACCAATTTTTCAATCTTATCTGTTAAGTGTTGATATTTTTTAACTTCTTCTTCGGCTGCCTCTTAAATTTTTAAGGGTGCTCTCATACCGAACTGTAATGTCAACAACAATTGCAGCCTCGGTTTTCACAAAAACTAAGTCTGGTTTAAATAATACATTAGTATTGTCCCTAATACATGGTTCACTAGTCATTTTCCAATCTTGTTTCTTAGCTTCCTGTGTTAGGATATCACAGATGATGATGTGTCTCTTTATTCTAGCGTCCTAGACCTTGGGACAATATGGGCACAGGACTCATTTTTGGCAGGGCAATGTCTACAAGATTTTAAATGGGTTTCCTGTCTGCCCCTAGACAGAAATTCTCTAGTTGGGTAGACATTCGCTTGTAAGCTGTACTGCAGTTATTAATTTTCTGTGAGGAATACCCCTATGATTCACAATCCAATCACTACTGATGTTACCATTTTCGAAGTTTTTAATACCAATACCCTGTGATAGCAGCTTGGTCCAGTTTGCAAATTCTCTTCTTCTCCAGTTACAAGGGTTTGGAAAAATGGATTTTGGAGTGGATCTTTCCCATTCTGAAACTGGTTCATCATCCTTGTCTGTATGCAGCACTAGCTGCATTTTTGAACCTATAAACTAGCTATGAACTAGCTGCGGTTTTGAACCTATGAAGGTTCAAAACACTACCCATTATTTAAAGCGCCCAGAAAGCCTGAGACTGTCATCGCTGGTGAAGACTAGTCAGAGCCAGGAAAAATGAACAGCTTCTGAAATGCTGCACAGCAGGCAGTAAGCCACCTCCATACAAGAGGTGAGGTTACTGTACAGTCAAACATCACCAAAACTGTTCAAGCAATGAGATATTTTGTAGTCCTTTTCTAAATAGTTACAGATTGTGGAAAGATTCCTGGGCAAGAGAAGATTATTTCGCCCTCAATGATGCAGCTCTGCTTTTCTGAAGGTCCTAGTATTCAAACCAGTTTGCAGGAGTGCTATACAGCACATCAGTCTAGCCTTGATGCAGTTTCCCAAGCATCAAAGCAATAGTAGGGCTAACAAAGTCCCCAGACGTTAACAGGCGTTCAGGAATCTCCCTACTAAGTTATTTCCCATCACTAGCTAGAAAAGGATGATGCTTCAGATTCTGAGCATTAACCAAACAGAAACACATAAAGATGAGCCCAGATGCTGAGTTCAGGACTAAACTCTGGAAAATTTAACTTAACATTATTCCCTCTTACACAGAAAAACTGGTTTCAGGTGACTTATATTTACTGTCTCTGTAGTAAGTACAGAGAGGTCAAATGCCAGAATAACACGCCAGCAAGACAAAGGAGAAGATACGAAAAGCAAGCTATGAAGTGCAGAGATGGCAGCACAAACAGAACAAATGCTTTTCTCACTAAACCAAAGCTGAACTGAAAGGATTATCAGAAAAGTCTGTGAATCTAAATTGCAATAAGTTTAAACTTCGCCATATTGTAACATAAGGGACTGCAAGGAGATTAAACTCAAATTTGAATTAGACTGATCAATGGGTTAAGGTGAGATGAATGAAAATTATTTGTAACTCGGCCACTTCCTTACCATGAACTGCTGTGGTTTCCAAAACACACTATCACTTCCAACAAAGGCAGAAAATATTCAGTGTCACAGTACTCAAGCTTCTTGAAAAAAGTTTAATAAGACAAACGTCTTCATAATACAGGTAAATCATACACCATAGATTACATGTTTATAAGTGAACTAAATTAGTCTTTTCGTAACGGGATAGTTTCCTCTTTAATGCCATCCTTTGTGACAATGCAAATCTTAAGTGCATCTCCAGTGTACACATCTCTCTCAGCAGCAGAAATAAAGACATCTTTAACCAGCTGCAAAGCCTTCTCCAGGGTCAGAGGTACATGTTCCACATTTTGCATGTTCTTGAAGCCAATCTAAGAGAAGATGAAAACACATTTTAAGAGAAAGTGTGATCCATCCAGCATGAAATCTGTTTCAGTCTCTGCACTAGAATGGGCAGATTTAAACAACTTAAAAAGAAGAAACGATTGGCTCTTAGAAACCCAAATCTGTCAAAAGTCTTCCTCCACGCAACTTATAGTTGCACAACCAGAACTCTGCCAGTGCTGATATCCCTACAAAAGTAACAGAAGCAGATCCAGCATGCAGCCAGCACAGTTCCTCCCACTCATGCAGCATATACAAAATCACACTGAACATTCTGATCAGAACTGATCTAATTCTTCAGAAACCTCTCACTGGGTCAGAGTATTAGAACTCCACACAAGTCATTTTGCAGCTAGGAACATTTCTTAAAAGCAAATATTCCTCAGCACATCTAGACTTCAAAAATATCAGTCTATGCTGGCGCAAAACCAATCACATTAAGTAGTGTATTTTGGCTGAAAAACTTCAGTGTCCACTTAAACATCATAACTGAAAAATGAAGGAAGAGTCACTTCACTTTGCCTCAAGCTCAAAAGCAATAAAATGCTAGTTAAGAGAATTTTGTTTCTGTAGAAGGTGTTGTATTTTCTTCAGTTAATGAAGATCAAAACTGAAGTTAAAGGTGAGAACCTAGGGTCGTTTAAAAAAAATACTCTATTTCTTACTCAGCTGATAAGAGCTAAGAGTGCTTATGACTTTTTTTAAGCACAAAAGATATTTTGACATCAGGCTCAATTGAGTGAATAAAACAACACCAATGCCAGAGAATAAAATAAGCAAAACATACTTCAGTATTTCTCTCATTCAACAATTAACAGCTTCAATTAAATATAAAAATATTCTTCAAATATTTTAGACAGATTTAATTAAGTTTCCAGCAGTTTTATGTAAGAACATTCACAGAAAATTGAGTCTGAGGCATACAAGACTTAAGACTTAAACATATTTTAGTTGATAAAACACACCTGACAGTAATATCTTATTAATTACTATTTCATGCTAAGAAATTATCAGCAGGGGGAAGGGGAACCCAAACCCCAGAAATTGTGTAGGTTTTTTTTCTATGGGAGACATTAATTCCTCAATTAAAACATCCACCTGCATTTTAAACAGGCAATCCACCGTTCGTAGTATATTAAAAAAACCTGCACAGATTCTAAAGCAAAGCTCTGATTTCACCCAAGAAGGTAAAGACACAAAATTTATAAATATATGGATTAATACTCTTATTTGTAACACATTTAAAACTTCCCTCAGAAATAATATTCCCCAAAAGTAAATCTACATGAATTTGAATGTCACAAATATTTACTGAGATAATAAAAGGCAGAGGGGGCTAAAGGACACCACACCAACTGTTTTACCTGGTTATCAAGCAAGGGTTGCAGCATGGCACTTGCTGATCCACCAGCTTTGAAAGAATCTCTCTGGTATGAGCCTACTGGATCAAAGCTATACACTGCTCCCTTCCCTGGAAAAAAAAAAAAAGTATGGAATCACAGTCTAGAAAGATGCTCAATACAGATGAACATTTATATAAGAAATCAGCTCTCTCCACAAGCAGCTTCTGGAGTACCACAGATCCCAGCAAACCTTTGCCAAATAATACTGCAGTATGTTTAGACAATGCCTTGTACAGCAGGCTCACTATGGTTGTGGCCTGGTACTACACACAAGGTTATCTTCAATATTTAAGCTCTGAGCACCTGCTCAAAGCCAAAAAACACAATACTTTAGCAACTCAACCAAGTCACTGGACAAGAGCCTGGTAAGTCCTGGAAGGGATGTATATTAAACTACAGCTTCCAAGTGGAAGTCAAAATTTTCATTAGAGGTCAGTTAACATTAAAAAAAAAAAAAAAAATCTTGTTGTAGAAACCAGTCTGTGAAGTAAATTTTCATATTTAATAACCTCTACCACAACCACAGGCCTGAGTAAAATATATGCAATTTTACTGCTAACCTCTCTTTTAAAGACATAGTTAAGAAAACCAGCAAAACTATGATAAAGCATTCCAGTCTAGAGCAAAGAATAAGAGGTAAGAAAGGTTGCCAGATTTCACTTGTAATCAAATAATCATAACATAGCTTTTACACATTCAGAAACAGAAGATCAAGTTGGTAGTGGAAACTAGGAAACAAGTCAGACATTTAAAATGCATCTGACCTGTGTAAGTATCATAATACCTAAAGATAGGTATTATGAACAGAAATGGAAACTCTTATTCCATCAGTGTACCTGAGACGTAAAAGGACAGCTGTTCACCCACAGAAATTTAGCCTCTCTATTTCCCCTTTTTGTTTAAAGTCTTACCTTCTTCATCAAGTCCACCAATTATGTTGTAAACGTAGTAAGGAAAGAAACGTCTAGAGTACAGGATTGTAGACAGCATTGCTGCAATAGCCCCAGTAGTCATGGTCTTGTTGTTGGAATGCTTATACATCTGCAAGTGGTACAGCACGTCCAAGAAGAAAGTCAAACACTAAACTTTACACTCAATTGAATTTATATTTTTTGTACCCTCACTACTGAAGAATCTGATGCTAAGCAAGATTTTAATTAGCATGATTACTGAAAACCCAATAGTCTACAACTAAAGCCTCCTTAGAAGCCAAAAATTAACATTTCCCAAAAGTTTTGCAAAGAACAGATGTTGCTTCACTAACACTATCCTGCCCAGCTCTTCCATGCTTTAGTTTGTGATGTTACACTTAGAAAGAAGACAGCATCTATTTTCCCTGCCTGATCTCTCACTAGTAATCCAGTTACCAAACACTTGAAGAAAAATAGCAGAAATTACATTTAAAACAACATGTTATTGGTCTCAAACATGACACTAAACATATAAGTTTCTAAATACAATTGAATAGTTATGTACCTTTAATCTTGCTTCAATAATTTTAGTAAGGGTAAGGCAGTCGCCATGGAAACCACTGCATCCAATGACCGTTTGTTCTGTTCTGTAAAACAAAATTTTGTTGTAATTTTAATTTAGTATGAACTATATCACTTTCTTACACAGTAGATTATTATGAAAACACCAGATACATTTTCAGTTTCTCTAATGCTATCAAAATCAGTTGTCTAAAATGCAGTAATACATTCTGTGCAAAACACACCTCAGAGAGGATTTATTAAGCACAGGACTGTGCAAATGTCTTTCTTCAATCCACTGATTTCCACAGCAAGACTGACAAGAAGAAATTCTTAATTTCCTCAGGTACACCTAACTCTAGCTGTTAGCATTTAGTCTTGCTAGAGGATCTCTTCTGAGATGGGGATCCTACTACATCATCTCACTCAGCCCAGTTTTACTCCAACTGGACAGAGAACTGCCTTAAGACTCTAGGTATGTAACATTTATGCTGTAGGTGGTTTCCTGTGTCAGCACCACCAAAGTCACCTGGCTGTGGATGCACTGCAGAAGGCTAGTTCTTCACATAGCTTCAAAATGTTTCAAGAACACTAAATACAGAAGCTCACGTGTGAAATTTAAATTCTAGATTTACTGGTGGGAGTCTACAAACATAGACTAACACACAGAGCAGTCATTCAGAAAACCATCTAAATTGAAATCTTCTCCATCTGTTACATAAAGCCATCACGTGCAGCATGCAGACTGTACCACAGTAATTTCCATTTGAATAATATCAGAGTCAAAGATACAGTAGTTAGCCAGGGGAAACAAGCTCACATGCTTTTACGCCTTCAATAATAATAAATAAATAAACAAACAAAAACATTTACACAGGTGACAAAAGCCTATGAGTCAAGGACCTGCTGCAGCCAGAAGAATGCAAACAACTTGTAATTTTAAACCAGATGAGGCTATTTAGGCCAATCAAGAAAAACATACAACAAGCATATAAAGCTCAATAACAGAACTACTGATAGGTTTACCTCTCCTGAAACAAACACCTCATTGAAATGCCAGATGGTTGACTAGAGGGACATGGCATAACTGGCAGCAGTGAGCACACTGGGTGTCTGGTGGAAGCAGAATGACTTACTGCAGCATTAAGTTTTGCTACAGTGCTACAGAAGTACTCCTGATTATCCAAGCCAAAAAACTACGTAGCTTACATTAAGCCTTCCAGCATACTAAAAATGTTCTGTTATTTGTTAACTTCAAAAGCACGCAACAAGAAACCAGGTTCTATTTACAACATCACATCACTTCTTGCATTACAGCAAGCATCACCATGACTCCAAAATCAATTTGTTACTATCCTGTATTTCTGAGAATTCTGCTTAAAGAAAGTGATGGATCATTTCAAGGAGGTGATGCACTCATCAATGCAAAAGATCATTCACCTATATCAATTTTTTCAACATCTGGACTTACAGTTTGTAGCATTTTGGACTGTCCCGGCAATGAATTGCATAACCTTCACTCAGACGTGTGTCAGAAGCAACGATAGAAAAGTCTTCTCCAGCAATTGCCAACACAGTCCTTGAAGGAGAGAATCATGACTTTTAGAACAAGCACTTTCCTAGCAAATGGAAGAACAGACTAGATAGCTGTTCTACATCCAGACTGACATTTTGGCAAGTGTCTTATGTCCCTTGCAATATTTCCTACTATGCACATCCCTCCACGTGATTGAAGGTGGGAGGAAGAAAATTGGAGAAGACATTGAAGAGAATGTACATACATGATTCTCTGCTTTCACCAAGAACTGTATGGGAACTTGGTAAAACAGAGTTTCTAAACAATGCAAGAACCAGACTCACTGGACTACCAATTTGAGATGCCTGCCAATGAAAAATTTATCTTTCTACAACAGTTTGGCTCTCTCAGCAAAACCATTCAACCAAGTACTACATATCACAGAATCACCGAATAGTTTGGGTTGGAAGGGATCTTAAAGATCATCCAGTTCCAATCCTCCTGCCATCACTATCGCCATACTTAAACTAACATCACTTTTAAAATCTGATATTATCTTATGTTATTTACTTCTAATTATCTAGTTCTGTGATTGCTGTATGTGTGTTACCATTAACTAACAAACAGATGCCTTTTAAAGGGCAGACAGGTATTATTAAAAAAAAAAAAGTCTATGTAATACCATGTTGCCCAGAAACAGTCAACAATTCAGAGCAAGTGCCTGTAGCAAGTGCCTTTTAAACAATCTTTAATACCTATGCTAAGGTCAACCCGGTTAGAGATTTAAAAGCTAGCGGCGTTGTTTAAGGGACGGGTGGACGAGGTCCTGAGGGACATGGTTTAGTGACCAATAGGAATGGTTGGACTCGATGATCCGATGGGTCTCTTCCAACCTGGTTGTTCTATGATTCTATGACCATCACATAGCTTTCCTGAGTCAGAAACAATCCCATGAGGAAACGGAAGGTTTTTGTTTTGACCCATGAAAGCTTAGGGGCCTCGAGTGGGCAGGGAAGAACACTCCGAGGACCCATGGGACGCTCAGCCCGGGCCAGCGCCGAGCCCAGCTCTCCCCATGCTGCCTGCCTTTCTCTGCCAAGAAAGTGCGCGCAAGGAGAGACAAACCCTCACAGAGCGCCGTGAGGGAGGTGAGAGCAAGGCGAGGCAGCCCCAGCCCTGCCGCCGCTCTCCTCAGGTCCCCGAGGGGTGGCCGCCGCCCGCCCCATCCCCCAGACGCGAGTCCTCACCCTCCGTTAAAGGTGTAGGGAGAGAAGCGGTGCTCCATGGGCGCGCCGCCGAGTTCGTAGCCCGAGTCGGGCCTGAAATCGGCGTAACCAAAAGTTGACAACATCCTCACGACGCCGCTCGGTGCTGTCTCACGGTAAAATGGCAGCACAGGAACCGGAAGTGGCTGTCGGCGCCGCTCTAGGACGCCGGCGGGGCTTGTCACGGCTGCTCTGGAGGACGCCCAGCCCCAGGCAGGCGAGGCAGTGGGCACCTGCCCGCCCAGGCGAAGGGGAGTTGGCAGCGTTTGGAACCGAAGATGACCGCAAATAACCTCTCTTAAGACTCGTTTTGGGGTTTCAGAAATCAAATATCCTTTATCAGGCCTGGGCAAAACGAGGGAGCCATCTCCATCAGTCGTCTGCAGCGAGACAAGAGGATGTATACAGGATGTATCCGCCACTTACACGCATATAGAAAAACTTACCTGGAAATCTTCTATGTGTTCTGTTGCTTTCCAAGGTCTGATTTTAATGTTATTATGAATTTCACAACAGTCAAATGTCTTGCTAATTTGGAGCTTTGGAGCCAGCTCTGCCTGACTTTGCATTAGAGATGGGGAGAGACCCCAAAGAGAGGTGGTGACAGCAGACACCTCCGTTCAGCACAGATCACACTGTACACAAGGTGTTGTTGTCTCCAAAGAATAAGCAGTACCTGGAAAACACCGTTTGAAAGAAAAGAAAACAGTGTCAGCAGGACATTCTCTACAATTTTCAAGAAGTACAGTTACTTAGCTGAAACTTAAGTCTACTTCAGCTTAAATCAAAGCTATTCCACTTTTTGTAATAGCGATTACTTCTTTATCACTATGGCATTGTGACCAAAGCCACCTCACGGGGAGCAGTGAGGTGCCTAGTGCCTGGGAATAGCAGGTGATGTAAGAAGTAGTTGCTATCACAAAAGTGGTATGTTCTGGTTTGAGCTAAAGTAGAATCAGATTTCTACCTTCAGCTGAAGTCTCATTTAAGTAACCTCATTTTTTAAAGTTGCAGGAAGATAGTGTGGTTTTCAGACTACTTGTTTTCATAGAATCATTTGGTTGGAAAAGACCTTTGAGATCATTCAGTCCAACCATGCCTGTCCACTACTAAACCACGTCCCTGAGCACCTCATTTGCCCGTCTTTAAATCCCTCCAGGGATGGGGACTCAACCACCACCCTGAGCAGCATGTTCCAGTGTCCGATACCCATTTCAGTGAAGAAATTTTTCTGATAACTAATCTGAACTCCACCTGGTGCAACTTGAGGACATTTCCTCACAATCTATCGCCTATTACTTGAGAGAAGAGACCAGCACCCACCTCTCTACAACCTCCTTTCAGGTAGTTGTAGACAGTGATAAGGTCTCCCCTCAGCCTTCTTTTCTCCAGGCTAAACAACCCCAGTTCCCTCAGTCATCTCTCACAAGGCTTGTGCCCCAGCCTCTTCACCAGCTTCATTGCCCTTCTCTGGAAATACTCTAGCACCTCAATATCCTTCTTGTAGTGAAGGTCCCAAAACAGAACACAGTGTTTGAGGTGGGTTTTCATACAGTGTTTTTTTTCCAGACACTGATCTCTTGAGAAATGACAGTGCCTTCTGTTAAGTATAAACTATGTGCTAAACAGATATGTCCTCTTCTAAAATCACATCCATTTGTTTATAGTCTCTATCTCAAGAATGTAAGGTCAAACAGAGAACTGTACAAACTAGTGGAGATTTGGCTGTTGTGAAGCTCATAATAACATCAAAATTAGTCTTTGGAAGTAAAAGAATAAGCATCAGATTTCTGGGAAATGTTATACATATGTTTGTAGATGGTAAATGTATTCAGTAACCAGCTCTTGTGTCATTACACATGGTTGGTTGGTGGAATGACATCCCCATACGTCCAGTGCTGTAATACAGATGCTTGCTTTATGAAACTCCAAAACGAGTCTTAGAGAGTTTATTTGCCAGTATTTTCGATCTCAGGGGGAGCACTTTGGGAAAGCCTGTGGAGAGGAAGGGTGAGGAATGTCACCAGGTCCCTGGAGGAGGAGCTAGGGCAGAGGCACCAAAAGGTGCCAAGGGCAGAAAGGAAACAAGGAGATACACATGGGCCTTGTTAACATAAATGTCAGTCAAAAAAAAGCTATCCAAGACTATTTTTGAAGTTTTAGAAAGCAGGCATTCTTTTATGCAGTGCTGGGGATCAGCTCCTCCTATGACATGCACACCCAGATGCTGGTAAGAGAGCTTTTTATATTCTCATTATGTGCATGCATCTTATTTCTACGAAAGTCTTTACACATTATTTCTCAGAACTTATTTTAATAATGGCGTATTTATTATGCTTGCTATTTCTAACAGCAGGATCTCTCTGGTGGTATTTAGGATTCAGTTCTTAGTATCTTCTTGTTAAACTGGCCATTTGAGCATGCCTGATTAAGGTAATGTTGTGCAACATGTCCTTTCTTCAAGGTTGATTCCCTCCAGCTGGCTGATTCTGGGTTTCTAGTCACAGAGTACTCCTTTCTTTTGATTTATGCAACTCAATCACACAAAGTGACCCATTACTCCAAGCAATCATCATTATACATGGATACATATCTGTACAGGCTATCAGCATCTGCAGGAGAAGCACGTCCCTCTGCTTAGGAAGGAGCAGCTGATATCAAAGCCTCCATGAGAGCTGTGCACAGACAACAAGGTGGTGACACTGCAGGGTGCATGACTCCTCAGTCAAGAAGCAAGGGGAGGCAATTTGTACTGCTCAAAAATCATAGAATGTCCTGAGCTGGAAGGGACCCACAAGGATCATCAGGTCCAACTCCTGCCCCTGCATAGGACAACCCTAACACTCACACCATGTGTCTGAGGGCATTGTGCAAAAGCTTCTTGCATATTGTCAGGCTAGACACCATGACTGTTTCCCTGGAGAACCTGTTCCAGTATTCCACCAGCCCCTGGGTGAAGACACTTTTCCTGATATCCAACCTAAAGCTCCCCAGTATATCTTCCTGCCATTCTCTCAGGTCCTACCACTGGTCACCAGATAGAAGAGATCAGTGCCTGCTCCTCCTCCTTCTGTTGTGAGGGGGCAGTAAACTGTGATGAGGTCTCCCCTTAGCATCTCTTCTCCAGGCTGAATAGATATAACAACTTTAGCCACTTCTCATATGGCTTCCCCTCTAGACCCTTCACCAAATTTGCATCCCTCCTTTGGACACTCTCTAGTAGTATCTTTTTTTGTACTGTGGTACAATTGCAAACAGTAGAACAGGACAATCAAAAAATGAGGAACAATGATAGGGTCATAGAATGGTTTGGGTTGAAAGGGACTTTAAAGGTGATTCAGCTCCAGCCCCCTGCCATGGGCAGGGACATCCCACTAGATCAGGCTGCTCAAGGTCCCATCCAACTTAGCCTTGAACACCTCCAGGGATGGGGCATCCACAGCACCTAATCCACCCGTCTTTTAAACACCTCCAGGGAAGATGACTCAACCACCTCCCTGGGCAGACTGTGCTAGCGCCCAATAATCCTTTCTGTGAAAAATTTTTTTCTGATGTCCAGCCTGAACCTCCCCTGATGGAGCTTAAGGCCATTTCCCCTTGTTCTGTTGTTAGCATCGGCGTGACAATAAACACATAACACTCCGGGAAGGGTGATATGTTGGTGCTTTATTGGAGGGGGGGGGGCAGGGATCAGGGAATAGTTTCTCAAATCTGATCCCCCACACTATTTTAACTCAACTGATATTTATTCTCGTGAGGTTTCACAATCTAATGTATATTCAACAGGTTACATCATTGCCCAATGCATATGTATGTTTCGATGACCTCATCAGCAAGTTTTTTATCAGCTTTTACTGTGCTTGTGTGCCTCCTTCTGGTGGTCGTGAAGAGGAAGGTTCCTTCATCATCCTCAGAGGAAAAAATAATTTTTTATTGTGAACTTTTTCTTCTTTTGGGCAAATGTCCAACATGAATTTACTGCCAGTTTCCTTCTATTTCTACTTTAATTAACTCTAGTTCGGTAGACTCCATTCTTATCTTGCTACTTGAGTGATTTACAGTCTCGTGTTTTAACGAAGTGCTGTTAGTGTTATCTTGTTAGCATTCCTAAGTAACTAACACTTTTTTCCTACACCACTAGGTTTTAAGATTTCTTGTAACTTTAAAACTACTACATACATTTAAATCATTTCTTTTCTTGATTTGCAACTAATTCAAACTACTGTATATAATAAAGTTTTAGATTCTTGCTCCAACACTGTCACCTCTCACTTGGGAGGAGAGGCCATCACCCTCCTCTCTACAACCTCCTCTCAGGTAGTTGTAGAGAGCAATAAGGTCTCTCCTCAGCTTTCTCTTTTCTAGGCTAAAACCCCCCAGTTCCCTCAGTCACTCCTCATAAGACTTGTTCTCCAGCCCCTTCGCCAGCTTTGTCGCTCTTCTCTAGACTTGCTCCAGAGCCTCAACATCCTTCTTGTGGTGAGGGGCCCAGAACTGAACACAATATTCAAGGAGCGGTCTCACCAGTGCCGAGTACAGAGGGAGAATAACCTCCCTGGACCTGCTGGTCACACCGTTGCCATTGGCCTTCTTGGCCACCTGGGCACACTGTTGGTTCATGTTCAGTCGGCTGTCAAGCAACATGCCCAGGTCCTTCTACTCTGGGCAGCTTTCCAGCCAGACTTCTCCTAGTCTGTAGCTCGGCATAGGGTTGTCGTGCACCAAGTGCAGGACCTGGCATTTAGCCCTGTTAAACTTCATGCCATTGGTCTCAGCCCAGCAGTCCAGCCTATTCAGATCCCTTTGCAGAGCCTCCCTACACTCCAGCAGATCAACACTTCCACCCAGCTTAGTGTCATCTGCAAACTTGCTAAGGGTACCCTCAATGCCTTCATCCAGGTCATTGATGAAGACATTGAACAGGACTGGACCTAGCACTGAGCCCTGGGGAACACCACTTGTCACTGGCCTCCAGCTGGAGTTAACTCCATTTCCCACCACTCTCTGGGCCTGGCCATCCAGCCAGTTTTCTACCCAGGACAGTGTGCGCCTGTCCAGGCCAGACGCTGATAGTTTCCATAGCAGAATGCTGTGAGAAACTGTCAAAGGCTTTGCTGAAGTCCAGGAAGACCACATCCACAGCCTTTCCCTCATTCAGTAGGTGGGTCACTTTGTCATAGAAGGCAATCAGGTTTGTTTGGCAAGACCTGCATTTCATAAATCTGTGCTGACTGGGCCTGATCACCCGGCTCTCTTGCATGTGCTTCATGATCGCACTCAAGATCACCCGTTCCATGACTTTCCCTGGCACTGAGGTCACTGGCAGGCCTGGATCCTCCCTGCGACCCTTCTTGTAGACACATCAGCTAGCCTCCAGTGCAGTGAAACTTCCCCGGTCAAGTTGTGGCCTTCCTCTGGACTCATTCCAACAGCTCCGCATCTTTCTTATGGAGGGGATTCTCGAATAGGGCGCAGGCGAGGAGAGGAGGAGAGGAGGAGCGTCGCCTTCCCACCCCGGCACGGCAAGAGACTCCACCCGCTCCTGTGTCCCGCCCGCCCCACGCCCTCACTAAAGATGGCAGCGGGGAGGTGGGGACGGAAGTGACGCCATCGCCGAGCGCCGGTGGCGCGGGGCCTGGACGGTGGGGGTGGTACCGCGAGAAGCAGGTAACGTCCGCGCCGCCGCCTCTGGTCCTGTCTGTCCGTCCTTCCTCCCGCCCCGCGGGGCCGGCGCGGGGTGAGCGGGGGAGGGGAAAGAGGGAGAAAGGGAACCGGGGGGAGGGAGGGAGGGGAGAGAGTGCTTCCGAGCGCGGCTCCGTGTTGGGGGGGGGGGGTGGGGATCCCGAATGGGGGGCGGCGGTGGGATGGGCTCCCGGTGGGCCCCGCAGGCGAGTCCCGGCGGAGCCGCCTCGGGGGGCTGGCTTTGTCTCTTCTGGGGTGAGGTTTAGGCTTCTAATCCCCCCTCGCCCGGTCTCCAAGCTGTAAAACCTGGATGCTCCGTTTGGTGCCTCCGGGGAGGGTAGAGATAACGTCGACTTGTGGTCACAGGGGGGGGAAAAACCGTGACTTTTTAGCTGTAGCATGATTATTAATATAGTTCTAAATTCTCATATCTTTTTTTTTTTCTTTTTTAAAAAAGGATGAGCAGGCTTTTTTCAAATCTTGAGGTGGGCCGCCTCTGGCCTAAAAACAGTCTTTGATATTTCTGGGCCATAGATACCTAATTAAGAAATTAATGGGAAAACGTTTGATTTCAAGATATAGTGCTTAAATTCTCCACTTGTATATTTTACATAGTAACACAACAGCACAGATCTAGTGAAAATGATGTATAGGTTTCAACTTTATATCTGAAATTGGCTTTTATGTGTTTCTTTTTTTTTTCTCATAAAGCACATGGCCTTGTTGTTTGAAATGTGTGATCATGTTATGTGAGTGGGTGGCAGATGGTTTCTTAGTTCTGGTTTGGTCTGCAAGGCTGGTATTCTTGGAAGTCCAAGGCATAAAATCGCCAGGATGAAACTTAAAAGCAGTGCATCGGTTAGCTTTTCAGTTGGTAGTTGGTCGAATTCAGTTCCAAAAGAAAAAAAAAAAAATCAGTGCCTTTCCAGCTGAAGCAAAGCTTGGAGGAGAATGAGCACGAGCAGCTTGAGTTGTTTGTGCAGGAGGGTTTGTTTAGGCAGAGGCCTGCTCATGTGAGGCAGGTTACTTGCCAGGGACTTGAGCTGCAGCACACTGTGAGGGTTCTGTAGAGCATGCCTGAAAAGGGGTTATTTCTGTGGATTGTGCATGTATGCGAATGTTCATACACTTATTTGTACGTGGGTGTCTCTTATCCAACTCATCAGCTGGTAGGTTTGGTTCTGAGTTTGTGTTTAGATATTGTTCTCAAGATGCTACTTTTTCTCTTTTCAGGTTTTTTGATTAGGATTTTAGACTCCTAGCATGCATTTCTCTGGAGCTGATGTTTTCCTAACGCTTTCGACTTGGCTTAAAAAGCTACTTCGCTGGAATGTTTTAAAGTGTTAAAATCCCTCTAGGATTTGCAGTTGATATATCATCAGTTAATTGAAGGAAATACTTCCCTTCTGGCCTCACCAAAGAAATAACTGGAATCATGGATCAGAACAATAGCTTGCCACCCTACGCTCCAGGCTTAGCCTCCCCTCAGGTAAAAACAAATTATTTAATGTGCAACTGGGATCTGAATTTCTTTGTGAAAGTGTTTTTTGTTTCTTGCATGTAACTTAGGGTGTTTTTGTTTACAGATCTGAAATGTTCTGCTAGGTATAGAATAGTACTAGTATAAAGCAGGATTTTAAACCCATCGATTTATATATGCAGTGGTATAAAAAAGATGCAGATATATGGGGTTCCTTTAAGCTGAAACATGACTGACAAGTTGGAAATATTAATTTAATTTTGGTGGTTACCCGTTAAACTAAATTATGCGTAATGGACCGTCACTGTGCTGTGAATCCTTTTGGTAGGAAGGGCAGAGGCTTTGTTCAAACAAGTTAAATTGTGGGTCAAAGTTGAGACATGCTTACAAGGTAGTGAGAAGCATCACCGGCTGGAGCTGAACAGTGCTAGAGCTGACAGATCCCTAGAGGAAACTTTTTTATCCTATATGGGAGAATTAATTGACAGGTTTTGCTGCAGCTGGTTTGTATATTTAACTATCTTGTAATATAAATCTGTCTTGTATCGAAAGATAATATGCAGACAATCTCCAGACATGGATAAATAATCTGAAAGAATAAATACTCTCTTAGAGCTGCAAGAATTTATTGAGGTGCTTAATTGTCTTGTAAAGAATAGTTGTCTTAGGTCAGGAGATAACCTGAAGGGAGTCTCCAGACATGGTTGGATAACCTAAAAAAATAAACATTCTTTGGGGACTTAGACTTCTCTGTCTAAAACTTGTATATATCCCTACTGCTTTTGTAAGACGGAATGCCTTTTTAGAAGGGTATCTGATTCAGTGCTGAATTGTAAAATAAAAATATTATTGCCTTTGCTTTGAAGACTTTGTCCTTTTCAGTATTTTACCGAGGAATAAGTGTTTCTCACATAGTACAAGAACCACATTTCCAAGGGCTTGCTGGTTTTAGTGAGTTACTATTGTATGCCTCAAGTTTTATATGATCAGCTTAGGTGGGTTTATTTTTAGATAACTTCTGCAAGCCTTTTCTCTTAATATCAAGATGAAGTCAACGGGATCTGTGGTTTCTGTTTCATGCTTTCTTCTGTAGGGTGCAATGACTCCAGGAATTCCAATTTTTAGCCCAATGATGCCATATGGCACAGGACTGACACCACAGCCTGTCCAGAGCACCAACAGTCTCTCCATCCTGGAGGAACAGCAGCGGCAGCAGCAGCAGCAGCAAGCAGCACAGCAGTCTACATCACAGCAAGCAACACAGGGAACATCTGGCCAAACTCCCCAGCTCTTCCACTCACAGACTCTTACCACGGCCCCTTTACCGGGCACCACACCTCTGTATCCCTCTCCAATGACACCAATGACTCCAATAACTCCTGCAACACCAGCTTCAGAGAGCTCTGGGATAGTGCCGCAGCTGCAGTGAGTGTCCCATGTGATAGTGCAACATGTCTGTTCTCAGGCAGCCCTTTAAAGACTTAAGACCACATCACGAATTGGGTACTATATTTTGACGAGAGAGGAGGCCCTGAGGATTTATGGGTCTCCTCTAGCAATATGAGTAATTTTTTTCTCTTATTTTTAGCATAGCTTCATTACTAAACCTCTTAGTAATATGAACAGTTTCTTAGTGATTTGTCAACCACGTATATTTTAAGCACGCCAGTGGAGCATGTTACATGTTGTAACTTTTGCACTTTAGGAGTTCATCATGCTTTAGCTTCAAATCAGTCTGGGTTGATAATCTGGAATTTCAAAACATGTATACCTGGAAACGTTTGCATTTGTAATTTACTGGATACTTGTGACCTGTTCACAGAAAAGCAAACTCTGTGTGTAGAATTTTAGTGGGATATTAAAGCAGAACACAGCAACTTTCACAGCTGGAAGGGAATTAAAAGAGTAGAAGGGAAGGAACTAGTTGCTAGTCTAGGAGCTAGACTTGAGTTGTACTTGATATTCCATGTTCTCTTCCTAGTTCTTGGCTCCAGCTGAGATTGTGATAAGGAAAAAGAACCCCTAGAACTAATTCTAGGCTTAGGTATGAAGTATTTTCCCAGAAAACAAGTTTCTAAGCAAATTTTGCATCTAGGAATTTCTCTTAGGCTTTCTGGAGACCTGCTTTCCTATCACCTGGCAAAGGCTTTACTTCCTGGGTAATTCCCACTTTGCCCTGCACCTCTTCTCCCTCCTTGAAGGATATACCAAGGAAAATTTCAGATGATAGTATTGCTGCCTTGTTTTCTCCTCTTTCCAGCAGCTTCCTTGATTGTGCTGGGTGCTCTCAGCACCAATATTTCCTGCCAAACTGAAACAGGAGTTCTTCTCGTGAGACTCTTCATAAATGTGTGGCAGATGAGGAATCAGAATTATGCCTTAGGACATGCTGCCTTGTGAAAGGAGAGTCTTGAGCCAAAACACTGCTCAGTGTTCTTGTCAGTAGGAAGGATGTCATTCAAACTCATTTGGATAAATAAATTAAGAAAAAAAGGCAAACAATTAAAAAAAACCCAAATAAAATCATTCAAGTTTGGATAAAAGTGAGAAATGTGCATGAATTGTCTTTTTAATTTATTTCTCTGAACTATCTTCAGGAATATTGTGTCCACGGTGAATCTCGGTTGCAAACTTGACCTAAAAACTATTGCGCTTCGTGCACGAAATGCTGAATATAATCCCAAGGTAAGAAAAATGTGTTGGGAGTTCATCCTATAACAGATATGTCAAAGGCGCGGGTTGTGGGTATGGTTTGCTGAAATGGATTGAAAAATCCTTCCTACTGTAGATGCAGATGTAGTTATAAAGAATTCTTTAATACACTTAGAACATTCCATCAAACTAGTAAAAAAAAAAAAACATTTTTATACTAATGTAGCTGTGCTTTACATCAGGTTGTAATTTGGTAGATTTAGAAAGAACATAGCTTGTCTAGGAAGAACCTAAGCAGTGATGTAATGCACTGGTCAAGTTTTCTGCTGTAGAGTTGGCCTCTTAACTGCTTACATGGGCTTGTTTGTTCATTGTGTTCAGAAGTTCCTTTTTCATTTCACTGTGAGATGTCTGGTGGTGAAGTCTCGCAGAAAGAGAAAAGAAGAAAGAATTCAGCTTCTGGGCTCCTGCCAGAGTCACGGTTGTTCTGTATACACTGTGGCTTCCTCCACCTGGCTGCTCTCATGGAATTCTTGTGGTTGCAGTGCAGACACTGGGTTTTTACAATCTTGCTTACATTTTGAGCTCCATTCCTACAGGTTGTCCTCCAGTAATCCTGCCATCTCCTTGCTCCTAATGGCTAGGTTTGGTGGAGCAGCAAAATAAAATGGACTTTTTTTTTTTCATGTTGACTTCTAAGTTACTCGCTGCTTTTTAACAGGAGTTTGTTAAACTGTGAGGTTTGTTTTAGCTCAAGAAACTTCCAGTAGTAGCAGAGGACCTAGAGCATTGAATCAAGAAAATCATGGCACTTCATTTTTCATTTGGGTGGCTCCCGTTGGAAGTGTTATCTTTGCAACGAGAGTAGTTAGGACGCTATTTTTAATAAAAGTTTAGTTGTTGTGTAACTGCATTGACTTGCCTTGGCCAAGATTCAGCTTTCCTGGGGAGTGGTGTGTGGGTTTTTTGGTTTAGTATTTGGATTTTTGCTACAGTTTACCTGAACTCTGCTCTCTATTAAAGCAGACCTGCAGGCATATGCCAGAACTGTTGCTGTAAGTTTGTATCAGTGATACTGTTACGTAAATGCATGTGAGTGAGATAATTAGTGCAGTAAAAACTTGAGCAGGCTATTGTAACCCTTAAGGTAGGGGTAGGTGGCTCTGTAAAAACTTGCGACTAGAATAATCAATATGAAAAGCTGTTTTCCACAGTGGAGAGAAAGACAGGTTATGTAACACACTCCTGACTTTTAGTCAGTATATTCATCTACCAAAGAAAGATGTTGCTTGGCTGTATTATTGAAGCCATAGTCTGAAAAATGTGCTGTTAGATAACCCACGCTCCTGCCGCCTTGGTTATTTCATCAGAACAGGTTATGGGACTGCATGGTGAGCTGGTCCAAGTTAAATATAACAGGCAAACATGGGATTGTGCGTGTGCCCACCCACATCAGTTTCTAGTATCTCTTGCACCAAAGAGTTTAAGAGTATTTGGAAATGCAGGTGGAGATTTTGCAGTAGTTAGAATGAAAAGCTAGAGCCAACCAGGCTGCTGTGTTCTGCTGTGGTAGCTGAGGTGACTTCTGTTTACGCAGAACTTTGATCTCCAGCTGTTCTGTTTGCTGGTATTGTAACAGGGTCCAGTTTTTTAAGACACAAACAAAACTGATCATAAAATGTTTGCACATGGGTAGTCTTTCATCCTACTTATCACAGATCATTTTAAAGATGTGGAAGTTTTGGTGGTTTTTTTTTTAATTATTTTTAATATTTGGCTTTATTGCTCTGTTTTGAGTGTTAGCATTATTTTTTGTTGCATATACAGTAATGAGAGATGAGCTTAGTAAAAACAGGAATGCAGTGGTGAATATCCTTATGTCTGACTCTACCTCTCAGTGTGTGTGTTTGAATCTACTTATGATTTAAGAATTTTAAGTAAATTTTGAGTGATCCAGAAGTATGTTTGAAGTTATTTCTTTGTAGTACAGAGTAAATTGTTCTTTAGATTATACCAATTTAATGTTAATGTTTACAGCAATATATCACTAACAGTCTAAATGCTTTCATTTCAGCGTTTTGCTGCTGTTATTATGAGAATAAGAGAACCACGTACTACTGCACTTATATTCAGCTCTGGAAAAATGGTGTGCACAGGAGCCAAAAGGTGTGTTAAGGCATTACAAGCAAACTAATTCACGCTGTCTTTTTTCTTGTACTGTGATGCTTTAGAAGTACTATCATTTGTATACAGTATTTGCCTATATATAACAGAGTTATACAGGTACAACTAAGCTTGCTTCCTTGTTTCAAGTAGAATAGTGTAAGTTTCTTCATGAAATGTCTCCCATGACAGAAAGGACTTCCTGATGAAAGGGGAAATGGTAGTTCTGTTTCTGAAGCATTTTTTTTCCTCCTAGTAATTTTAAAGTTTCACTGACTGTGCACTGGGACTGCCTATAACTGTAGTGACAGAGAAAGAGTGATTATATATTTGAATAGCTTCCTTCATCACAAGGCCAAGAGCTGCAAGTCTCTGGTCCCTGAAGTCTGATCTGTTCTTAACATGATCATTGAAGATTAAGAACTGAAAACTAAACAGGCTTAAACTCCATGGGCAGGAGAGAAATTCTGCTCTGAAGATGTCCTGTTAAGAATTCAGAAGGAATAAGCTAATGAGCAGAGATGAATGAATATAGGTGTACAGGACACACTTTGTCTGGTGACACTTGAAGTTCAAGTTGTTGTTTTCTGTGTTAGGAGCAACCAGATCCTCAGCTATCCACAAAACTTTAAGCAAACTGAGTTGTGCAATGGTGCGTAAGGCCGTGCACGTGTGTTGAACCCAGGTTTGAGTGCCTGGGCACTCCTCAAGCAGAGGATTTTGTCAGTTCACAGTATTCATTTTCAGTAGTAGTTCAAAGTTGTTCTATAATGAAAACTTAAGAAACAGTTCTCTTGTCTCATTGAGGGACTCAGGTTGATACTTTGTGTGTGAAATATGGGGAGTTTTAACTTTTTCTGCATCGAGAACAGTGAGTACAACACTAATGGTGTTCAGGATCCCAGTGCCAAAATTAACAATTACCACTGGTTTTCATGCTCATTTTGGTTGTAAAGGGTTTGCCTGTGTCCTTCCCCTCCCCCTCAAGACCAACAGTTGTTTTTTTTTTTTATCCCCTCAGTTGTTGTATTTGTGGTTTAATGCTATTTGCTTTAAGTAATACTTAATTGAGGAAATAATATGGATATCCTTTTCTCACTCCAGTGAGGAGCAATCCAGACTGGCAGCAAGAAAATATGCAAGAGTTGTTCAGAAACTTGGTTTTCCTGCAAAATTTTTGGATTTTAAAATTCAAAACATGGTGGGCAGCTGTGATGTGAAGTTCCCTATCAGATTAGAAGGACTGGTACTCACACACCAGCAGTTCAGCAGGTAAAGAAAGGCTTGCTTACATTCTTGGTACATGTTGACTATCTTAGAAACATCTGTTTAAATTATTCCCTTGCACCAGAGGGAAACCTGCATCTTTGTTTTCATTGCTTTTCTGCCTTGGGTGTAATTGAGGTTCCCCAATATGAGCCATCACAATCACTTTTGTTGCTGCTCTCCAGTATTCCATAAAGTCTACACCTGCTTTGCCCACTGCTGCAGTCCTGCAGGTGAAAGACTGGAACATGTGTCTGCAAGCATGTTTTAAACTCTGTCACTCTCTTCTCTTACAGCTATGAGCCGGAATTGTTTCCTGGCTTAATCTACAGAATGATCAAGCCAAGAATTGTTCTGCTTATTTTTGTTTCAGGAAAAGTGGTTTTAACTGGTAAGTGAAGCCAGTATCTTCTTCCAGTAGTTTAGATCTAGATTATGTTACAGAGAGCACACCGTGATACCAGAAGTATGTGAGCTGCTAGGTACTTTGCTTTAGAGAAGACAGTACTGAGAAAAAAACCCATTTTAGTAGAGTCTTCTGTGGATGAGACCATGTGAAGTAAACCATGCATTTGGCTAAATCCATGTAGGCAATGCTTATGAATCCAGATTAAGCATGCAAGTGCCCAGAAGGCAGTAAAGAGTGCAGATAATGTTTCTGGCAAAACCTGCAAGTCTGTTTCTGTGTGCTGTGTGTGTGACAGAGTAAACTGTTCTTTGACAGGTTGGCTGGAGGTTGCTGCCATTCTCCTTTGATACAGCAGCCAAAGAAGGGGAGATACCTCAGCTCTAGACTTCCTCCACCTCAGACACCCTACCTACACCTTTCCTTTTCCCCTGGTGCCAAGTCTCGCTATGGAGACTTTTTTTGCCCGCAGGGAAAAGGAGCATGTCTCTGCAGGATCGCAAGTGGGGGCTTTGCGGAGGGTTCTGTTGCCAGGTCTTGCTCCCCAGTCATTCACAGTGTCAAAAAAAAAAAAATCCTGCAGTTAGGCCTTTCTGCAGAAACATCCCACAGGTCTGTGCTTTGTAGTTAGGTCTCCTGCAGAAATTATTCATAGAGAAATCCCATTTACAAGTATAGTGTATATACACAAAGATACTGCTGGAAGTTTTATCAGAATAAATGTTTGTGTGCTCTATCGGAAATGTGTATTTAAAAAAAGATTGTAAAAAAATTGGTGTTTATGGAAATGCACAGGTTTTATACAGTCACATTCAACTAGATGTTCTAAAAGCTAAAATTTGGCAAAAGGTATAACATGTCTCTTTTTCTAGGTGCTAAAGTACGAGCAGAAATCTATGAAGCGTTTGAAAACATCTATCCGATTTTAAAGGGATTCAGAAAGACAACGTAACAGTTTCTACATCT
Organism: Coccyzus lansbergi; assembly: GCA_033558105.1. Classification (NCBI taxonomy): domain Eukaryota; kingdom Metazoa; phylum Chordata; class Aves; order Cuculiformes; family Coccyzidae; genus Coccyzus; species Coccyzus lansbergi. The sequence goes on from JAUMJK010000878.1 coordinate 424,336, forward strand.
CTCAGAAATTGGGGGGAGGGGAGCTATTTTAAAAGGTATTGCGTATGGCACAGCAGTAACAAGAGATGGACTTTGGCAAACTGCAACACCAGGACTTGGACAATTTCCCAGTTAGTGCCTACTTCCCCGATGCTCAAGGGGAACTGTAATATTGGTTATGTCTACTGAGTTACTGTGAGTTGCTTTACTGGGCTGTTCCTGGAGCAGTCCCTCCAAGTTTTATTTATATTCTAGCTTTTAAATAGTTTTAATGCCAGTTCTATTAATAGAAAATCTGTAAGTTGGTTTAAAAGACAAATGCAACTGTGTCACTCACTGTATAAACCACTTAAATTGCCATGTATATATGTTTTAACTTCCTTCCTTAAGACCATGCTTTTTATAATTTTCAGAACGTAAGCTATCAAATTTTTTCAATTTTAAATTTCTTTGGTGCCAGACACATTCCCTCTTTCCAGTATTAAGCAAGACAATAAATTTATTAATGAAAATGGCTCATTGTACATATATATAATATATACCTTCCTTCTCTTTCCTCCTTTAGCTCCATGTGTACAATAAACCCTCTTTATACAATTATGGGAACTGTTTTAATGAATTTTGAAATGACCCAGCTGGTAGAGTGAAATACATTGAAAATTTAAAAAACAATAAATTAATCTGTTTTTTTCATTAGAATAGGCATTACTGTAAGCCACTTCTTATTTTGGGAGAACCTTAACAATGCTCTGGTTTGCTTACCAGAAGTTGTACCCTTGGCAATGACCAGCTTGAATATTTCTAGTATGTTAAAGCAAAAGAGGACTTGTTAAAGAAGTTTGTGTTAAAGTATGTCCTGCCTTATGTTCAAGAGGTGGGATTTATTCAAGTCTTAAACAGCTACATTTGACTGAATAGGAACAAGAGTTCCCTGCTTAGCATCTAGAATTTCTTTACATTACTACTTTTGTACTTTACAAACTATCGACAGTCTCACTATATTAGTGCTCCTGTAAAATGTCAAAGCCCTTCTGATGAGAGTCAGTATGTACATAAATCTTCCTTCTGAACTGTGCTTGAAGCTTAATGGGCTGAGAACTAAAAATAAACTTTTTTTTCCCCATCTAGTTATTTCCCAGTAGTAGTAACCTCCTTTCTGTGATTTGCACATTCTTTCAAACAGCTGTTATCTAAAACTCACCCAAATGCAACTGTGGCCTCTTTATTTGCTAAGTTGGTGTTTCATACCAGACAAAATGAAGTTCTAACTGGCTTTGGTACTGGGAATCATGGGTGACCTTAATCCTTGGTAGAGATACTCGCCTTATAGTGATGTACACTGGTGTTTCTCCAGGTGTTTTAATAACTGGTTTCATGGATCCTAGCAGAAAGCTGCAGTTCGTGAATGTAGCTTTGCTAGGTCAAGTTCAAGATACCCAAACACTATGTTACCCTCAGTGCTGCATCACTCTGCTGTGAGGGACTGACCATTTCTGAGTGCTCTTGAACATAACTGTGGGACTCTCCACACTTCTGGGGGATCCTGAGCCTTTACCACCTTTCCTGCAGAACTCTTAACTTTGCAGGAAAGCTTTAAGTAAACATGGGATGGTTATCAATAAAATCAATGATGCTGTACTGTACTGACTTTAGATGCTGTTTGCTGCTCTGTGACTTTACCAAGGCTTCAAATTACATTTTTAGAAATTAAGTTCCATGATGACAAGACAGCTTATATGTAAAGCATTCTCTTCCTGCTCATTAGAGTATATCCAACAATTTCCTAAATTAATATTATAAAAAAAGCCAACAGTGAGACATTTCATAAAATCACCTTAAGAACTGCTGGCAAGCAGCCATAAGGAATCTGAGGGTGATGAGGGAATATGTAACTGCGGTAACTCCTATACTAAGATACAGACACACACACTCTTTTCTGCAAGTGTAGCTACAGCCACAAGCATGGTTAAGCAACTACCACAGTGAATTCAGCATTATGGTTTCACTTCTCTCCTGCCTCAGCTATAGGGTAGTCATATCAGAAGAATCCCTGCAGACAGCACTTATTTTTAAACTTTACCAGAGATGGCTTAAGGTACAACTCGGCTTGAAAATCTGCTGCTACAGGCAGTAAACAAGACAAACGTGTTCTTGTACAGCTGGCTTTGTTTGAACTTCTGCATGGGACTGTCTGGAGCAGCAGAAAGATATTGCCTCAGTTCTAAAGCAGATAGAACACTTAATTTTTGTGCATTTTATTTTAAATAACCACTCAACAGAATGTGCAGCAACTGCCAAGTTAAGATTCAGTACCTTTTGAGAAAGAGAATCAGATTTAAGTTCCACAGTGAAAGACTAAGCAGCTTTATCGTCTGTACACCTGCTAAGCACTTAAATGTTTTCACAGTAGTCTGTTGAAGTAATGGTAATTTTTGAGTAGCAAAAAAAAAAAAAAATCCTGCCAGACAACAATACAGGTTTTTTGAAGTTAAGTCACCCATGAGATACTACCACCAGTTGAAAAATATTTCACCTTTATTGAAACATTCAGAATTGAGATTTAAAGTTAAATTCACTCAATAAATGCCTCTGACTTCATTACCAGGTTGAAGTAAAAGCTCCTGTGGAGCTCAAGAGAGAGGCTGCAGTTCTGTCACTGTTATAAGATAACCAGATACTGGTGACTTCAGTTCAATTACCTGTTTGCCAAGTGCAGAGATGCACTGAAACAGGTCAAGTATTCTATTTTGATGATTCAGCTTAGTAACTTGATAGAAGTTACACAGAGCCTGCAGAGAAGTCTTGTTTCCATATGAACTCTTCCAGGTATTCATTTCCATCACCGCAGTTGTCAGCGCAAGTGTACACCACCAGTGTTCCCCAGTCAATGCTCTCTCCAAGGCTGTCAACCTTTAGGTGGTTGAGGAGCTGCGGCATTATCTTCAAGGAAAAACAAAGGGTCAGAGGCAGGCCACAGCTCTCTACCCTCTCCCTGTGTCCCTTCACCAAGAAAGGTCCTGCCTTAATTTGTGTTCTCTTACATCAAAATCCCAATCAAAATTACTAAGTAATACAGCAGCTTGCATAAAATAAATCTGGAATTCCCAAAGCAGTGTAGTAGATGCACAGGGAATCAAAGGCACAGCCTTACTTAATCTACCTACATTATTTGACTAAGCGTTGCCTGATTTGTAAGCCTCCTTCTATCTGAAATTACCTTCATAACAATATTTTGCCTTTGCATAACGTTAAGAGTATTTATAATACACATGCTTCTAGCATTCAACGTTCTACAGCTGAATACCTCCAACCAGACACATTTATATTCGCATACTGAAGGCTTTTTTAAAAAACATACAATACTCCTATTTAAGAGATGGTTCCATGTTCACAAGTGCACCATTTTCTGGATGCTGCAAATTACCAGATGGGAACCTACCTTCTGTATGTGAAATTCTTATAGGGGGAAAAAGCAGTTACAAAAATTAATAAGGGCTCTTCACAATTTAACATAGTTTGTAGCAACTTCAATGGGCTTGCCCTAATTGCAAGCCAACACCTGTAAAATGAGATCCTATTAAGTCTGAACTACATTAACTATATTAGCTTTATATTAATTTACGTACCTGGAACTCAAAAATCCTTTTGGCACCACATAAACAATTCGGGATATCTTTTTCTTCAGGAATATTTTCACCTGATACCCAGACTGGGCCTTCTCCTCCTCTGCAGTATCTAATAATCTGAAACAGAGGAAAAGTTTTAAGTTCTTAGGACTCTTCATCTCTGTTCATCATGGGGGTTGGAACTAGATGATCTTTAAGGTCCCTTCTAACCTGAATTATTCTATGATGTCGGTATAAAATTGGTATTTACTGACAGAGACAAAGCTGTTAGATGGTGCAGATAAAGGTCAGTTCCTCTAGGTAATACCCATGGCAAAGCCCTGTCAGTTGCAAATGCAGTATTCTACAGAAGGCAGCCTCTTTCCCTTTTTCTTAACTGTCTGAATCATGGAAGTATTCATAGAGCATTTTTTCAGTGATCTAGGGATAAATTGCAATGATCTCTGTGTATTTCTCTAAGTAAGGGACCCAAAAATTCTAAGTCAGGTATTTTATAGTTTTGAGATGGAGGAAGAGTAGATTGATAATTAGCACACAGGAGCATACAGAAAATTCAGGAATGCAACCCAGCTTCTTCTGTTTGCAGTGTTGCATCTAAATGCAAAGGGAATGTCCTAACATCCAAGGAGGGGGTATTTTCAGGCACATCCTTTGTTGTTCTGTGACTCCCCAAACATTTATTTAGCAAATCAGGCATTCTCAACACGAGGACACTTACACCTATCAGTCATTTTGGGTGTGATCAGAGAAGGAGGTGATGCACCTATCCCAAGCAGAGAAGGGAACAGGGCTCAGAGCCTCCCACTTTCTGGGTGTGCACTTTAACACTTTAGCTACCAGGTAAAACATTGAAAGAATTTCTTCTTCCTCCACCACTGTCACGAGTTTAGGCTTGTGTTTTCTCTAAATTAAACCCGGAACCATGATTTTGTTTGACAATGTGTCTTTTTTTTTTAGGCTCTTATGTTAGCAAGAAATAGCACGAGGAGAAATTCTGTTTCAAATACCTGACATTTGAAAGCCATCACTAAACTTTAAAAAGCCAAACCAACCTCCCCCATGCAGCTGGTGACTGTGACAGAGCTCGTCTGCAGTTTTGGTTCTGCTAAAAAGGAAAGCCAAGAGGGCTGAAGGCTGGGAAAGAGAGAGATGAGTAACCACCTCCTTTGACTAGAATCACTTCACTTCACAGGACAGCAGGCCCTTCCCCCAACCACGCTGGCTTCAGTTCCCTGTGCCTTCTCATCCTGACTAATTTCTATTCGAGATAGAGCAGTAGGTGCTAAACTCTTACTTTACCATGAATCAAGTTCTGCATGTAAGGAAGATGAGGGTATGTTGGTGAAGGTGCATGGAGGATGAGGAGGCATCCCCATTGCCATTTCTAACTGTAGGTACAAAAGGCAGTGGAAATGTTTTGCAAGTGCAGCAGGATGCTGTGCCAGAGCCCAGAAGTTCTATGGCTGCCCCATCTTCTGACCTGCTCTGGTTCAGCAGCTACTCGCTCTTTAAACTTTTGGAAGACCTTGTCTTCTTCCGTTTCATGTTTTGCCATTGCTTCCAATGTCTCTTCGTCTAAGGACTGAGACGCTTCACCTAAGCAAGAGAAAATAAAAACCCAAAGATTACAGGCTAATGCAAGACAGACAAAAAATTAAAAACAATCCTGCACCTCTAAGTGCAATTCCCAGTGTGAATCCAAGACTTTTTTTTTCTTTTCATGATATATATAGACTCCAGTCACAGGCAGATCTGTTTCTCAGTTTTAGCTACATTTAAAACATACACATCAGTATTGGCACACTGGAAAGGGAAGGAATTAAGCTACCAAAGTTTACAGCTCCCAGAGGGTATCGCTGGGGCTGCTGAACCTTCAGCATGGGACATCTGGAAAAGGCCACTCATGCCACGGGCATGTCAGACTTCAGTTTCTAGCACTGAAGAGTATCTGCTACACTCCCATGTTCACACAAACGTGGGGCACTCTGGAGACAGCATTTGACCACAGGAAGGGACAGTTGGGAACCCAGCAGCCTTCCCTTCTAACATCACAATCTCTCCCCCTGGAGTGTGCAAGGCTGGTGTGGCAAACTGCAAACAAGCCACAAATTTGGGGTGGAAAGCAGAGGAAGGGGCCTGTACTTGACCTGCTTAATTAAAGGGTCAATTAAGATAGCCTCAGGATGGTTTTTTTGCTAGTAACAGACAAGGAAATTTTGTTAACTAATTTATATAAATTAAGATAAATTGAACCACATCAAGCTGAGACCAACTCAGCCTCCTGATTCCAACAGTATCTGGCAGCAAATACTCAGGGGCCCCTTTTTCTCACTGGAGTTGTTCTTGGAAGCACACAGAGCTACAGTGTAACACGTCCCCTTCCACAGCTGATAGGGCTGGGGCTTAGCAGGTCTCTCCTCTGAAAGCAATTTATATTACAGGATGTATAGAAAAAACGTTGTATCACAAATGACTGTATATTTAGCCTCTGGTCACCAGTAAACAATAAACAGTTAGAAAATCACAGCATATTGTATTTTAACAACGTAACACAGGCTTCATTAAGAATAAGTACATATAGCACCTTACTATTTACCTGCACTGTTTGAAACTCCAAGTTCTTGTTCTTTCAGGTCCTTTGAGGCATCTACACCTCCTTGTTCATCACTGGGATCAATGCTGCTGTCAGCAGGAGACTCTGGTTCCTCAGGTTCTATCAAAATTTCATATTCTGGAAAAAGGAATTCATTATGCTCTGGAATTGCACCTGCTGAGTCATCTACAAAACAGGAAAAAGATATCACTTCATAAAGTCATCTCATATGTCACAGACCCTTCTCCCCCAAAGCCACACAGCAAACCATGTAACAAAAAATACAGCACAAATACTGCATGAACAAGAAGGCCGTGAACTCAGATCACAGCCAGATCTGAATGAAAGGTAAGATTTTCTATTTAAGACACTAGAAAACTGCAACAGGTGATGCACTGCTCTGAAACTCTGTAAATCTAGGAGACACAGAAAACAGACTAAATGGTGTCAGCAGCTGCATTTTAAAAATGCAGTTTGACAGTTCTGTGCATACCTCATTCTGACCAGTGTATGCACACAAGTCAACTATGCATTGGGTGCACACCTGAGGCTATACAAGTTTTTCTTATTTTTCCTTTTCACACTGTAAGAGGGCAGTTTCCCCAAATGCATCAAGTATACCTTCGGTATGATGGTATTAACTATGTGTTTGCATGTTTCAGGCTTCCACTGTTTCAATTAAGCATTTCAAATGTCTGATCCATAATCTCATTCACACAAATCCACTTTTTAATTGCAGAATGCTTTGGGTTGGAAGGAACCCTTACAGGTCATCCAGTCCAACTCCCAGGGATGGGGGACTGGACTAAGGACATCTTCAATTCTATCAGGTGGCCCAGAGCCACATCCAACCTGACCACGAATGTTTCCAGTGATGGGGCCTCCACGACCTCCCTGGGAAACCTATTCTACTGTTTCACCACCCCCACTGTAATAAATTTTTTCCTCACATCCAATCTAAGTCTATCCTCCCCTAGTTTAAAACCACTACTAAAACCCATTTATGTTCTGCTTGTTTCCACTGTCTACAATGTTTTGGGGACCAGCGTCCCACAACACACAACAGGAGACAGATCACACACACCAAGTTTTGTTGCCCCATTATTAACGTGCTTCTCCTGAAGACTGAAAAAATACTCTGCGCTTGTCCTTTTAACAGGCAGTAAATGAACCAACGAGACATTGGGAGAGGGGATGGATTCACAGAATCATAGAACAACCAGGCTGGAAGGGACCCATCGGATCTTCTAGTCCAACCATTCCTATCAAACACTAAACCAAGTCCCTCAAGACCTCATCCACCCGTGTCTTAAACACCTCCAGGGAAGGTGACTCAACCACCTCCCTGGGCAGTCTATTCCAATGCCCAATGACCCTCTGTGTGAAGAACTTCCTCCTAATCTCCAGCCTAAATCTCTCCTGGTAGATTCAGAAAAGGGTCTCTAAATAAGCACTCTTTTAGCGTATTGACCATCACAGGGTATCCTGAGAAGGCATCACCTTGTATGCGCCTCTAAACCTTACGAATAAGCTATCTTAAAACTATCCAGCAGAGGGGGGGAAAATGGTCTACATCCTTCCAGCTTTTTACGACAGAAGGCTAATTTGTTAGCTTTCCAGGAGCGACAAAGCCACTTCAGTAAGCACCTAACGGGAACCGCCGATATCGTCAGCCACCGGCTTCTCCTCTCCCAGCTCCGCGGGCCCACCCCGCGCGATCCCCGCTGCCCACAGCGCCGAACCCACCTGGGCCAGGTGTGTGCCCGCAGGCCCGCCGGTGCCCGCCGCCGCGCCAGTCCAGCGCCTGGTGCTCGGGGCCGCAGTAGGCGGCTCGGCGGCAGCGGCCGCAGACGCGGGGCCCCAGGCAGCCGCAGACGCGGCAGAGCGCGGCGCCGGCGCGGAGCCGGGCGGGTGGGGGCGCGGCGGGGCCCGGCGGCGGCTCCTCCGGAGGCGGCTCCGCGGGGTAGGTGTCGTTCCGCCGCGGCAGCTGGTTCCGAAACGCTGCGGGCGAGAGGCGGCGGTCAGCGGACAGCGGCGGCGGCGACCCTGGCCCGCCTTCCCCCCCCACCCCCCTGACCCCGCACCTCACCGCGCAGCGGTCCCCCCGGGCCCGACAGGCGGTAGCAGGCGGCGCCGCGGCAGGCGAAGACGAAGAGGGTGCGGTGGAAGGCGTCGGGGCGGGCGGGCAGCGGCGCGTACAGCTGCAGCAGGAGGGCGAGGGGCTGCCGGCAGCGCTCGCAGCGCAGGGCGGCGGGACCCGGCAACCCGGCTTCGCCCAGCCACGCCGGCCGCCCCCCGACCTTGCTGGGGAAGTAGGCGCTGCGCAGCCGCCAGGCCCCCGCGGGCCCCACCGACTCCGCGAAGCCCAACTCCACGCCGGGCGCCATACTTCCTGCTTCTGCCGGAAGCTCCCGCCCCCCCCGTCTCACCCCGCCCACACTGGCCACCACCAGAAACTCCCGCCCCCACTTGCCAGGGCGGAAGTGGCCGCCCCCAATGGCCGCCCCGTTTCATAGAATCAGAGAATCATAGAATAACCAGGTTGGAAGAGACCCACCGGATCATCGAGTCCCAACCATTCCTGTCAAACAAAATCTTTCTTAGGTAAACCTATTCCTCTTTGTTATAAAGTGACTAGTCAAGCAAAGAGGACCTGAAATGTGATGATAGCTTTTTTAAGAGAAACTGTTAGCTTTGTTTTACTGTTGTTGATAAACTAAGAGTGTTTGGCAAATGTTTTGGCATGGAAGCTGGTAAGTACAACCTGACCATGCTGAATCTCTCTCTGTTTTCAACTAAAATGAAAGATGTTTAAAATTAACATGAATTTCTGTGGCTTTTGTTAGATAAATGAAACATAAATTGAGAACTTAAGCTCATCATCTTCAGAATTGAGTCAACATAGGCCCTTCAGAGTAATGTATTTGAAGATAAGAGACTTGAAAATACTATATTTTCGACACTGTGGTCTGAGGTCAGGGTAATGTTCCACACAGAAGCCTGATAGTCTCAGACCTTTTGACTCAGCCTCTCCCTGAGAGATGACACCATGTTTGAGTTCTAAGTGATCTGGGTTCAATTCTGTACTCTGTTAAAGCTTCCCTAACACATGCTTCCTGATGCCAGCCCATGGTCAGGGAAGCTGCACTAAGGACTGGAGGTTACCCTATTACCAATGACATGTGATCCATCAAAGTGCCATGGACAGAGGCTGATCCTCTGTTTGGAAAAGACACTGAGAGAGGCGGGAAGGGCAAAGGCGAAGCCAGAACGGGCACTGTGGAGAAAGGAGTAACAGACACGTTAAGGACGCTGTTTTAATTACATTTTTTACAGATAACATCCACGGAATAATGAAAACAAAGCCATTCGCCTTAAAAAGAACCAGCCCCACGCCCTCAGCGTTTCTGGTTGTTGCCCAAGATGAGGTTTGTGCTCTTGCTTCCGAAGGGTCCTACCTTACGCTTCACTAGCCACCACCGCACTTCCCCAAGGGTTAACTTGAACAACAAGCCTTTTCATTCCCTGCTACATTTTCTCATCCATGGAAATCCTGAAACCAGTCACATCCCTTGTTCTAAGGCTATAAAAATGTATTCAAGCGGCCATTACTGTGCACGTCTCTTTAAATATTTAGCGACAACCAAAAAAAATATACAATGTTTAATCTGTTTTAAAAAACAAAATGCAGTGGGGATACAAATACAGCAGTGACTCTGGGTGGCAGCAGTTTCTGAGCACGATGGAGAGCTGCCCTGCTGAAGAAGCCTCTCCCTCTGTGCCTCAGGGCAACCCTGGCTGCTCCTGCCCCCAGGACACCAGCTTCGTGGGGGTCAGTGTCTTCAGCAGGCGCTGACATCCAGACACAGCATTAGGAACCACTCAGAGTCGTGCAGCCATGAGTTTCTGTACAGGTATCCTAGCATCTAAAAGAAAAAGTAAACACTGTCACTGTGCTGTTAACGCCACTCCGTGGAACTGCTTTTTCTTTATTTTCCTTGACTAGGCCACTGGGTTGTTCAGTATTTCAGATAAAGAACAGATTCAAACATGCAGCCAATCACATAGGCAAAAGTATTGTTAAAAGAAAAAAAAGAAGCCATTAAGATTTTTACACACATAAATCTGAAGAACTGTTAGAGAAAAAACACTATGTTTAATGTATGTTCATTTTCCAAATTTATTAGCAACTTGAGAAGCTCTCTTGAAATTAGAGATCACTCAAAACACTTACCAAACATGTCCAGGATTTTATTAACAGCCTCTTGATTTACATTGTAACTGAATCCGCTGGACCTACAGTTTAAAGAAAAAAAAACTTGTTTTTTTTTAATGGATAGTTCTTATTCCAGTAATTTCTATACAAACAATCCGAGTTAAACATTTCCATAATTTCATCATATTTTTCATCCTACTGGCATGTGTATCAATTTTAAGGGCACAGCAGACTTTTAAACAGATCATGCTCAAGGACAGTAGTTATGGTTTCATTATCCGTCCTCTTGTTCACAGTCCCTATTTCTCTCTTCCCTTGAGTTTTTATTACAGACAACTGCAGGAAGAGAACGTTTGTCTGTTTTCAGTTATATGATTTTCAAGACTATCTTCCTGAAACTGAATCAAATCTTCAGCTGATGTCAAATTCTGCAGCACTCAATCGATTTATTCCATTTACCTGAAAGGGAAATTTAACTGTAGACACCAATTTAGCTAAGTAAAATTTAGCTAAGTAGACACCAGTTTAGCTATTTGGCAGGGGAAATAACACAGTATTTTGTGGGCTTTCCAAGAGCACTACAAACCTTAACCAATGCATTTCCTTAACAAGAGACATAAAATAACTCAGGGTCATCAGTTGCCAACTATGTTCTGTGAACAACATGCAGATTTGTTAAAAATGAACAGGAATGTTCTATTCGCATATCAAAGCCTTGGGAGAAACTTTAAAAACCAAATGGGTTTGGAGCCCAGAAGCAGCCCACTAGTGGTTTAATGAATTCTGTTGCTGGGTCCCACAGGAGCATCTGAACTATAAAGGTGTTGCATCCAAACTGGGTCTCCATTGCAGAATTAGTCTCTTACAGAGCACATGCTTCTACAAGGTGTACAGAAAGGAACTACCTCGGTCCTTACCACAACTCAGGTAAAGCCAATCAACCAGCCTACTGGTTCTTGGGCAGCTGGGGTTCTGCCTGCTTCACACTAATAGCTCAGCCATTAAGAATTGCTAGTAAGACCACACACTGACTTCTACACACCAAAAAGCCAACATTAACTTACATTTTCTTCTTCTTCACTGCACCTAGTTGCACAAGAGCTGCTAAGGCATTTTTCTGCATGTCAGAAGACAGCGCTTCATAACACTGCGTAATCCCTACAGAGGAAGTAGAAAAACAAAAGTTTTACTGCTGTCCATTAACAGACTACACTCGTAAAATCACATTGCGTAACAGCTGTACACACCCTTCTCAAGAAGCTGAAAAACAAAGTTGCGGACTCCAGGTATAAACTGCTTCTCAGTAAAGGCTTCTTTTGTTTCCTTTGAGAGGTATCTGAAAATTAACTAACATATATAAACAAAATTAGCACTTCTTTCCATTTGATTATCAGCTTGTTCTGAATTACAAAAAGACATGTCCTTATACGGAAGTAATACTGTTACACCTTGGTAAGTGTAGGAGCACTCCTCAAAAGGTATAATTACATAGAGCGTCTGAAAATTTTATTACTTTCTAATGGGCCTGAGACATCTAATATGAAAAAATAAGATTCAGTATTGTTGTAATAGTTACCTTAGACATTAATTTAACATTCCTGTTCTCACAATCAACAAATGGGATACATTTTTTTTAAAGCAAAACCTGTTTTACAGATAGGAAAAACTGTGTGAATCAGTACAGTTCAGCCCAAGCCATACGCCAGATCATTAACAGATCCCCCTAGGCTTGAAACATCCACATTCCCAGCAATGTTATACTGACAAACCTGAGATCTAAGCCTCTTGGTTTTGTATACATTGCTTACTACAGAGACATAAGTACTAGTCTCATTAAAAGCTTGGATACCCAAAGAATCTGAAGAGATAAGAACACAATTAACAACCCCCCACAAAAGCTGTCAGTTATGAGACACAAACTCATTTCCACATCTGTCAGGACAGCCCACATAAAATGAATTAAGCAAGAGATTCTCATAAGGAACAGCAATGAACCTGATAGCAGCACACTCCCAGTTAAGCCTCTAAACCCACAAGAGGCCATCACATTACAGGGTGGTTACTGCTTTAGTCAATTGGAAAAGTCTGAGCCAAAGGCTGAAATTGAGATCCTGGGTGGTAGTTAAGATATTTATTACTGTTATTTCTCAACTCTTGCACTCGCCAGCTATGAAAACATTATTTATAATGCAGAAGTATCCCAGCTCTCCTTATCTAAAATACAGAAGTAAAAAGATAGTTTTCTGAAAAGCCACATACCCGATAGCCTTCCACAAAGGGTCTGAACATAGCTGACAGGAAAGATACTATAACACTTCCTTTGTCAGTAGGGTAGATTTCCTGTTGATTTGTTTGAATGGCATCACATTTTGTAAGTAGAAAGCATCCTTCCTCAAAATCCTGGGAGAGGGAAGCATAACTGAAATTTTAACATCTAAAGTAAGTGCAGCTGCCTTTCCCCACAAAATCCACCACAAAAAAATACAAAACAGGACACCACTTCCATTTCTGAACTCAGTTCTCAAGAGACTCAACCCAAAATTTCCCTATATACCAGAAATACCCTTATAAAAAGCAGTGGGAACATGATCTTAAACACAGCAGTATCTGGATGCACAACAGGCCTAGGAGCAAAGAAAGCATCTGTGGCTGCTATTTTAACAACCACCTGAGCTCCCTCAGGATTTTGTCAGAATAGGGTCAGATTGTCTAGGGTTATTTATTTATTTGGGGTTTTGTAAGTCAAGGTTTGCCTTTATCTCTCATAAACTTTTTATGATAAAGGATAACATAGTTCACTGACCTGCCCTCCTACGAAAGAGGCAACGCAATGGCCCAGAGTTACAAATTATGGAAATGTCAGTGGGAAAACCATTTTACTGCCAATTATCCGCAGGGATGAAGGGGAAGACACAGGGGATGCACACAGAACACAAGGGGACAGGACACAGACGAGATATGAACAACTAGAGAGGTCAGCTGCTAAAAGATCCCGTAACATTATAGCAACATTTTCATTTGACTAAAGTAAAGTCAATCACAGCCAGCCACCTTACTATTCCATGCTTGGTTTTGGTACTTAAAAAAAAGCCGCAAGAGGCAACAATTGCTAACAACAAAACCTAAACATAGCAGAACCAATTGGTCTTTAAAAAAGGCCTAATTCTCTTCTATATAAAAATCTATGGGATTTTAAAATAGTCACAAGTCTTGAACATTCTTGAACATTTGGGGTTTTTTTAATACAGGAATGATCACAAATATCACCATCAGATACTTTGCCTTAGCATTGATAAAAATCAAACTAAATCAGTTTTAAATCCAAATGGAAACCACACGTGGACTTACCAGTTTATATTAGGTATGACACTGAACCAGTTGTTTTACTAATAAACGTGTGCACACCTGCATTTCAAGCTGGCTGGACTTCAGCCAGCTCCAGCCCAGCAGGATCTGTACAAACTGACACAGCAAGTCCTGCAGAGAGCTAAGTGCTGCCTGCAGTTTTCACAGTTTGCCTGCATCCAGCTGTGTTAGGAAAGCAAGTAGGCACACTGAGCCCCGCGATGAGGCAGTATGCAGGAACAATAGTGGCTTTGAGTAACGGTTGTATGGGGTGGGGGTGCGAAATGAGGGGAAGCTCTTTTCAAGCAAATAGGATGCAATTACAGTTTCCATAAGACTCTCATGAGGGATACTGTCATGCTTTCAGGAAAGTTCTCACTTCAAAAAACTTCACAGGCTGCATCACCTCAATTCTGTGGAAGATTTTGGCAGCAGAAGTTTAACTCAGGCCTGATTATAAGCACTTCCGTCATAGTGCTCACAATGTACTATCTGAATCTACACAAGATAAATGCTAGTAATAAAGTACTTAAAGGGCTCAATAATGAACCATCTAAATATTAAAAAAAAGCACCACAACCCATTTACACAGGAATATTAAAGCTTTCATTGTTCAAGGTCTAAAAGGAACATTAGCTGTTGTATGAACACTACAGAGTAGATACCGCCACACTGTGCAGTCAAGAAGAGCTGGGTGCAGAGGTGTACTTGAACAGATGAGGCACTGGGTGTTGGCACAGTCCCATGGTAGCCTGACACAACAGACCACATAACAGGGAGGTACACACCTGAGCACAGCTGCCCTCGGAGAAGCATAATTAATCAAAGGACAATAGGTACCCTAAATATAGAATGGCATATTCTATTTGCCAGAGATAACCAAGACATACAATGGTTGATCATTAATTGGGATAACACCTATAGTCTTACTTTCTGAAAGAGCAGCAGTGCCCCACTGCTACTCAATCTGCAAGAGCTCTTAGGAAAAATATTCTGGTGCACCCTCAATGTGAATTCCTGGTTTGTTTCTGCGCTGACAGAATATACCCACTCTGAGACAGAATTCAGCTAAATCCATGTTATCACATTCTTCTTCACAGCCTAAGGTCTGTTCCTTAACTACACACAAAGAAGACAGTATTTACACTTCATTTGAAAGACTGCTTTACACCTATTTTTATATTCATGCTGGAAGACCAGTAGGCTTTATGCTAAAAAAGCCAACTTCTGATACAGTTAATTTTAATAGTTCAGAATTGGGAAAATTCAGGATTTTTAGTTTTTTACTGGAGGGAGGCAGAGGGAAAGATTGCATATGCAGCTATGCACAATGTTGTGCGACTACTCAAATAACTACTTCTACTCTGACCCCATTTTAAATTCTCCGTCACGCTACAGTTTAAGTTGATATTGTATGTGTTTATCACAAAGCACTTATTTGGCAAAGCCCTGAAATTAGACACTATTTTATAGTTGGCTGTGTTATTGACTACCAGCATTTTGGTATAAAGGATATTTTTACCTTCAATGAAATGCCAGGAAAGAAGATGAACTCATCAGAAAAAACATCTCTCAAGAAGCAGAAGCAACTATAGACCTCCTCTGAAAAAAGATATTGCAAAGTACTGTTGTTTAAATATATACTTTTAAACATGTAACTGAAAAGTCATTTACTCCTTATTTTAGAGGGAGCACCTTCTTTGAATAATTTAGACCTCACATTATAAGCATGCATATACATACAGCAGAAACTACCACAACAGAACAGCAAGTATTCACAGCACTTGATTCAAGTGTTACAAAAAGGAAAGAGTCATAGCTTCTCTGAACGTGCACTGAATACATCATCAGATACTGCACAAATCTAAGGTATGGATTTTGAAAAGTTTCTTTAATAGCCTAGCACTGTAAAACACTGAAATACTTCAGGAACAGTAGTGGGAAGAGAAGAAACAGTGAGAAATGGATGCATTGTGTGCAAGTGTGTTCTGCTAAATGCCAACAAAATAAGACACTTGGGAACCAGGACCATATCATCTTAACCATGCCCTCTCAGCAGAATATATCTACTTTCAAAAGTATCAAAGGGTAAACAAAAATGGCAAGCAAAATACCCCTGTCCCATCCCAACACATCTGCCTTATGCTATGGGATCTTATCCAGAGTACAATGTTCTCAAGTAGCTCCCACTAGCAATCACAGGAACTTCGTGCTTTTGTAACAGCTGACAACGCAATGGAGAAAGCCACTGGGCTCTCAGTGCTTCCCAAACATACCTTTTCTAAAGCTGCGTGTCATCTGCAAGGCGACTGCCACCAGAGATGGACGCACAAACACGTTCAGCAGCTGGTTTCGGTAGGTGGCACACATGAGGATGGCCAGAGCACGCTTAAAGACGATTTCCCCTACAGCTCCATCTTCCACTCCTTTGTCATTTAGGACCACATGGCCATCAATAAGGCGAGCAACATTAGAATGCAGGGTGAGGCCAGCCATCACTGCTTTTTTGGCACACAAGTTATCTAGCAAAAAAACACAACACTCAGGAGGATGCAAAAGGAAACACAACTCTAGTGAAACAGCCTAAAAGGCACTAGTATTTCATTAAGTTTCACCACCAAAGACCAATTATTAGACCAAATATCCAGTTAGAGAGTTGTTCTAAAAACAACCTCTACTAGGAACTGGCAAGTCTGGGCATAGTTTGAGATGGAAAGAACAAATGTCAAACATTTCTGTAATTAAAGCACTTTAAATTTTTCCGCTTGCTAACAATGACAAATACCTCCCCTTTGTCTCTGGAAGAAGTATTCTGCGTCTTCAAATAAAAGAGGCTAGATCTGTTTGATGGATGCACTCATAAATCAGGAAACAGATCATATTTTTGCTTAGGCATTTCTGACAACACAAGTGTTGAATCAGCTGTACAAGTCACTATGTGGTTTTTTTCTCTCAACTCTCACATACATGTATAAGGAAGGCCACATCCCAAATCAAGTTTAAAGAAATCCTAACGGAAGTATCATTACATAAGACACCTGCTCAAAGAGAAATCAGACTGTACTTAAACCCAAATCCCTTCCTGTTTCGTAAGATAACCCTTTTAAAATGCCTAAAGCAACAGGTGTGTGGTTTTGTTTTCTCTTTTAAACAATAAAGTTCTTAGAAGGCAGGTATGAATTTCACAAACCTGTGGGCTGTGGTCAAACTTTTTTGTCAGTGTGACACACAGCAAACTTTACTCAGATAAAGACCAGCATCTCAGGTCTTAAAAATACACTCACTTTTTCAGAATAGCTTACAGTTTAAACATTACCAAAAACATTCCCTGCATCAAATGTGAACTCTGGCAAGCAAGGAAAGAAGCAATAAAAACTTCTTACTGAACACTAAAATACACTTTACATGCTCTCAATATAGCCTCTGACAGAAAAAAAATTAAATAAATTTCACATTCTTTCCCCTTAATAATCGTATAGCATCTCCTTGAATCTTACTTGCTCCTGCAGCCTATTTTGTTCCACTTCTGCTAAAGCTCCCAAGTTTTTCAATGCAATAAGAAGTAGAAGTCTGAGCAAGCAAT
This sequence comes from Coccyzus lansbergi, assembly GCA_033558105.1. NCBI lineage: Eukaryota > Metazoa > Chordata > Aves > Cuculiformes > Coccyzidae > Coccyzus > Coccyzus lansbergi. The sequence continues at coordinate 441,678 of JAUMJK010000878.1, forward strand.
TCTGCAGTTCCTGTTTCTAATATAAGATTTCAAACAGCCAAAAGCAATGTTCTGCCTGTAACAACAATACAGCATGACAAAGGCAGAAATAACTAGCTGTTTGGAGACAGAAGAATGGACAGGCTACACTAGTTACTGATTTGGTACCGTTGCCAAATTAGCCTTTAAAATATATTTATTTTTTCAAATTATTAAGCTCAAAACAACACAACAAACCCTGTTTCTATGCAACTGATGTCTACAGCTGGGCCAGCACATTCCCAACAGAATCCGTTCAGCTGTTGTATTCCTGTTTCATTGCCATGCTTATTTGCAGTTCTCTGATTACATCACAATTCTACTAAAGCAAAAGCTTATAAATTTCTCCAAAGAAAATAAACAAAATAAATAATCAAACTTGAATGCAGTATTTTTTCAGTTTACTGTGCCGTAAGATTATCTAAATTATCTTTAAATATCACCAAGAACTTCTTTGGTTTAGCAGTCCGGCAGTAACAGATCTTGTCTGCATTCACTGCAGGCTTCTGAAAGGAGAAGTGGTCTTGTTGCATAAATAGTAGAGTTCTGTTATAACTGTAGCCTGTTCCTATGTCCCTACTGCAGTACTGAAAACAATTCTTGATTATACATGACTACTAAAGAAAAGATTCATAGTTTAATCTAGGTACAGTGAAAGGTAAATACACTTGCATTACACATTATTTTTCTTTGCTAGCTTTAGCATTTATGTCCTGAGGCTCCAAAATTTCAGCAGTTAATATATACATACACATTATATATAAGAGCGTGAGCGTATGTATATAAATATATTAAAAAACCCACCAAAGAAGCCTTTGCCCCAAAAGCCATCACTGGTTTTGAGGATAAAGTGAAATTTTAAAATAAATAGCTGTATAAAACCCTATAGCTTTGATGTTCTTTCACGCATTTGTTTCTGCCAGTTCTTTGCCAGAGTAACAACTCATAGTATAATCAATATCAAGCAATATACATAGCATTACACGAAGTTAAGTGCTGCAGATCACAGGGTTCAGAAAAACAGATGCTAAGCACATCTCAATACTGCAATACAAGCACTTTACACTTCCCCCCTCATTCCACATTTCAGGAAATACCAGTAAAGTATCAGTTCTGCCTCCACCTAACTGTTTTTCAGAGTAGTGTCTTCTATAGCCTAAGCCAAAACCTGTGAAGTTTTAGACCGTTTTTAGCATATCCTAAAATTAATTTAGGTCTCTGAGGAAAACATGCTGTAAAGTTGTCACCATACGCTGTTTCCACAGAAATACAATTTATTCTTCATAAGCAACAAAAGGAATTCTCTGCATACCAGGCCATTCAATGAATCCTCCAAAAGTCTGTGTTAAGCCTTTAAGCCACAGGGTCTTTTCTATTAGAAGTTCAAATTCCATAGCTGGCAAATTCTGGAGCAGGACAGCAGCAACTAGCACCCACGGGCTCAAAACCATGTTTTCTATTTGCAGGAGCTCCATTTTATAAGCTACGTCACTGACAAATTCTTGGACATCCTCAGATGGCTTTTGGGGAAGATGCCTGAAAAGAACAACGTAGTTCAAGGTAAAGAGCTCCAATGCCTGCAATATATATCACACCCTTCCTTATTTCTCCTGTAATGCTCCCAGGTCCATAACTACTTTATAGGACCTAACATGTGGAGGGAAGTTCTATCTATGGGCTATGTGGAACAGAAGTATAAAGCAAGACATCAGTAGCTTCACAATAGTATTTGAAACACAGAACTCTGTATTGATGCTATACACTTGCTATCTTCAAAAAAATTCAAAAGCATTATGTTTTATATAACAAAATGCAAATGTTACCCAATGCAGTCATAGCTACAGCTTCCTGGTACACTACCATACAGCAGTTTGCAGTAATAGAGTAAGAAAGAAGAGAAAGGTGGAACTTTAAAGCACCAAACCCAGCAAATTCTCAGGAAAGAGAGTTTTGCCTGGCTCGTATGACAACATTAACTTTTAAAATGGCATATTCTCAACACAGTACAAAGCTATGCAAGTAACAACCTGTCTCAGAAACACCCAATCACAAGTAGGATAATCCCATTGTTCAGACAAAAGTCTAACCTGTCTAAGTAGGCAGATGGAGGGAAGGTGAGACAAGTTGAAAACAAAGTACAAGGGAACATCTTAATTATTTTATGGAAGTGAGGAATAAACAAATACTCCTTCTGTGCATAAGCCATGGAAAGATCGGATACCTGGGAACCAAATTGTATGGGCACCGATTGATCCTCCCAGATGCCAAGGTTCTAAGTGATACCGGCTGGCCAATGTAGATGTGTATGGTACCAAAATTGTCACTGAGGATTCTTCTGGCTTTTAACAACCCCTAAGAAAATAGGAAGAGGAAACCCAAATTTTGGTGCTACGGGATGTGTATATATCCACCTGTGTTCTGCTTGTAAGGAATTTACATACAGATGTAGACTCTTTGGGCTTTGGGACTCCTAGGAGTTCATATGCATAGAGAGATTCTTCTAATATCCTCTCATAACTGATGCTGATGGGAACAAGGTAGGTGTCAAAGACTTCACGTTTGAAAAATGGTTCCATCACAATGCTGAGGAGACCTATACATTGGAGAAATACAGAAGGCAAAAAAAAAAGTTAAACACTTCTCTTTTTCAGGGAGGGAAAAGCAACTGCAATTTAACTTTGAAAAAGTTATCTTTAAATTTTAAAAACTGTTAGTAGGCATGCACTGTGCTTGTTCTCACTTCAAGCAAGCAGAAGCACACGACAATGCCCAAGCTTTAAAACAGAAAGTAAATACATCTGGATAGCTATTTGTGCTCTTTTTTGGCAGCATTGCTCTGTACTCGCGTAGCATTCCTTCTAAAGATTCCCCATTACTTTTACATTTAGCTTATAATATTCCTCTGCTGGTCAAGGGATGTCTGTTTTCTAGAAAATAAAGGGGTGAAGAGTGATGCAGTTAATTTTGCAACGGGGCCAAGGAAGAGAAAGCAGGAAAGTGCAAGAGACATGTATTGCCAATCTTTATATGGTCTTGGCCAACCATGGTGTTTTCTGCTACTCTGATGGACTTCATCACTTTAACACCCCTTCCTGTACGAAGAACCTACAAAGCACATAAATGCTATCGTGAAAACTAATAATCTTAAAAAGTTTTAAGTTCTCAACAAACCTACCAAACTTCGGAGTCAGAGTCTTGGCAGTGCGGCTTCTAGTCCCTTCAAGAAAAAATTCAACTGGGGCATAGCCACTCTTCAAAAGTAAAACAAAAAATAAAGCTGGTCAGAATAAATACTTAAATTTTAAGTTTTTTTTTTTTTTTAATGGAAGCTATGCATGTCTAACTTCAGTCATCTCTAAACTTGTATTCACCCATTGTATATGCCACACCATATAGTCCAATTAATGAAAATATTGCATCTGGCATGAGATACGGCACATGATCCAAGGTGAAAATGTGCAGCAATTTGTTTACCACCTACTGCTGAACTACAACAGCAAAAGAGTGCATGCATGTTCTTTAGCTACAGCAGTTCTGCAGCAAAACATTTAATCAGATCAGTGAAGATTTTCAATCACATAGCTATAACATCCTACAATCATTGCAACAAAGTATTTCTTAAGCATACATTTTGAGAGTTTAGTATTTTATTTACCCTTAACATTGTTTTTACATATTCAGCAAACACTGCCCAGTAGAGTCTGTTCCCACCGAAGGAACGTCGCATAAAAAAGGCACCTCCCCTTCGTAACAGCTCACCAACTATTTTCATTCCTAGGAAATCTGAAAAATAATCAAACAAGAAACAAAACCACACACACAAAACTTACTGTTATCAGTCAGCAGAATCAGCTCCTTTCTCTAGTATAGTGATTCAATGACCAGAGTAAAGATTTCTTTCAGAGAATTCTATTGTTGCAAATACCTTTATTTGCTTTTATGCTGTCTAGCAAGACCTAATGTAGACACATGTGGCACATTATGATATGATTTTTATCTTTGTTTTGTAAGCAGCATTCACTTAGAGCAATTTATTTCCATAATTCAGATGGCCAGATTTCACCCATAATAAAGACTAAGTTTTTGAAGTACATCTTCTCACTTATCTTCAGAAAGATCAGTTACCACTGAATGTATCCTAAAAGACATAAAAATTAAGTGACTGGTTTCACCATATTATACCTTTTATGATCCCGACTCAAAACTTTGGGAGAGGTACATCAAACCAGCTCATTTTTTTCTGTTGTTTTCTAGTTTTATGCAATCACACTTAACTTGTCAAAACCAGGAAACACAATGTTAACAGATTTATTGGGGAAGCATTTAAAAGAGGCTATGCAGCAGGTGGCCATGTGCCACTTCAACCTTCTTGTCACCTCAAACCATGAAATATTTGAGAGCAGACATTCACTCTGTAAAATAAATTCACATTTCCAGCTGCAGCACTGACAACAATTGCCTTGAAGATAGAATCACAGAATCATTTAGGTTGGAAAAGAATTTAAGATCATCGAGTCCAACCAAGAACTGCCATCTCCATCATTAGACCATGTTCCTAAGCACCACATGTACAGGGACTGTAACCTAACTCCTTCCCTGGGCAGCCTGTTCCCATGCTAGACAACCTCCCTTGATGCAACTTGAGGTCACTCCCTCTCATTCAATCACCTGCCAGTTGGAGAAAAGACCAACACCCACCTCACTACAACCTCCTTTCAGGCAGTCGTAGACAGGGATAAGGTCTCCCCCTCAAGCTCCTTTTCTCCAGGCAAAACAACCCCAGTTCCCTCAGCCACTCCTCAACAAGACTTGTGTTCCAGACCCTTCAACAGCTTCACTGTACTTCCTCACCCACACCCTAGGACCTCAATGTCTTTCTTGTAATGACGGACCCAAAACTGAACACAGTATTTCAGGTTTGGCCTCACCAGCACAGGAGATCAACTTCCCTGCTCCTGCTGGCCACACTGTTTCTGGTACAAGCCAGGATGTCACTGGCCGTCTTGGCTTCCTGGGCCTACTGACAATTCACGTTCAGCCAGCTGTAGATCAGCATCCCCAGTCCTTTTCCACTGGGCAGCTTTCCAGCCACTCAGTCATCATATGATATGTCACACACATGCATATATGTGTGGTCAATAGAGATATACAAGCACACACATATATATTAGAAGAAAAGAGATAAAAAGGAATTGACTAAAGGACGCTGGGCAGCAATAGCAGCTGTCAGTTTCCTTTGTGCAGTGATCCATCTTTTTCCCTTACTCTCCTACTACCCTCCCTCTTTCACCACAATAGACTCTTTCCCCTCTCTTACTTCCACTCTCCAGCCAGGTACTCAACTCCCTAACCAGGATGCTGGCTGTATGCCCAGTACCTCTCTCTACCACACATTGCTGGCCCACACACTTGGACCAAAACGTATCCTCTCACCTACCTCAAGCCCACACCATCTCACCAGCTCTATGCCTCTAATACAACGTGCTCCCAGGACCTGAGACAGAAACACGATTCCAACACCAGCCAGATTCTCACTTATGCCCAGTGCATGTGCTATGGTGTTACTGACAACAGTTTTTCTCCAGAGGAATGTAAAATAACACACACATGCAGCAGTATAATCAAGTTGCAAGCCCCTAATTCCAAAGAACTTTAACCCCCAAATACTCTAAGCACTTTAAAAATGTTAATCTCTAAAACAAAATCCCTCTAAGCTAAACTAATGGTATCTTAAGATAGTGTTTTGAGGTCCAAAATTCAAAACGGCTCTAATCCAGAAGTCAGCAAAGGTTTACATCAATGTCTATGACAGCATGTGCGGAGGTTCTGAACAATACATGACAGGTAAGCAGCTGCGATGCCAAGGTAGTTATAAGACATCAACTTCTGAATTCACCAGAAGCTAGTCTGCATCCCCCAGAGGCAAGATACCACTGACTCAAAGACGAACAGAATCTCGTCTTCCCTAGTTTCACTTGGATTCTGCTCATTTTCTACTTGTCTTCCTATCCTCTTGACTGGAAAAGTAGTCTACAGTAGAGCAGTAGGCTCCCAGATCTTTGCTAACTTGTGCACACAATTACAGCACTGCACCAGAACAGATCTGCCTGCTTAAAAGATCTTGTTGATATACAAGAATTCCAAGATCACGTTTCTCAGTTAAATGCTGCTAGAGTCAGGATTTTCAAACAGGACATAAACTCAGAAGATATTTCTTTTTAAAGTCTTCAAGAATGGTTTCCTGCAAATAAAATTGGCTTCAACTGCTTTTGAATCAAGTATGTCCAAAATCTTGACAATCAGCCCTCTGATGTGAAATTTCATTTCCCAGTCAGCTCTGCTCTCAGCACTTCACATAATGGAACTCTGATAACACTTCAAGGGAATCAGTAGCATCAGCATCTACCACAAGGTAACTGGTGCTTCATATCTGGCCATTATGACTGGTCTTCAAACTGTATGAAGTATCACAAAAGGTAGCTCTCTGGCAAGTTTTTATCTGTTTCCAAGCAAAAAACCCAAATAATATATAAGTCTTCTTCACAACACCTATCTTTGCCCAGCCTTGGGTCTGTGGATGGGGTACTTCTGGGCAAACACGCTCCGAGAAAATTCACTTTTGATTGGACTCAGCACTGATGAGAAACTTTCATGTACTGCAAGCATCTCCCCCAAGGAGGTTTTAACAGGACACATTTGGAACAGATGATAAACACAACTACTAATAGCAGCAGCTACCAGAACCCTTACTCCCAATTGTCTGAATCCTAAAAAGATTGTTGAAATAACATACTTGCCTATTCCTGCAGCAATGACAGGCAAAGCCAAGTCATACGTATATAGCAAATAAGACAGCATCAAGAAGTCTACGTAGCTTCGGTGACTGGGAAGCAGCACAACTGGATGCTCTTGAATAGCGTGTTGCAACTAAAAAAAATTGGCACAAACAATACAATATTGTTTCAATATTTACAGACTTCTATTCTTTTTTTACAAATACGGGCCTTCACAGGGCATAAGACAAACAGAGCCTAATTTGTTCAAGGGTGTTTTTTTCTGTTAACATATTCCACATTTTTTTAACATGGAGCCACAAGAAATGGTAAGCAAGTTTCCAGACTAGCAACCTGTGATTCCACAAGTATCACAGGACTCAAAACCAGAGCCACTTCATTATATGACAGTCTTAATTCAAATCCCTTTTGATGGAGATGGGAATCCCAACAGGGGCAGGTCAGGGCTAATATTGCTGTGTTCCAGGACAGGTGTCTTCCACTGCATACACCAGAACAGTGACATCCTGTAAAGAAACAGGGGACAGCAACTCTGCAGGGAACTGGGGCAAACTTAAAGCATCTCGTGTCTCAGAGATGCACTATGTCTCATCTTTCTTACCTATACAAAGTTTATCCAAGAAGTCAACACACTTAGCTACATTACATGAGGTTTTTCATCTCCAATCCAGCTAAATGCATTACAAAAATTATAAGATTGAAAAACTCTGTCAGTGGGTGATCTAATAGAATCACTGACACAGCACTGCAAGTATTGCTTACAATGGAAAGCACTTGGAGAATGTACCAAAAGTTCTGCTGACCATTTGCCTCTAAAATACTTACATATCATCTCTCTTTGCCCTCACTTATTAGGAAATAAACACAAGTGGGCTTTTTTTTTAGTCTTTGTTCAAATGACTGGTATGACATTATAACTTTTTTATTTTTCCCCACCAGTACTTACTCTCTGCATTCCTTCTTCATTTACACAAACTCTCTGGAAAAGCCTTTTAAATATTTTGCTCAGAGTAAAAGCAAAAAATCTGACAGTTCCTAATTGCATACTGTGGCCCATCTCATCGAGGATTTCTGTGGCTTCTTCTTGAATTATATCAGGTGATTCTCCCATCTCTTTTGCTAACTAGAGAGAAGGAAAACAAAAGAGCAGTCAGATGTTTTTCCCTTCTCCTTGCCCACGCACTCCTTTCTATGTGCCACAATAATTACGGCAAAAACACTGCAAGAGTCAGCAAGATTTTGTTTTACGTGACTGGCATGCATCTAACCACACAGAATCTGTTCTGTATCAGTCAACAAGAGAAAGCCAAGTTAAAGCTGTCCAAAATCAAGAATGAGCTTAAATGTCAACAGTGAGGGAGGGAGAGCGTGTATAACTGTTTCTCCCTGCTAAACGCACCATCTGAATGTTTTAACCTGTATTATCTTCAGAGATTTAATTTCGAAGAACATTTCCTTATTACTGGACTGAAGAAGGCTGTGTGCAATTTTCTTTGACAAATAAAATTAAACCTGTGTTGGAAGAGATACTGACAATGTAAATCTTTGTAAGTTGTATTTGTGTTAGATTTCCAGACTTTGCTGAAGAACTTCAGTCCCATCATGCTTGAATTTTTTTGTAGTGTATTACTTTGGCAATAGCTAGCTGAAATGCATACAAAGCACTGTCTCTACCAGCTTTGCATATCAATGATGTTTTTACTGTTGCTATGCACATTCTCTTTTGAAGTTTTCCTAATCTGTCCTATTTGATACTTTGAATCTGGAAATATTTAATTGAAAAAGTTAGTCTTTCACTGTTATGGAATGAGGAATGTGCCTTTTACCAAGCACGGAACAGGAAAAAGGAGGAATGACAGAAGAAAAAACTTCTAAAAAAGCATGGCTCTTAGGAGGCCAGCACTGCTGACCTACTATTTCTATTTTGTGACATATAAGAAAAATCCATCTCCTTCAATCTACCTCCATATAACACTTTACTATTATACCTACGGGTTCATTTGTGTTTTAATAAATGCATTATCTGTGATCCTGCATATTTCCACATGTAGCTATAATTAACCACTTAAAGAAGACAAAAATTGTTTCCACTTGAGCCTGAGAAAAACAATCCCCCTTAGGAAGCCAAAAATTATTCTTGTTATTCACTAGGGGAAGAGATACTGCTCTCATTCACCAGTAAAATGTTTATCATACAACTGAACCTAAGCTAAAACAAACAAGTGCACTTAATTTCACACACTGAACATTAGTAACCTTAGCAACCTGTCACACAAACAAATCCTAGTGTGTCCGTGCAGAGCTGCACAAACTCTCCCCAGACAGGAGGCACACCAGACGATGGATGGACATGCTGCCCAAGATAGTCTGTTAGACACTTTCAGTAATCTCTCGTGCAGAGCTGAGAACTAGCTTGCAATTGCAGGACTGCAAACTCTCTTCAACCACTTAGAATCATAGAATAAGCAGGTTGGAAGAGACCCACAGGATCATTGAGTCCAACCATTCCTATTAAACACTAAACCATGTCCCTCAGCACCTCATCCACCCATGCCTTAAACACCTCCAGGGAAGGTGAATCAACCACCTCCCTGGGCAGCCTGTTCCAATGCCCAGTGACCCCTTCTGTGAAAAACTTCCTCCTAATGTCTAGCCTAAATCTCCCCTGGCAGAGCTTGAGGCCATTCCTTCTTGTCCTGTCCCCTGTCACTTGGGAGAAGAGGCCAGCTCCCTCCTCTCTACAACCTCCTTTCAGGTAGTTGTAGAGAGCAATGAGGTCTCCCCTCAGCCTCCTCTTCTCCAGGCTAAACAACCCCAGCTCTCTCAGCCGCTCCTCATAGGGCCTGCTCTCCAGCCCCTTCACCAGCTTTGTCGCTCTTCTCTGGACTTGCTCCAGAGCCTCAACATCCTTCTTGTGGGGAGGGGCCCAGAACTGAACACAGGATTCAAGGAGCGGTCTCACCAGTGCCAAGTATGGAGGGAGAATAACCTCCCTGGACCTGCTGGTCACACCATTTCTGATACAAGCCAGGATGCCATTGGCCTTTTTGGACACCTGGGCACACTGCTGGCTCAACCAACACCCTCAGGTCCTTCTCCTCCTGGCAGCTTTCTAGACAGACTTCTCCTAGTCTGTAGGTCTGCACAGGGTTGTTGTGCCTCAAGTGAAGGACCCGGCATTTGGCTGTGTTAAACCTCATACGGTTGGACTCAGCCCAGCAGCCCAGCCTATTCAGATCCCTTTGTAGAGCCTCCCTACCCACCAGCAAATCCACACTTCCACACAGCTTAGAGTCATCGGCAAACTTGCTAAGGGTACACTCAATGCCTTCATCCAGGTCATTGATGAAGATACTGAACAGGGCTGGACCCAGCACTGAGCCCTGAGGGACACCACTTGTAACTGGGATCCAGCTGGAATTAACTCCATTTCCCACCACTCTCTGGCCTCGGCCATCCAACCAGTTTTCTACCCAGGAGTGTGTGCGCCTGTCTAGGCCAGAGGCTGACAGCTTCTGAAGCAGAATGCTGTGAGAAACTGTCAAAGGCTTTGCTGAAGTCCAAGAAGACCACATTCACAGCCTTTCCCTCATCCAGCAGCCGAGTCACTTGACACTAACCAGGAAAATAACCATCAAAAAAGCAGCACTCCAGAGAAAAGCAACAGACAGTTGTCTTTCAGTCAAATCCTCTGCAAAATGTTTGTTTTCAGTAAATCTTTTAGTGTTTCTAAAGTTGAAAGATTCTTTTTTTTTTGGATTTCATACTACTCGATAGCTTATGACTGTAATAGGACTGTTTTATGGTAGCCACTCACTCAGGACTAACCAAAACATCTTAAATACTTCTATTGGCCTGGAATTACTTTTCATTAATACTGAAAATAGCTACTCTGCTAACTAATACACGTTTTCATTTCAGCCATTTCAACATAACGTAAAATATGAGCCAGTTTGACCATAAAATATTTCATTCATTACAAAGTTGCAGCTGCCCTTTATTTTAAAGCAAAAATATGGTAACATCTTAGACAGTGTTTCTAGTTCAAGGAATCCTCTGTGAAATTTAATTCTCATTTCAAGGAAAACAGCATTTATGACTGATTCATAAATACATCACTAGCCTACAAAATTCCTGCAAGATATCCTCAAAGCACAAAAAATTTCTAACAAGGAGAATACTTATGTCTTTCAGCAGTGCTGCTGTTTAGCAAGGACAATGGAAGAGGGGGGAAAAAAAAGTCAAATACATCATAGAATCACCATGTTGGAAGAGACCCACCGAATCATCAAGTCCAATCATTCCCACCAATTCTAAACCATGCCCCTCAGTACCTCATCCACCCGCATCTTAAACACCAGACATTGGATAAGTTAGGTGGTGAAGTGCCATATGTGCAAAATCAAAACTACTTCATGAACAAGCTATCCAACAGCTTCAGTGGCAACTCCAGGGTATTGTCAGAATTTGTTTTTCTTGTGAAAAAACTACAGCTCTCCAGTTACTGATTTATCGGAGCACCTTTCAAACTATAGCTATCACGTTTGACAAGTATTAGCAATAATCTTTTTTTCCCTGCTGTCACACAAAGCTTGGCTATGTTCAGTCTACCTTGTTTTACAGCTCAGTGTCCAGACTCACCTGCTTGATAACATATTGAACTTGCTCAGACTGGAGAACAGCACTTTTAATAGCATTTGGCTTGCAAGGTGAAAGTCCTTTGTAGATTACAGGAGTGTAACATTTCATTGCATATCTCAAGTCACTGGACAATCGTCTTTCCTCCAAGATATCTTCAAACTCATCTCTTTTCTTTGACGTGAGCTCTTTCTGCTGGGAACATACAAACAAAGAATGAGACACACTCAGGCCGTTCAGTGGTCTGCATGGCTACAGCACCAAAATAATGGTATGCAACACTTCTGCAACATTTGGCTTTTTTTTTTTTTAGCTTTCTATAGTATCTGCATTCCACATTTTGAGCACATGAACAACAAGTGTTACTTTGTTGGAACAATGAGGCAAACAGAAAAGACTATGGAAGAAAAACCCAAACCCAACAAAAAACCTCAACCCTTTCCATCTGCACGGGCCTCCAAATCGTGCTATGCCATATTACTTAATTCTGCCCAACAGGAAGCTGAAAGAACAACTGGGTGTTGAAAGCTAGAGGCGAGGCACTTCAGCCTCTCATGATTAATAGGTATTAACTAAATCACCTTTAATTTCAACTCCTACAGCTGCAGGAAAACAGTGACACGAATGGCATTACAAAAGAACAATTATCAATACAAGAATATAATCCCTGCTGCTTTAAATTGCATCTGGGACCTTGCTGACTTGTGCTGACTTTCATCAAGTTTGGACATAAGATACATAAAACAAAGCTAGGCAGGAAGAAATCAAAAAAAAGCATTACCAGCCATGTGAAGATCAAAATGCAATTTGGTGCACAGGTAGATAAGAACACAGCACAGTCTCTGAGAAAAGCAAGAAAACAAATGTACATCTAATTGCGGATCTGTCCCACTGCAGAAATCTCAGTGACCAAACTCTTCCCCTGGAGTCAGTAGGGATCCCCTGTGCTGGAGAGAGATGTCTCTGAATATCTCCTATAACACCCCAGTCCACATGAATAACCCCTCAGTCTTTCCAAAACTGTGTTCCTCTATACTTCAAAACAGCAGCAATAGCCACCAGTCAAGCTAGGCAATCATAGCGAGCCTCTGTGAAACACGAATATGAAAGCATTGGTTATGATCCAGCATTTATTAGAAAAACGTAAAATAAAAATGCTTATGTATTCCTTTACAGCACCACTGGAAGAGCAGCACAGGCACCCCTTTCATTCATTCAGCCCCCTCTCCCTTCGCAGAACCAGTCTGACAATGAAGGATAAAACATATTGTTTCAGGGGCTCTTACAGTGACATATTCTGGTGCTAAGAGTAAAGCTTTGCCAACAAAAACACAGGAGAACACCAGGAACAGATAAGCAAACCCCAGCAGTGATGGCTGGGTTTTCAACCCTGGGAGAGGGAGTCAGGTTTCACTGCCAGCTGACCATAGCCACATCAGGAATGCTACCAGAAACAGCTGACATTTAAAGTAAGTAGATAGCAAACATTTAGTTGATGTACATGAATCGACACAAGATAATTTGGCAAAACAAGACAAAATCAGGAGTATCTCCATTTTGAAGAACCACAAAAAGTCCCCCTCCAAAGCTTTAACTGTACTGAAAGCCAATTTCAGTCTATCAGAGAATATAAATCCTACTAAAACGTTTGACCTTCTCATTCTTCCCCCCTCCCACAGTGCAGTCAAATTTGGATACATTCTACTACAGTAGTGTTTGGTAGATCATCTATGATCATCTAACTTCTCTCTCCACTACTGTAGTTTAAAGAATTGTTCCACAGTAACTGCACTAAAAGAATCCTATACAAGGTATTAAACCTAGGGCCATATTAATTTAAAGTCTTCAAGGTTTTGAGGGGTTTTTTTTGTCTGTTTAGTATTATAGTTTTCACTCTTCTTCCACAGCTTTCAACTAGTTGGTGCTTTTCAAGAACCAAGGAAACTAAGAACTATTAAGAAAACTGGAAATACTTGGGTTAGCCATCCGTTGTCACTGACACCTTATATTAACCCCCTCGATTAAAAATAAAATAGAAGAAAACCCTTATACCCTGTAACAGTACAAAAAGATAGCTCAGAATAGCAACAGAACATACCAGTTGGCTCTACATACGCACTTACCTGGATCAGTGACGAGTCAGTGCTCAGAAAAAAATAAGAAACTTATTACCAAAGTTTAAATTCTGCAATGTGCAATGACACAAAACCGCAACAATGAAACCTAGCACTCAGCTCAGGTATCACTAGTCCCACCAGCAGCCATTGCATTGCTACGGCCATGCCCAAAATGGCTTTGGTGAACGGAGTTTTGCAAAGGCCACAGCCAATTGAAAAGTCACCTCACAGCCAGAGCTCCTCATTTCACCTTTCCAGATTTCATGTGCCACTGATTTCTCAGGTATTCTCACGCCCTATCCTGAAGCAGTGCTGAGAGCCAAAACACACATACACAGTTTACCAACCACTAAAGAATAGAAACGCCGTTTATACACCTTATAGCCAAGCTATTGTTCCAGCTTCAGTTGGCAACTGGAAGAGAAGATATTTAGAAAAAACGCTGTTGGAAACCCTGACATCAGACAGATGTGCATGGTTACTAAGAATCCTCAGGGAGACCTTAGAACAGCCTTCCAGTACTTAAAGGGGACCTATAGGAAAGCTGGGGAGGGGCTCTTTATCAGGGAGTGTAGTGACAGGATGAGAGGAAATGGGTTTAAACTGAGAAATGGTAGATTTAGATTAGATATCTGGAAGAAATTTTTTACTGTGAGAGTGGTAAGGCACTGGAACAGGTTACCCGGAGATGCTGTGGATGCCCCATCCCTGGAGGTGTGCAAAACCAGGTTGGATGAGGTTATAAGCAACCCGATCTAGTGAAAGGTGTCCCTGCCCATGGCAGATAATCCATGTGACTGGATTATCTTTAAGGTCCCTTCCAACCCAAACCATTGTGTGATTCTATGACATGAAACAGCAGGACCCTGGAACACCTCAACTTCCATATAACCCCTGAAAGAAATTAAATGGGAGCATTCACAGCACGCAGCCAAGAAAGCACAGAACTTTGGGAATCTCTGCTGAAACCAGGCACTGTTTCCTTCTCTTCCCAGTCCCCTTCTGTAAATCCAAGTACAGAGTGGGGTTTAGCCCTCCAAACCTGAACCTCCACAGCAGAGGCGAGTATAGGAGCAGGGAAATAATAAGGTCAACGAAGTCGTTTCCACCGCGTAACACAAGCAAAGCTACTTCAGCTGCTTCATCCCTATCATTCCAGCCCCGAATTCACTGTTGGTGGCAGCTTTCTGTCTCAGATGACAGCTGCGTGCTCAGATCTCATCCTCTCGGCCAGCCCCAGCTGCTGGGGTGCGGACAGACCCTCTCTAGGGCGCAGCCACTGCCCCTTCGAACTCCTCCCGTGCCTCGCACAAGGGGAAGTGTCCGGTTCCCGCTCCGCTCTCTCCTGTCCCTGCTGGAACCCTGAAAGGGCCTGTCCCCTTCCCAGGAAGCTCCCTAGGGAGTGGGGGGCCCTGCTTCCCGAACAGGGGGGGTTGAGGGGGGACGGATGGAGCTGAGCAGGGACTTGCGTCAAGCGCCGTCATTCTGCTCGGGAGCGGACAGCGCGGGGTGAAGAGCACAGAGTCATAGAATGGTTTGGGTTGAAAGGGACCTTAAAGATCATCCAGTTCCAACTCCCCCAGGCTGCCCAAGGCCCCATCCAGCCTGGCCTTGAACACCCCCAGGGATGGGGCACCCACAGCCTCCCTGGGCAACCTGGGCCAGCGCCTCACTACCCTCATGGTGAAGAAATTCGTCCTTACATCTAGTCTAAATCTGCCCCTCCCCACTTTATACCCGTTCCCCCATATCCTATCGCTATAAGCATCTGCGAACAGGCCCTCCCCAGCTTTCCTACAGCCCCTTCAGGCGCTGGAAGACTGCACCAAGGTCTCCCCGGAGCCTTCTCTTCTCCAAGCTCGACAGCCCTATTCCCCTCGACCTGTCCCGGTCCGGGCGGCGCTCCAGCCCTCGGCTCGCCCTCGCAGCTCTCCCTCTCCCTCTCCCCGCCGCCTACCGAGTACATGGGCGTCCCTCGCCGCGCCCGCCCCACCGCCGCCGCCGCCGCCGCCATATCCCCGCTCGCCGCTGCGCGCCGCCCCCCTCGGCGCCCATGGCCGCGCGCGGCGCTGCCGGGGGCGGGGCGGGGACGCGGGCGCCGCCGCGCGGTGGGCGGTGCCATCCTCGGGGGCGGTGACGGGGGCCGCGCCAGGCCCAGCGGCCTTTTCGTCTCTGGGGCCGTCATGGCTCCGCGCGAGCCGCGCCGGCGGCTGGAGGCGCTGCTGGGCGCGCTCTACGACCTGGGTGCGCAAGGGGTGGGGGTGGTGGGGGGGGTCCTATCGGTGACCTGGAGGGCAGGGAGTGAGCGGGCCTTGAGTTAGGTCGCGGGTGGCGCTGAGCCGGGAGGAAGCGTCGGTCTGCTGGAGGGCAGGGAGGCTCTACCGGGCGGGGGGGTCTGATCGGGCCGCATGATCCGTGGGCTGAGGCCGGCGGGATGAGGGATAATAAGGCCGGCATTCCCATGCGGAGCGACGGGCTTGGGGAAGGGCGGCTGGAAAGATGTCTGAAGGATAAGGACCTAGGGGTTGGTTGACAGCCGACTGAACATGAGCCAGCAGTGTGCCCAGGTGGCCAAGAAGGCCAATGGCATCCTGGCTTGTATCAGAAACGGTGTGACCAGCAGGTCCAGGGAGGGTATTCTCCCTCTGTACTCGGCACTGTGTACTCGGCCACACCGTGAATCCTGTGTTCAGTTTTGGGCTCCTCACCACAAGGATACTGAGGTCCTGGAGCGTTTCCAGAGAAGGGCAACAAAGCTGGTGAAGGGGCTGGAGAACAAGTCTTACGAGGAGCCGCTGAGGGAGATGGGGTTGTTTAACCTGGGGAGAAGAAGGCTGAGGGGAGACCTTATCACTGTCTACAACTACCTGAAAGGAGATTTTTAGAGGTGGGTGTTGCTGTCTTCTCCCAAGTGATAGGATGAGAGGGAATGGCCTTAAGTTGAGCCAAAGGAGGTTCAGATTGGACATTAGGAAAAAATTCTTCAGTGATAGGGCTGGTAGGTGCTGGTAGAGGCTGCCTGGGAGGGGGTTGAGTTGCCATCCCTGGAGGTGTTTAAGACACAGGCAGATGAGGTGCTCGGGGATATAGTTTAGCAAAGAACAGGTACAGTTGGACCTGATGATCTCCAAGGTCTTTACCAACCAAGCAATTCTATGATTCCATGCTTCCAGACCACAGGTGAGGAGCCCCATGCTCAGAACAGTGTGGAAAAGATTATGGCGATTGCAGCAGAGGAGGAGGAGGCGACTTTGGAGGCACAGATTACATATCAGGGAACAGGGTTGTTGGGCACTGGCAGAGGCTGCCCAATGAGGAGGTTTTGAGTCCCCATCCCTGGAGGGATTTAAAAGACAGGCAGATTAAGTGCTCAGAGAGATGGTTTAGTAGACATATATGGTTGGACTTGATGATTTCAAAGGTCTTTTCCAACCAAGCAAATGTATGATTCTGTGCTTTTGGCCCACAGGTGAGGAGCCCCATGCTCGGGACACTGCAGAGAAGAGCAAGGCAGTCGTGGTGGAGGAGGAGGATGAGCCAAACCAGGGGCCACAGCGGGTGGTGGGCAAGCGGCACGCTGCGCGTAACTTCTTCAAGGAGCTGCAAGCTGAGCTGGGCACCTCTGCACCTGCCCCAGCAGCCGCTGCTGCCTCACCTGCTGTGGAAGTAGTTGTGTTCCATGGGAGGAAGAGGAAGAGGCAGCCTAGCCCCTCTGCAGCGCCTACTGGGCATGCCCAGGTAGAGATGGGGTGGGATTCTCTACCCTGCACCTGCCCTGTGCTGCTTGCAGCCCTGTTCCATAAAAATAGACTGTAGTGAGTTTCCCTGTCCTGCTGCATAACCTAATTCAAAATAAATTGCTCTTCCAGAAAGGGCGTGGAATAAACACTCCAGCATTCAGGGTTCTGTTAAGAAATACTATTCTATACAGAAATGTTTTCTAAGAAGTTTTTACAAGTAGCTGCCTTAATGCATGAGAAACCCATGCTTCTCTTATCAAATATCTCACAACTTGCTGATTGTACGACCAAGACAGTGAAACTGCGTAAGAATTCAGGTAAAGATGTATCCCACTCTTAAAAAAAACAACCAAACAACCCTGTCTTTGGAGAAGTAACTGCTTCTTGTTTGAAATGAAGGTGTTCAAGGCCAGGTTGGATGGGGCCTTGGGCAGCCTGATCCAGTGGGCGTTGTCCCTGCCTATGGCAGGGTGGGTGGAACTGAATGATCTTTAAGGTCCCTTCCACCCCAAATCATTCTATGATCCTATGAAAGCACAGAGATGTTTTATAAAGCTACCCCAGCAACTTTACACTGAGCAAGTACTGGATCAGGATACCCCTTTCTGGTGAGAGTTAAAAACAACCAGTACCTTCTGCATGTTTGGAGTTTATTTTGCTGTCTCCACAGTCTGCCACCACAAATCATGAGATATCTTCCATAATTCCCACCCTTCCCATGCCTATTTCCTTTGCTTTTGCTAATGCAGCTGCCTTTAAAACCAAGATCCTTCAGCAATGTATATATTCGGCTTGATGGCATCCAGTCCTGCTGCTGGCAGGGGCAGGCTGAAGCAGGTCTGGCAGCAGGACTTGAAGACTATTGTTTTTGTGATTTCAGAAGATCTCTGCATAGATATCCTGTGTTTGAAATAGGTGTATCCAACAAAATAAGTTGATTTGCAGATAAGTCTGTCAATATGGCAAGAAGTTAATGAAACAGAAGGCAAAAATGCTTAGCTGCTTCATTGTGGAAGATTCTGTGTGCTGCTCTGGTTTTGTGAATAGGTGTGAATGTAAGGTGCCCAGGCTTCTTCTTATTCTCTGTTAGCACAGCAGCTTTTGGCTGTTCGCAAGCAACATGCATCTTGGAAGACTGGTTCATGGGGGAAGGCATGACAGCATTAGATCTCATTCCTGTGGTCTGATTTGTGGGTGCTAGATTCCCTTGCGCTACCAAAAACTGAGCCAGGTTGCTTCAACAGAGTTGCAGTCTGGGCAGCTGAGAATTACGCTTGTTCTGTGTGTTGCCACCAGCTATCAGTACAAACACCAGTATCACTGTGCTGACTCTAAACCAATATACTCAGAGTTCATCTTCTATCCTGCATTAGCAGGTTGGTATGGATTTGGAAATGGAAATACGTGAGACGCATGTCTTGCATGTGGCAATTTTTCTCTCATAAAATTTAATTTGTACTTAAAGGTATAACAATTAATCTCAGCTATTAATATCTTAATGAATTATGAAACTCCATGTAAGTGATATCAGATGATCCAGGCAACAAAATGCAAGACAAAACTATATGCACTGTGCTGTAATGGTAGCCTATAAAGTGTGCAAGACTGTTCCAGTAAGACCTTGTAATATCTAGGTATTAAAAATGCCACTGAGACTGTTTCTTTTAACAAATTCAGGTAATATAACTAGAAAAGTATACTGCTGGCAAACTGTATATTCTTCCCTATAACTCATTTTACATTTCATTCCGTTTTATAAAATACTATCAAAATCGGCATTTAAAGTGGTGATGCTTGTTTTATTAATTTGAAATGTTTTGTTTTGTTTATAGACCAAAATAGTAGATGAAGTGAAAAATGTGAACGAACAAGAATTTAACTTCGAAAAAGTAAGTCATCAGGACCTGTCTTAATCTTACTATTTTAGCGTGCAGGTGCGTGCATTTATTTCCTTGGGAAAACTATGGTGGGACCATTGAGAAATGCTTCCAGTGAAGGTTTTCTCTTGTAGGTGAGGATTTCCTAATAGGTAATTTTGGCTGCATGCCATGCCAAAGGAGGAGTGTACTGGCTGTCGTCAAGTGCTGTGTGTGGAGGGAGGTGTGTTAAAACTCTGTGGTCTTTTTTCTGATTTTTTGGTGAGAATTTGAGGGGAGTCACTGTATGATGTTACTGGTGTAAAGCCATGTGAGTACCCGTAATGTATACCATAGATCTTTTTGGTGGTGGTAATCTTGGATTTCTGGTCTCACGTGGGAGGGGTTAAAAACCCCCAACATTTGCATCTATTTTGGAAGCAGCAGATGGCTTTTTTCCACGTGTCTTTTCTCAACTGTTCTTATGTGAGCATAAGTGGCACTGGCTTTAGATACTGATTTGTTTACAGATCTCTGCAAGTTGTTCTATATGCCTAATCTCTGCTGAGAGACGTGATGTGATCCAGTGAAGTCTTTCACTGGAGATTCTGTGTGGAGCTCCACAGTGGGGATTTAACCACTGCCTTTAAAAGTATTATAACTTCACCACTGGTTTTGGCAGGGCGTTCATGTGTAGTGTCAACTATACATACGTGTGTATTTAAACCACTTCAACATCTGTCCATCTATGTTTCTTACTGGTTAAATGCTCTGCGGCCAATGAATGAAGATGCTTTGTAAATGCTGTGTGCTGTGGGTAGCATGTTTCATTGTTCTTTGTGCAGTACAGCATGATTCATTTTTATACAGAGGAGATTTGTTCCATGTGTCGCTTTCTGTGAAATGAAGAGGATCAAAAATTGTCCCTGTGGCAGTCCACACAATCCAGAGATTAGATGGACAGTGGTTACCTGTTCTGCAGTGTAGCTCCAAACTCAGGTTTTTTTAGCATCCTGATTTCAAGTATTAGCCAGGTTTATTTGGGAATATGACTTTGCTCTGGTTTGTCAAGTGTTATTTTGCAGCAGTTTGGACAAATTGCAAAGCACAGGCAATTTTCTGCAATGTTCTAGGCTCGTCTGGAAGTGCACAAGTTTGGAATCACCGGCTACAAGAAGCAGGATCAACGTGAATGGGAACGGGAGCGTGCTATCATGCTGGGAGCCAAAGTAATTGCTGCTTTTGGTTTGTGCTGGGCAATCACGCAGCTGTTACACTGCAAGAAAGCAGTTAGAAACACTGAGGAGGGGTTAGCACTACTTAAAACTCAAGATCCTCTGCCCTGACCCTTTTCCCACTTCATCCTCACTTTTACATTTCCTATTCTGTCTTGTCTATTTTCTGTAGACTTCTGGAAAACTAGTACCATTGTGTTATCAGAGATGGTTTATAGATGAAATATGACTGATTGGGGTGGAAAACAACATTTACTAGACTTTAATTGGGCCATTCAAAACTAAATTGTTGGAGGGGTGGGCTTGCTTTTTAAAGCTGCGCTCTCCCAATGAGTTAAAGATGGAGAAGACTTCTCAGTTTTATTTATCATCAGTACTATAAAAGAAAAAAATAATTCCGTAGGTCTTTTATGCATGGAAGGGAGGGTTATGAGTTTTCTTTCTTGTTCTGTGTCTGTGGAAATGTTGTAGGATTGATACAGAACATAAACATCGCTCTTTACTGTCTCCACCAAGAAAGATACAGTCTCTGTGTATCTACTTTACACCTGTATCTACTTTACCTGTTTCCCCACCACCACCTGAAAAATATTGTCCCTGGAAGCATGTGAATATTTTTTGAACCTATTTGAAAATTTCATCAGTAGTATCTCTCCAAATCTTTGTTGCAGCCCCCCAAAAAGGAACATATGAACTACAAGACTTACCAAGAAAAAGTGAAAGAGAAAAAAACAGTGAAGAATGGTGATAAGGGCAAGGTTTGTTTAAGATTTTCTCTCGATAAAGACAGCATGTAAGAGCTAGCCCAAGAGCCTGACAGGCAGTGCCTCAGGCATAGTAGGAGTGCCTGAGCTTGACACCCACTGCTCCTTGTGGAGTAGGTTCCTGGCTCCAGGAGAAATAATTTCATTGCTAAGAGCTGTTTGGGTGCAGTGTGAAGGGCACAGAGTTAGCTTTATGTTGTGGTGGGTTTCACTGTCTTATCCTTTGAGGCATAGACTGATGACATGAAACCAGTAGGTTTTTTTTTTTTTTCCTCTTGAAGGAAAAAAAAGGCCTCCACTTAAAATTTGCTGCATGTTGTATAACCACACAGAGCCAGATCCTCACCTGTTCTTTTATCAGCACAATTCCATCTAGGATCTTGCTCATTAAAGCAGGGGTGAGGTTTCATTGCATCCGTCCTCTGGTTCTGGGCCTACTCCCTGCCTCGTCATGGAATCTTCTAATGTAGGTGGAAGCAGGCTGTGGGGCGGGTGATTGCTATATCAGCCTGTTTGCCACCCTCTTTCTCAGGGGACCTACTTCTCCTTTGTTATGTGGCTTAAAGTACATCCTGTGCATGACGAGACATGATTGAACCCTGTTATTTGGCAGGTACACTCAGGCAAGTGGGCACTTCTGCCTGATAGGAAGTTCACCTTGACCCAAGGACTTATCATGTGCCCAAGAAGCAAGCCTCTCTCCCTCCTCATATGGCTGGGTTTGTGCCCTGTCACGTGGCAGGGGCAGCTTATTGGTCATGAGTGGGCTGTACTTTCTGTATGGTGACAGGAAGGGCTCTGGGTATTCCATAATATGTTGCATCACTTGACCTATCAGAAGGTCTCCCAGCCTGATTTAAGTGCCTGCTACCACATGAAGCTGTGTGTTTTGTGTGTAGGTGGTGGTTTTGCCAAGATGTTCTATTGCTTTTCCTTTAAAACATGTATCTTTAACACTAGGAACATAAAGGTGATTCTCTTCAGAAGAAGAAAAAGGAACAGAAAGAGAGGTGAGCCATTTTTAATGTGGTTGAAAATGGTTTCTGTATAGCCTTCCCAGTGTATTTCCCCTATGTAACAGCCTTCTACCAGAAGTTGTGCAGATCACAGTGGCAGGAGCTTCTCCAACTGCAGAACTCCTCAGTCACAAAATGGTGATGTTGCTCTGTGTCTAGCGGTTTCAGAGGCTTTAGTTACGCAGCTTAACTGAAAATATGTCAGTTCTGCTCCAACATCTTAATACTGCAGCTGGAGGTGAGGTGAATGGAAATCTCTCTGTGGACTCAGGATGTGCCACTTGCTCAGCTACCCTGAGAAATGTTTTCTGCAAAACACAAGCTACAGTATGCAGAGGCTTGAAAGGTCAAGTGGCATTCTTAATCATAGTGTAGCAGGTTCACTGAAATGTACTCTTTATCTTCTTTCTATATCCCAGAGGTTTTGTGTTTCTAAATTTTTTATAATATAAATAATTCTGTAATGTGCTGCAAATTTTGAATGGCTATGCAGCTAAGAAAAGTTCTGGGGTCATTACCTGCTATGATTTTTATATTCCATAACACTAAACACTGATTGCATAAATAGGTGACATTTTTCACCATACTAAGCATTTTCATGAGTTTCTGTTTTTTCTCTTAATATTTTTTTTATTCTTTTATTCCTCTTCCTGTTTCAGGAGGGCCAAAAGGAAGAAATCTGTGCCGAGCATCTGGCATGCAGGACAAGTTGGAAAATTCAGAGATGGGACTTTGATTCTGCAAAGCCATGACATCAAGAAAATTAAATCTTCTAAAGTTATCAAATGAACTTATGATATAGACTG
The DNA here is from genome assembly GCA_033558105.1 of Coccyzus lansbergi. Classification (NCBI taxonomy): domain Eukaryota; kingdom Metazoa; phylum Chordata; class Aves; order Cuculiformes; family Coccyzidae; genus Coccyzus; species Coccyzus lansbergi. The sequence goes on from JAUMJK010000878.1 coordinate 464,662, forward strand.
AAATGGATGATATGTGTAAGATAGAATTAATGCTGCTATTAACACAGATTTACAGAACCTCTTGTCTTCCCATCATACTGTATTATTTTTTACTTTATCTGTTGTTGCGGGATTTTCTATATTCCATTCTGCCTTGGGAAGAATATGAGAACTTACCATTTTGTAAATAAAAATAAGACTTTTTATTAAGAATGTTACACAGGCTATTTTTTATCAGTCAATACGTGGTAAAGAAAGCATTTCACTTTCTAGAATCAGCTTATTTGCTATAAGTAAAAATTCATTTAATCCATTAGTTAATGGATTAAAACATTGCTCTTTGCTTTCGTCTGGAAGGAATATGGAGAAAGCAATACCTCACTTGCTGTGAACTTGAAGTAGGTGTTTTCAGACATTTATCAGGAAAAATTCTGTATCTTTATGACTTGTTAATGGTTAGTGGAACGGCACAATGGTTTTCCTGTCCTTTAAGACCTTCTAATGTTTCAAAATTAATTGCTTTGGAATAAAAATGAGATTTTCTGCAGTTTTGTCCCAGGTAAGAGTTACAGACAGACCCAATGCCACCGAGATTTCTAAATAAGCACAGTTTCAAATGGTGTTTTGGTGGCTTGGTTGTAAATCATGTAAGACTGAGCCTGGCGACAGGACAAGAGGGAATGGCCTCAAGCTCCGCCAGGGGAGATTTAGGCTAGACATTAGGAAAAAAAAATTCAGAGAAAGGGTCACTGGGCACTGGAGCAACCACTGGAGTGGTTGGTTCAGCTTCCCTGGAGGTGTTTAAGGCACGGGTGGATGAGTTGCTGAGGGACATGGTTTAGTGTTTGATAGGAATGGTTGGACTTAATGATCCATTGGGTCTTTTCCAACCTGGTTGTTCTATGATTCCATGATTCAAATGAAGCATGGACACTCAGTAGCTACTGTTTGTTCATGACAAACTCATGTTTATTTTGATCAATGTTATTGCACCTCATATACCTTTTCTAGGAAGTCTTTGCCAAAAGGGAAGTTTTATTGCTACTTGAATTTCAGCTGTTTAGTGTTTCTGAAGTAACAGTTTTGTCCTCTGTAGCTAAGGTTTTTTTTTAAGGTTTTGTTTCCATTAGTAATGGCAATGGTTAGTAACCTTTTAAGATGTCCTCTCTGTTCTACCTCAGGCTGAAGAAACTTGTATATTTTAGAGGAAGGCAAAAATAAGGTTAACTGTTAAATGTCAGGGGAAAGTTCACACTGTGTTGCTTATACGTATAGTTATCTGGAGCTTGTTCAAACAGCTCTGGCAGTGAAGCAGATGTATACAAGAAGGAGAACAGCCCTTACTGGAGAAACTACCAGGTGTATTGGTGAAATTCAGCATATCCCTGCAGGCTGGGGAAGTGAAGCATGCTTCCTAGCTGTTGCTTGGGAGCCTGAGTAAGGTGATCTCTAACCCTGAATGAGCAGCAAGATCTGCATGATCTTACAGCTAGCAACAAGAACAGCAGCATCAGGGGCTGCCCCTGTCATGGTACAGTAAAGTGTTCTGGGGTAGGGAGAGCCACACCACAGAAAAGGATGCTTTCTGGTGTGTTCCCTTCCCCCACACCTTCCATTCTACTTTGGGGTTCTGGAGAAGTGCCCTGCACCACAGAGAAGACTAAGAGAATGAAGAGGGTGCAGAGGAAATGAAAGCTGGGTAAAAAGCATAAAGGAGTGTTTCTAGAGTTGTGTGGGAGAAGGAGGGCTGCACTGAGTTGATTTGCTAAATACTCTTATCACATTTCATAATTGCGTAAATCAATTTCTTCTTATTCAGTATTGGTTGCAGATTCAAACCAGAATTAACAATCCTCTTCTGATTACAGATTTAGAGAAACATCAAATCATGATTGCATGTGAAGCTGTAATCACTAAGCAGAATTGGGTACAGAACGTCAGGACTTGTTGAGGCAACAGATGGGCTTTGGATGTTGTGAGATAATCTGGGGTTTTTAATTTGTGGTTAATCCTTGTGCTTAGTTTTTCATTGCTCACTTATAGATAAAGTTTTGTTCAGCTGGCTTTGGACATAACATGGGGGAGTTTGACTTCAATCAGCTTTGGTAATTTAAAGAGTTCAACACTTTACACCTCCACAACTCCCAAAAGCTGTTTAGGAGTGAAACTTGGTCAGAATAGACTGCCTAATTTTTGCAGTCTCAGGTCTGTAAGTTATGTTAAATAAGAGTAGAAAAAAAATCATTTCATGAAATAAAGAGTTGAAACCTGACATGCCAAGCTGACAGTGGGACGTGAAAGCTTGGGGAAGACAGAAGGGCTAAATAAATAAAATAAAATCTTCGTTTCAGTTTGTCACTTATTTAACATTGGTGTGTATGCATTATGAAAGTTTTCTCTTATATGGTAATAGGGGGTTTTTTTATATCTAATCCCCAAGGTGACTTGAGCTGGCCATGCTAGGTCTTTGTATGATACAGATCTTGTATCCTTCAGTCCTGTTCTGTTACTCCATGCATTACCAAAAATGAAAACAAATTACATTTGGCAAACAAAACTGCTGAGAACCTGTTATGCACCTCGTGTTTCTCTGGAGTGGCATGTGTTATTAGTTAACAGAGTATATACATGTCTGTTCAGGCAGGAAGTTGCTGGAGCAGGTACTGAGAAACGAAAGCCAGTGTTGACTGAGTAACTGATTGATTATGAGCATGGAAGCGCAGAGACTGTCTTATTTTGCACTCTACGTGCAGTCAAAGAGAGGAATTGGAGATAAAGGAAGAATGCAAGGATTTATCCTTATCTGCTCTCTTTGTCATAGGAAAAGACAAACAAGTTGGCTTTATTACTGTTTGCCCATATGCTAAAACCATTGTGATTAGCTTTCTTCCCAGTCAAACCCATTTGCCATGAAGGAGTTGATGCCAGCTTGTCTCCTGCAGGGGAAAAAAAAGGCCATGATGGATGATGTCTCCACACTCTTGGCTGTACTTCTGGTTGTTTTGGCTGGTTTCTGTTTCTTAGCCTGGAGCTGCAGTTGGAGCTGAATAACACATCTCCAGGTAGAATCATAGAACAGTTTGGATTGGAAGGGACCTTAAAAATAATCTAGTTCCAACCCCCACGTGATGGGCAGGGACATCCCACTAGATCAGGCTGCCCAAGGCCCCATCCAACCTGGCCTTGAACACCTCGAGGGATGGGGCAGCCACAGCTTCCCTGGGAAACCTCTTCCAGTGCCTCCTTATGTCTAGACTAAATCTGCTCCTCTCCCTTTATACCCCTCGCCCTTCATCCTATCACTACAAGCCTTTGTAAGAAGTCTCTCTCCAGCTTTCTTGTAGCCCCTTCAGGTACTGGAAAGCTGCTATAAGGTCTCCTCAGAGTCTTCTCCTCTCCAGGTTGGTCCTCTATAACCAATGTGACCCAGAGCTAACGGAGTGCTGCCAAAAAAGAGAGGAGTTTCATGCCACTGAATCCAGGGTATGTCTGAAGTTGAGGCATATGGTTGCTCTGAGGGAGGACTCTTGGCTTTGGCAACAAAGCAGGTATCAATAGTTAGATCTAGTTAGGCATGCATCCTGCACGTATGCTTCATCTACATTATAGCATAATATTTTTTAATAACAATTCATAATAATAAACAGGGTCCCAATGCTGGATTTGTTGGCAATATTTTAAGGATTTATTTAGAAACTGTTAAACAACAGAAACTCATATGCCAAGTTTTCTGAAAGGGTAATAATAATAATACACAAAGTTTTAATTGGATCAAAAGACAAAAGCAGTTTTGATTCCAATTTAAAAAATACAAACATTTGCTACAAGTACAAAACTATAAAAAGTTTGTATTTTCCTCTTGATCTGGTGACAGACACATACAGCAGAGATGTATATTTCACCAGCTTCAAATTCATATAAGCTATGGGAAATGATAATAAAGAAAAAGATCTTGTGGTTAGGAAGAAAACAGGAATAACTTTGCATCTTTCGTTTAACCATAAGTGAACACCATTATCTTATTCATTTGTACTTTTTTCGTTGCCAACATTTAAATTAGTGTTATTCATGCTTCATATAACAATCAGAAATAACAGCAAATTTACCTCATGCATTTATCTTTAATATTCATCACATAATGTCTTCTTACCATGCTACCTAGAAAGGTTAGTGTTTTTATTGACAACACTTAAAGGAGATGGATGATGAAGGAATGCAATTAGGATCCAGGATTTTTTTTCTATCTACTGCTGCACAAGAAAATGTCAGAAATTGTCCAATTAGCATAAAAATAATTTTGTAATTAATTCTGCTTGGATCTGTTTGCAATAACAAATGTCACAAAAAGGTCACTTAACAGAAGGGGAAAATGCTGCCTAGTGCCTCTGTCAGTAAAACACACATCTGCCTCCTGTATTGTGCAAAGATGCAGGAGCCTCGTACATGTAGTTTCTGTGGCTTGCATAGGGGCTTCTGCACGTAAGAAGACCAAGTGCGTCTTATTTATGGTGGTTTTGTGCTTCAGGCTGTTGCTCCAGCCGGTTGTGTGTGTGTGTGTGCAGCATTCAGGAGTGTTGGGTAGAGGAATCACCAGAAATGTCAGTAAAAACTAGGAAAAAAAAAAAAAAAAAACCACCAAACAAACCAACTTCTCCATCCCCAACTTTGTTTCATAATTTTCAGTGACAAACGCCCTTTACATCTGCAGTGTGGGTGATTCATTACCATAACCTGTCGAAGGACTTGAAACTGTAATCTCCCTTACAAAGCTGATCTAGCAAAGGTACTTGGGGTTTTCATATGTTGCCTGGCTTAAAGCTGAGTTCTTGACTTTGCTATTGGAGCAGAATGCTGCAAAGCTGGTAAGGCTTGAGATTAGGTCTAACAACTCTTTCCTCATCTTTCTGTTTGTGATCAGTGCATGTAGTAGGTGGCACCAAAAGCTGCTGTTGCTAGGTTGTTGGTACTTTGCAGCCCTTCTCACAGAACCAGGTATTTTGAATTGTGGGCCAAAAAATGTACCACCTCTTGTTGGCAGTTGCAAATATGGTGTTTTTCATACGCTGGTAGTAACAGCTTAGTCTTGATCTCATCTCTTTCTTACCCTAAGAAATATAATAACGTAAGACAAAAAGCTGCATCTCACATTTCTTCTTGCTCTAGGAAAACTCAGAAAATAGAGTATTGGGTGCTCTCTGCCATCTTTACTAACGACACTTTGGAAGAGGAAAAAACCCACACAGAATTAAAATAAAAGCTTAAACAGCACTATGACAGAACTCTATCACCAGCCAAGAACAAGCTACAGCAATACAATATAATGGCATCATTTACAACACCATGGAACATTGCGCATATAAGAAATCACATTTAATACTTTTCCTCTTAAATTCTGATATATTGACATTAAGTCTTAGTAAGATCTTGTCAGCTCTTTTTGAGTTGATGAAGAAAAAGAAGGGAGTGGAAATTGTGTAGCACTGCACGCCTTGGGAAGTCTGGCAATGCTCCTGATGGCACACTTCTGTTTGGTCCCACTAAACAGCGAAATTTGCAGAGGAATAAAGCCAGGAAGAAGGGTCACAAAGGCTGAGGTCGGGGTTCACAGGGATAGATGAAAAATAGTGTCCTTTGTTCCTTTGTGGGGCAGAAAATTTAGCAGCCGTGCAGAGGTTTCAAATTGGTGTATGCACAAGTCAAGCTTGCTTATGTTTATTTGAGGATGGCTTATTTGTTTCTAGAGGGGTTTTATGTTTCTTTAAACATTATGTCAATTTACAGCTACCTTATTTGGGTTCAGTGCAAGAGGCTCTGCTTTCCTGCTTATAAGAAGCAGACTGACCCCTAGGAGCAGAAGAGTCCCATGAAAGGCAGCTTTCTGTAGGTCCAGGTGGCAGAGGAGCTTGGAGTCTCAGAGAGCTGCACAAATACCCCCAAGGAATCAAAAAGAAGTAAGACCCTCCAAACGTGGTCCCCTTGGGTATCTATGCTACCAGCCCCACTGGGTTCTCCCTGGACACTCACCAACACAGTTTCTGCAAGGATCATAGCACAAAGGGGTGACTCCCTCCTAAAGGAGGGATTTGGAAGAAACAAAAACTGGCATAAGAAGAACATGCAAAATGCTGGATTTATAGCAAGATGGACATCGGGGGAGTTACTTGCAGAGAAGCAAACTACCATCAGCCTGAGCAAAGAGGTGGAAATGCCCCAGTTCTCCCCACCTGATGCTGTTCTGCAAAGGGAAAATTTTGCTCTGCCTGTGTTTAGATGGACACTGCCATCTGGAAGCTCTGCATACATATTCACATATAGAGTAATTAGTTTCCTAGTGTAATTCTAACTACTTAAGTATTATTTCTGTTAATCAAACTACCAAAATGCATCCAGCTGAAGTCATGAGACTACACTTTATTGGGATAACTGGTTTATTGCTATGGGCCATGCCAAACCCAAGTCATTGGATGTGTACTCAACCAACACATAAAACCACTTTATTTTTTGACCTAGGCTAAATTAGTATTGCTAAATAAGTATTACCAATACAGGTTTCCTACTTCTAGCTGTATTCCTTTTATTTTATTTGCATTTCTTCTAGGTTAAAAGGAGACTGTAAAGGTAGCTAGTCTATATCCTACTTTTACGAGTGTTAGAGTGTATAGAGGATAACAAATGAGCTTCTCTACAGTTATGAAGCATGTCTCTACCTGCTGTCCATATCTCCATTAGAAATTAGTAACCTGTATCACTGTGTTATCCCTGGGACATAACACAGCAGAAACCAATATGAAAGCAACTAGAAAACCAAAACAGATTACTGCAAACACTTCTAAAACCCATTCAGAATTAATTTTAAACATCTGATGATGGTTGAAGATGGGAAAGATGTAAATTCAGTTGAGTTTCCTTCACAGAAGTTTGAAGTAAAGACAAAGGTTCAGTCCCAAAATAAACAATGCCCTTTTGTTTTTAATACAAGTGAAAGTGGAGTGCCTTCTGTATTAAAACTGTCACGGGATGTTTCCCAATATAAAAAAATATGTGCAACTTATGTACAGTATTCCCATACTCTGCTCTGACTGGCAATACTCAAAGCCAATGCTATGATTACAACTGTTAGATACGTAGAAGAGCACACTCGAGGAAATTCAGGGTCCAGTAGTGTTCTAGCTGAGGTAGTTTAAAACAGACCCGCTAATTATAAAAACCTGCACGAGTTCATGTGGTACTAAATGAAAACAAAATTATAACACAGTTGATCTCTCATTTTCTTAAAGAAACCAAGATGAGTATAGCACAGTTATTCCAGTGTCTACAAGTTTACTGATACAATCCGTTCCAGACTTTGAAGAAGTTGCTTTCTCATTTAAAAGCTTATGTTACTTTTTCCCCATCATTGGTCTTGTTTCCTACTTCAGTCTTGACATCACTGAAGGTGCACTGCTGTGCTGCAGGAGAGACGGGCTACAGGATGCTTGGTTGGTTACACGTAGCATGATGGCAGACTGCTCTTTGTCTGTGCAATAGCCTGGGACTGGTTTGTTCTGGGCTACTTCCCCCTCCCCACTGTGGCTGGGAGGTGGGATGACCCCAGGGACGGTCCTAGCTGCTCTCTCCCAGGGGAGCCTTGCCATTGCTCAGCACTACCTGAGTGATTTGCTCCTGCCAGTAGACCAGAATTGGACCTACAGCATGATGCCTTGGAGCTGGCAGGCTGCCCTAATGCGGAGCTGGGCAGTTTGTCCTGTGGCTGTGGTTTAATGCAAGGCAGTAAGATGGATTTTGGCTAGAATATTTGTTCTCAGGTTTAATAATTACATGACTGATAACAATATGCATGTGCGTATATGTTTGCCTGGAGAGGAAAACTTGTGGCAGCAGCAGGATTTAAAAAAATGGAAATAGTACATCGATGGTATTTAAGAGTTTATGATTTTCTTGTTTGATAGCACCATGCTTACATAGGATTAGACTGACAGAGTCCAAGACGTCATGGGCTCTCACAGTCTGTTGCATCTTGTCCTTATGCATTGCTGCTATACACACACACACTTGCATATGCTAACTGGGTTCAGAGGATAAGGAGCATATACACATATTGATGTGTTTTCTGACAACAGCACACAAGTCACACTGCCACGGTCGTGGGAGAAGTTCCCTATCGGTCAAACTCCAGCTTAACTGCTACTTGTTTCCATGGGAGATGCCAGACACAGATAAGTCTTGCAAAATATTTTTGTCCCTGTCTAGAAAAAAATCATAGGGACAGACTTCACATAATGCTATGAATGTCTCTCACTCAAGTGCTTCATTAGGATCCAGACATTGATTAGCTCACATTAATATAATAGAAAATTAAGGCCTCTGATCTCAAAGCTACATTGGAACTACAGCTGCCCAGGGCTCATCAGGATCAAGGCTGGAAAGCAGCATTCTCTACATGGGACACTTCACATGTTCCATATTTAAATAAATCTCTTACCGATTAAATTCAAAGGGATCTCTGCTGTGCCTTTTTTCAAGAGCTGTGCTGATTACCACAATCAGATTTTCCATATGTGATAGTCTCCACAATCACATACAAAGAACAAACACTAAAATGTATCAAGGATGTTTTTCTCTCTACTTTTGATATCTGAATTCTGCATTTATCATGCTGTTAGCTAAAATAAGCGCAATTATTATATGGCAGTGTTTGGAAACCAATCTTATTCTCAATGAAGATGGAAAGTTCTGCCACTGATTTCTAGGGGAACATTATCCCACAGCTTACTGCAGTCCAGAGCCAGAAGGAATAATTAATGGTCATCTGAGGCCCTGAATGTAGTGGACAGCCAGGAGTTTTTGGGCACACAGCCTCCACTTCAGCTGTCCAAGCATATGCTTTCTTGACTTAAGGACTTCAAGTGGCAAGGGAATGCAGTACACCTACTGGTAAACTGCCCCAACGCATTGTCCCTCAGTCTTAGTCTTACCCATTTTTTTCTGGCATCCCTAGTATCTTTCAAACACAAATCCAGTCATAAGAGAGAAAATACACTCATTTAACCTTTTGCTTTACAAATATATGTATATGTGTGTGTGTGCATGTGTGTGCACATTTGTGTACATATATGTGCAATGTAGTGTAGATATGTTCGGGTACCCATCTGCAGTCGAGGGCCAGTTCAGTGGGTAAGCTTGCTATGGCTGTTAAAAATGGAGTGGGCTAACTGTAACCAGCAGATAACTTGGTGAGCAACATACCATACGATGCTTTTAAGTCCAGGAAGAGAATGCCTTTTTACTGACTTACTGAAAAGTGCCAAATCACGTGGAGAAAGCTTACAGAATCCAGCACAAGGTTGGGCAGAGGCTTCATTAGTTGTTGGGCAACTTGGGCTGCTTTACACATTGTGGCACTTCCAGTCCCGTTTGCAGGGTCACCTACACAAAAAAGAAAGAACACTTAGATTCAAAACTGGGACATCCTCAACAGGAAGGATTCATGAAGGCCAAAAGCAAGTCAATGACAGGGGATGGGCTGTGGGACTTCAGGTCCAGATTTAAGTCATCAAGAACGTTAATCAAGATGATATTAAGACTCTGAAATAAAATACCTCCTTTTCCCTTCCCTCCTGAACACCTTGGGTTCTAGAAGCCAGTTGTCCGTATATCTTCCCAAACTCAGACACCAGTTGTATGCCACCAAAAGCACTGCTTGCTGGACACAAGGTGGATAGTGTCTTTGCGTGAGTACCTCAGGACAGGGATCAGAGAGTGGAGCCCATGTACTAAATACAAGAAAATCCTTTTGTCTTTGCTGTCATGGTAGGACAGAGCAAAGGACATTTAGTGCTGCTTCTGTAACCTGACATCTCTACAAGGACCAGGGTTCCCACACAAGAGCTCCATTCAACAGCAAACACAAACTTAGTCTCATGGTTTCCCTCTGACCCCTTGTCAATCATGCTCTGTCTTAACTGAGTTGTGGTAAGAAACAGAAGCCAGGCACTTGAAGGATACAAGTAGCTAAAACTGAAGGTAGGTTGTGAGTAAAAATCTTCTGAATATAGCAGTGAGGTGGATGGAGAAGCGCCTGCATCCTCCACATTGGTGCATCTGATATAATAAAGCTATGAAACCTTCTTGAAAGACTTGTATGCCACCAGTAATGACTGCTGAGTATTCCTGTACTAATAAGGCCATATGAAGTTTCTGGTGTCAGTTTGGGTGTTTTAAATGTTGAGTGTTCTGCCCTGGCTGCATTGGCCCTGCCTGACCTAAGCTGAACATCCTTCAGTCCTCAGGCTCCTGGGATGTTTCCTTAGGCATTCCTTTACACTACATTCTGTTTCTAGAACTATGCAGTGGTCTTGAAGTAGAAGTGCACTCTATTTAAAGAGAATTCCTCCAACAGGAGACTCTTGAGAATGGAGATCAATCTCCAAAACTCATAAAAAGAAGGAATGATGTGCTGATTGGGTCTTCTCTGTTGCACTAATTCTCTGACTTATGTTGTCTTTACTGTCCTTATCACTGTGCTGTTCACATTTCTGTCTCTTGTCAGTGTTAATAAACTCCATATGTGTGACCTAAGAGGAATTTGGATACTCAAGGTTTTTAGTCAAACTGGCAGAGCATGCCTTAGCGGCACTGCTTTCCAGGTAGGACATTGCAGCAAAATAATCATAGAATCATAGAACAACCAGGTTGGAAGGGACCCATCGGATCTTCTAGTCCAACCATTCCTATCAAACATTAAACTAAGTCCCTCAAGACCTCATCCACCCGTACCTTAAACACCTCCAGGGAAGGTGAATCAACCACCTCCCTGGGCAGCCTATTCCAATGCCAAATGACCCTCTGTGTGAAGAACTTCCTCCTAATCTCCAGCCTAAATCTCCCCTGGCGGAGCTTGAGGCCATTCCCTCTTGTCCTGTCCCCTGTCACTTGGGAGAAGAGGCCAGCTCCCTCCTCTCTACAACCTCCTTTCAGGTAGTTGTAGAGAGTAATGAGGTTTCCTCTCAGCCTCCTCTTCTCCAGGCTAAACAACCCCAGCTCTCTCAGCCGTTCCTCATTGGGCCTGTTCTCCAGACCCTTCACCAGCTTCGTTGCTCTTCTCTGGACTTGCTCCAGAGCCTCAACATCCTTCTTGTGGTGAGGGGCCCAGAACTGAACACAGCATTCAAGAAGCAGCCTCAGCAGTGCTGAGTACAGAGGGAGAATCAATTTCCTGGACTTGCTGGTCACACCATTTCTGATACAAGCCAGGATGCCATTGGCCTTCTTGGCCACCTGGGCACACTGCTGGTTCATGTTCAGTCGGCTGTTGACCAACACCCCCCGGTCCCTCTCCTCCTGGCAGTTTTCCAGCCAGGCTTCTCCCAGTGTAGGAACTGGCATGTGCAGGTACTTCTACTTATTTTTACAGCATTACTCCCCACAACTGTGAAGCAAGGCAAATGCAATTTTCCAAAAAGTGTTAGCAGCCCAGGTGCCAGCCTGAGAAGGAAAGAGCCCCAACCCATACCAACTACCTACAGATGACATTATCAGCCCCTGCAGCAGCAGCCAGTAGCATACACTCTCCTTTAGATGAGAAGGAAAAGTGGGACTAAAGTGCGGAAGACTTGCCTGGACGTTTCGATTGAGGCTCAGTGCAGGCATGAAGACCCCCTCGATGTTTTCAAATGCTGGAGGCCCTTGCTGCTGCCCATTTATGTAAAAGGTCAGATTGTGCTTGTTCAGATCCAGGAGAACACCAATGGTGGAACCTTTAGAAACTCCTCCTTCAGTCCTAAGGTAAAAGAAAATCAAACTGTTGGTGAACCAACACCTACACCACTGCTCTGTCTAGGACAACGCAGGCTTACTAAGCAAAGTACAGCGTGGTAAAATGATTATCCATGCAATCAGCAATGACTGGTTCACACCTTAAGTACCACATACATGGGAGCTTAATGGGGGGAGCCTGAAGAGAAATTAGGCCCATCTCTTCTTCATCTGCAATCTAAAAGCCAAAAATGGTGTCCAGAGCTAGCAGGTCCCCTCAGCTGCTGAGAGACAGTGAGGGTGAGCAGGTCAGGTTAGCCCTGTGCATGTGGGACAGGAGTACTGGTGACACAGCTCCTCGGATCATCCCTGCTGTACTGAAGTGACCACAGCAGACAGTGAAAAAGCAGAAAGCTGTATTCCTAGGCATTCATTTCTAATCATTATGCCTGCTAACAGCTTGAGTCCTGGACTTTTAGTCAGAGTGTTCACCTTGGCATCCCCTAAGGAGACCTAGCTTTCCAGAGACCAGGGAGTCAGCACAGATACAATAGATCATTTGTTTTGGAAGGAAAGGAAGGTGGGCTGATTAGGGATAAGCATAGCTCCCTGGTGGGCAAGGTGCTCCGCTACAGGACTGGGAGCTATTTCAAGTGTGCAGGCATGGTTATTAATACCAGTGATAATTAGTTGTGTCAGGAGCAGCTGTTGAGAGCTACCGTGGTGTCAGAGCTTGCCAGGATAGAGTCAGCCAGCCATTACATGCTTGAGCGATTTGACATTAATGCACTTTGATTCGGGGGTTAGTCAAATGCAGTATTACTTTAAAGGGCACTAAGCAAAAATATCTACTAGATATGCAGATTGGCCACAGGCACTGCTACTCTGCTAAAATTACAGGGGCTCTGCGATGGATTTACAGCCTGACACAATTTGTTCAGGGTAAATCAGATTTCAAATAATTTGCAGCAGGAAAGGAAGCAGCTGCCTTCTGTCCTACGTGCTTCCCTCAGGCACACAACAGCCAGATTGATGTAATTTTAGCATAAAATTTATCACAATAGGTAGGCAAAACATAAAAAAAACGGAGGGGATGGGGAAAAAGTACAGTTAGATGCTTAGTAAGAAATTTTCATCTTGTCCACTAGGTGTCATAAACTGTTTTCCTTTTGACTAAATGTGGCACATGGCATTTCCTCTGAAGGTAAAGGGAGTTTTATCTGTGGCATAATAGCATAGAATACAACCCTGACTCCTCCACTTAAAGCTTTTCAAGCAATATTAGTATAGCTGAAACCCACAAATTTGCTCTAAGATGCATTAGCTTTCACACTTTACTCTTCTGAGGTTCCTTTTATTTGCTTTCTGGATCTAGAAGCACTAATAGGTTTCTCTCAGCTCTTCTCCAAAATCAGCAAGTCCTTTGTTTTCCAACAAAATTTAAGATGCTTACTTATCCTCAGTGTTTCAGTATCTAGACTGTTTTTATTAAAAGCATTCAATCATAACACTCATGATGAGATTGTGGAAAGCAGCACTACTATAATCTAGATCTATTTACAAATAGATTATTATTTTTTTTCTCTCTGTTTAAGAACAGCTTTGACTATAGGGCACCACTTTTTATATCCTGCAGTGTTTGAAAATAGTTTTTATGACATGCTTTTAAATGACGTTGATTCTCTCAGAAACAGAAACTTTGCCGTTTTGAGATTATTATGCGCTTTCCTATATGATAAGCTAATTTGCTTCTTGCAGGCTAATTAGCTGTGTGCTGCACAGTGACATTGAGCAACTCCTCTGAAGCCCCTGGGGATGCTCCAGCTGAGGAGGATGCTGCCTGCAAATCCAGCTGAGGTGAGTGCAGGACTCAGCCAAGGACCCTCTAAGGGTCACACATGTGTAAGAGCAGAGCAGATGGCTGGGAAACCTCTCCCTTCCTTGCTGCGTCAAGTCTTGCAGGACATCAGCAGGTAGATTGCCCTGTTCCTCAGCTGCCACCTCCCCACAGTGAGATCAACCATCTCGGGCAAGACAAAGCCAGGGCAAAGGCAAGCAGGATCACTTTGCTGTGGTGCTACCAAGGAGACCGGACTTTTTGTGAGAATGAACAGCTGTTCCTACTCAGCATCCTGTCATTTCCTTGAGAACCATACTTGGAGGAATCCAGTGCTTTATCAACTGCTGTCACAGTCACTTTCTTTAGGAGGAGCGGTGGGAGAGTCAAGGTTTCATGAGAAAACTTACAAAAGGTAGTTCCCCACTCTTTTGTAAATAATTGGGACAGCATCACAAGACATTTTTTCTAATAAAAGCCTTAGCTGCAATAAAAAAAAAGCCAGCTAGCTCAAGAAACTCAAGTGCACATTGTTCTCTCCTGCTACACCTCTCTGGCAGCATGTAAAAGAGCTGTTGCTTTACTGTAATGCATTTTCTAAACTACTTAATGACAGTTATACCATAAGCCCCTAATAATCTGCAGGCTATGTAAAAGAAAAACTGTTTCTAACAATACTTCTTCAATATATAGTTAGCATTCATTAAATGAAAACCCATTTTTGAAGATATGCACCACTCTCATTATTTCAAGTAAACCCTAGTCCTGCAAGTTTGGGTTTTTTTTTGTTTTCTGGGTGCAACAATAAGTCCTGAATTGTGGAAGTTCTGTTCAGAAGCCTGGAAGGTCAGAGTACAGATAGGGGAATTTTGCTACCATAAAAAATGCCATTGCTTGTGGCAATGGAGGCTGTTATTCTGCTTTCAGCAGCACCTTGGACAATGTGCAGAACAGGACTGCATGGACTGGAGAGGGGAATTAAGAACAGCAATAAGTTTGAGTATTATTGAAAAATAAAGATTATCAATTTCTGAACACTTTAATGTGTAATTATTTAATATATAATTATTTTAACTGTCCATTAACAGTATTTAATCATGAGCTTTACAGTAACTTAACAACTCCACTGAGTTTATTGCCAGACAGTATTTTTCAGGCAATTATAACATTTTTGTGTGTTGAAAATCTGATGTTGAGATCCTGATCACGGGGAGCTTTAAGACTAGAATCGAAATTCTCTAGACTTTGACTTCCCATTGCCCTTTAGTACAAAACATTACAGTGTGATTTCTGTCTCTTTCTTTATACATAGTGGCTAGGGTACAGCTACAGCACCAGGTGCTTCTGCTCTTGGGAACTTTGCCAAGGAATAGATGGATCTATTGCAATGAATGCCAGTGCCTCTTAGCAACGGGCATACATCATCTCTCACGTGAACAGATTATTTCAAGGAACAATGAGGCTGAAAGGTACCTCACAAAGCTATATCCCTGCCCTAAAGTTTTTCTAAACTGATGTTTTTTCAAACTGTTCTCAAAGGTCCTCTCTGATAGTATGAGAGTCTTTTGTTCCTGCCTCTTCTTCCAGCATTACAGAAGACATACTAGTTTTTTAAGGATGTAGACAGGTCCAATTTTTTCGTGCTGTGAATGAAAAGAACAGGAAAGGACTCTAAATACATCAGGTCCCATGAACAGGTCCTCCAAGCTCCACCTCAGCTTACCCTTGAAGCTAGTAATTTATTTATTGCCCTAATTTCTTCTCATGAAGATTAGGAAGAATGAAATGATTACTAAGATATAGCCTCCATCATAATAAAATCCGAGAGGCTAAAAGCTGACAATAAATTTCCTCTGAACTGTGACACCATGTTCTCATGCCCATGTCTCCCGTGGGGTAAAAAATTAGGCAACAATAACCTGTTTCCACAAGGCTGTTACAACTAATGAGTTAAAAAACTGACCTACTTGACTGTCACAGTTAAAAATATAATGCCTAGACCTAATTTCATTGAAGCACATGTGATTTCATAACACTACATGCCCTCTGCAAGTGTACTTCACTTAAACAGCTGTTCCATGGGTCTATCCATGCCTTGGATGTGCCTGCAAAATCTTTTTGCTTTATCTAATAAAAACTAGGAATGCCTTATCAATAGAAAGCACTTCATTCTCCTGTTTAAGCAGGATGTCTAGAAATCTGAAGTGTTTTTCATTGTGCTTCCCAGAAAAAAAAATTTGCTTCACTTGCCCGTTGCTTGCCAGGATGAAAATGTCAAGGACCAAATCCATAAAATAGGTTTCTGGGACAGTAGCACACAGCGTGGTTGCCAGCTTTTTCCCAGAAAACATAAGCTGTTTCACAGAACACTACAATTAACACAGCTTAACATTACTTCTGCCTTAAACTGAATCAGAATATTAAAGGGATAGAGAACCTTTTGGTGTATTTATTATACTGATGTTAATTTATGTTGACTTAGGACACCTTTTAAGGCCTTTTGAGCCAATGAAAATATTCCAGTTGACTTCAGATAGCTTTGGACTCAACTACAAGGTTCTTCCACCTGTTTGTAATGAACTGCAAAATCAAACTAAGTTTCAAACAAAAACCCACTCCAGCAATTGCAGTATACTTACTTAAAGTATAAATATGCTTCAGCGTATAAGTGACTATTAAACAGGAGACATTACAAGCCACTTTAAGGTACAGTGAATGCTGGCATAACTTACCTCTTTAATGAGATAACATCAGCATTTTAACATTTTAAAAAACACTGTAAGCTGTTATTTTTATCATTTGTTATAACAGAAACAAAAGTTGAGCTAGTGAGTGCAGAAGACCTGCTGGGACTGTTAGTAGAAAACTAAACGGAAAGTGACTCCCCCTGTCACAGAACCTGCTGCATAACCTTAGCCAGCCACTTTATTGGTACATCAATGTCCCATCATGATAGAGTACGTATATAAACACACTATTTTCCAAAATCAGCCAGGGACTTAGGATCCTGAATCATATTCTTCATTGGAGACCTTCTTAAGGGTCTCAGCTCCTGTAGTATGCACCTAATCTTCAGAGAGAACTGACTCTGTCATGGGACATAGAGGGGGAGCGGGGAGCAGTGCAGTCCTGCTCTGGTGATACCTCAGGTGACTCCAAGTGAAGTGGACCATGTCTCCCCTACACAGTCCAGCATCACATCAAGGAAATAAAGCCAGCACTAGGCAGAGGAATCTGCCATGAGTGCTGAAGCCATGCAACCATGTTGACTCAACAATGGATCTACACTGATACAGTCTCTGTGTGATCAATTCTTGGAAGCAGCTTCAGTTAGATGTCTCCCAACCACTCTGTTGCTGCATTCCTGCCTGCTGATGTTGTGAGTGGGATGTGCAATAATGGGCTTAAATCACAGCAAGGGGAACTTAGGCTAGATCTCAGGAAAAAAACTGGTAGCAGTGAAGATAACAAACACCAACACAAACTGCCAAGGTTCACTTGCTGTCATTAGTGATTTTTAAGAAGGAATAAAATAACTACATTTACCATAGTCATGGACTAGATGGCTTGCCAATACCTCTTCCTCTCACGCAAAGCAGAAAAATGATCAGTAATGAGAACAGAACGCAGGAGATCCTTACCGATTGGTGTGAGAATTGCAATGCATGAACCAGCTACGGTTGTTGTCAACGTACATGGCCCACGCCTTGTCATCCTTGCCTAGCATCATGTCCTTGACAACATTAATCCTGGCAATGCCAAAGGCTGGATCTGGATGGTTGTCATACCGGTCCACATGCAGTTCCCAGTAATGCACACCCTTGGAGAAGGCTGCTGTGCCAAGAACAACCCGATCATCGTAACTGTTGCACGTAGCAGTCTGGTTGTCATTTGACAGCACTATGTCTCTGTGAGCTGAGGAGGGGTCAAAGGTGAACCACGCCACTGAGGAAGGGAAAAAGGAAAAGCTGGATTATGGCAGAAGAGGCTGTGTTCAAGTACCATCTGCTTTACTTCAACTAGGACAATGAGATTCTGCCTTCCTAAAGACCCCATTGCACTTTCAGATAATAAAACCAATCTTTCCTCATTACTGTAGGCAGCTACACAAGATTGCTTTGTGCTGGTACCTTGCTGCTTTTCAGCTTAAAAGTACCTTATATTATCTGTGCTTGTTCCTCTGAATATAAGCTGCTAAGGGCAGTGACTTTCTGTTCTCACACAGTAACAAGAAAGCCATTGAGGAGACATGGGCTTCTCCATGATGAGGAAGTTGATCACATAGGTGAATTGGTTCAGAATGACCTTTAATGGAAATGGAGTTCGACTGCGTCCATGCTGGTTAAGACTGATTTCACTACTTTGTCAAAGGGGGGAATACATACATATAAAAAAGCAAACAGAAAAAGCTTTTAAAGTATAAATATTTTATACTGGCCTATTTTGGCAACACAGCATAAAAGTGGAAGTGATAATAGCATGCGTTTCCTGATTCATTACAATATCATTAACAAAGATGAACTTCTTGTAATGCCCGTATGGATGTCAAGTATAATTACAGAGGAACAAGCATGAATTCCCATCTCTGTATTATCAAACCTTGCTGTGAAATCAAAGCAGTAGTGAAGGAAAAGGCAAATTCCAAATATATATGGAGAAATGGAGACAGAGCAAAACAAAAATATCCCATGTGCTGCATAATTGCTTCTGTACACTAAATCAAATAAGAATCTTAGTCAGACCTCAGACTTCTACTGCCAAATAAAATTCCATTATTTGAAACCTGAAGTGCTACTGATAATGGAACATCCCCAAAAGTGCTAGGAGGCCAGCACAGTCCCTGTGCATGCTCAGTTCCTGGCCTCTCTGCTCAGATGGTCCAAAACCTTTGTGCTGGTAAGTGCCAAAGATATTAGTAAGTACAAAAGGACGCGAGTGTCCTACCACTGAGACCTGCAGGTTTTCACTTAGAAACTGGCAGAAATCCAACTCACCATCCGACGTCTGTAAAATAACTGTCTTGCTGTAAGGGCCAACTCCTGATGAGTTGAAAGCTTTGACTCTTGCATTATAGGTACTGTTGAAATGAAGGCCATCAATGGTGCAGAGGGTTTCCTTGCCAACATATACTTCCTAAACATTCCAAGAAAAAGAGAGAAAGAGACACACGTATTTAAATGTTTCTTTGTGACTTGTCATCACACGGTAAGACTTATAAATACAAGCCACAAGTGAACAGCTTCTCACTTCTTTCCAGGAGTAGAAGTTATGCTGTTGAAACATGGACAACCACAGCAGTGGGGACATCAAGGATGGTTAACAGTGGAGACACTAAGATGAAGATGGAGCTGGAAGGGCACAGCAATTAATGGCAGTACAGGAAGATCTTAATTTTTACCCTCTTTTCTTTACCATCTACTCCAAACCAATATTTTGGATAGCAGTCCCAGCATCTGACCCACCATAACCATTCTTATATTTATGTAGGGCCAAAAAAGGGAAATGTGTTGACATTTTAACACATACCTGTGTTAAAATATAATTTTGAAACCTGCAAACACAAAGTCAGAAGGAAACTGATATAGTCAAGATTAGGATCATGTGCATCACATGATGGAACAGCAACTAGACAAGAGAGACATCATAAAAGTCTGCAAAAATTTATTAAACAACAAGAATTGGTGTAATGTGAGATATTTCAGGAAACAAAACATCTAGGCAGACTAATGAAGAGGATCAGTCAGATTACACAGTTTATGATAAACTGAAAGAAGACAAGAAACCTCATGTTTGTTGGAAAACTGAAACAAGCAACGGAAAATGACAGAAAAGGGAAAAAATCCTGTCTTGGCAGCGAGTTGAAAGCCACAATTCCTTTCCACCTGTGATTTCTTCAGTTCTGGGAAATCCATAGATTTATGGTAGCAAAGGCCTTGAAGAACTTAAGGCTCGACTAAGCAGGCCACTCGGGTCCCAGTTCAGTTAAGACATTTAAGTGTATGCCTATGAGTCGTCCTCTTAATTAAGACTCTCTGATATAAATCTAAAGTTAATTAAGTATGCAATGAATAAAAAAGGGATTACTTAAGCTCACAGCAGGCCATGTGTTTGTCCACTATGCTACCATGAGGTTGCCACAAGTAAAAAAATCTTCCGGGTCCTGAGTCAGCTGGCAATATTTCATGGGCAGAAAGGAGAGTTTTAATAAAGTAGCTTAATTTATCTCCATGTTATAGCATATGTTGTCCCTGCAAAAATTTTTATTTGTAGGACAGGTCTCACATTTTCTAATCCATTTCCTATTTTTACCACTGTTCACTGCTTGTGCTAATGCAGATTGATGCTCTCTGCTACAATGGGAGGCAAACCCCATTCTTTAAATCTACCCATCGAATACTGATAAAGTGCAGTCAGTATCACTGATTTCAGATATATAATCCTTCATGGAAAGGGTCAGCAAACTCTTACTGAAATGGCATTGCTGAGAAGCTTGCTGTTCATCTTTCAATAGGTAAAACTGAGGGTGTTTCTAACCACATCAAGAAAAGCGTTCCCCTGAGAAACTCTGACCCTAGATTGCTAAGGACTGAGAAGGCTTTGTATCTTTTTCAATCCAGGATCCTGACATGGCATTGCAGACAATCCCAAAACTTTTGCCAGTTACAAAACTGCCCATACAAATGGATTTACGTGTGCACCAGCCTAAATTTATTCACAGATATTTATTTAGATGCAAATATCACTTGAAAAGGTTTATCCAAGACACTGGAATTCATTTCACCTTATTTCAAACTATTCATTCATCATGTACAGACAACACCCTTACCTACTAATGTAGACTATATTGGCAGCTCCCAGTAGCCATTCACAAAGGTACCTTTTCACACTTTCAGTAGTGGAGACGACACCACACTTTCTCTTCAAACACATGGGAAATGATACTTGGAGCAAGGGAACTGAGGACACCTTCCAGAAAAATAGCGCTCTCTTCAAAATGCCCTGCTAATATTGCTGTTTCTTGTAATGAGGGGAATTCAAATCAGGTGCCTTCGTCAGCAATGGGTTTAGCGGTTTGGTAGAGGGAGACAATTCCTTAGGTGGAACCTTGCCAGGCCATTTTCAGCTTGAGAAACTTTTAGGTTTCCTGTGGGATGCCGTTTTGCAGCTCCCAAAGAAATGCCATCACATGTTTTTGGCAGAATTTCCCATTTGTGAAGAGAGCAGCTGTACTCCCCAGTGGTCTTCAGAAGCTTTCAAGGCACTTGTCCTTAGGCAATGAGCTGGGCCAGCCTGGTCCTGGAGCAACAGGAGCATGAAGCCTGTCTCAGGAGGAAGGGTCATAGCCTCCAGCAGGATATGGCTGGCAGAAAGCTGATTGTATTATTTCTGTAGTTTATTGGGATGTGGTGGGAGGCAATGAGAACCTAGAAGTACCCTGCACCTGCTGGCAGGAGGAAGCAGTTGTGTCATCACCCTGAAGGTCTGGAAGTACAGCACTTGGCATGCCTTCCTGTATGTACCCACCCTTTCACAGTGTATCTGCGGAAAGCTTCCACACACCCTGTCTCATCTACTCACAGAGAAAAGACCTAGAAATCCTGAATTTTTATGTGGGATCTCATTTGTATTCAAAGAAACCCAGGAAAAATGATGTTGCATCTCTGGACCAAGACTCTCAGCTACTGAAACAGGGTGCTATGGACAGATGAGAGTAGGGGCTTCAAAGAATTGTCTGGTTTGTGAAATAAACCACTTGCAGCTCCTGTATGCTAGTATGGGATTTTCTGCTGCGGTATGCTCTAGGAGGACCACACAGTACATGTGACAGTGACTTGAAATTCTGCCTTTCACCTCAGCAAGGTTCTCTTGGCCAGAGTCCCAAGAATAACCTCAACTAAACTTCCTGCCCAAGCTGGATGTCCTTCTATTAAACAGTATCTGCATCTGGGTCTTTCCCCATCTATATGATGAAAGCAGGGATATTTCGACAACCCGTATGTTCCCCCACCCCACCCTCAGAGAGACACAAATTCATATCCTGAGGAAACTCATATACAAAGAAACACAAATAAATGCTGAATGAAATTCTCACTCGGAATTGGCCACCATCTCCATCATCAAGTTCCAAGATATAACCCTCCACCGGGTTGTGGCTCAAAGGTGGCATCCTCCAGGCCAATGTCACACTGTTGTTCCTGGTGCAACACTTCTCCAGCTGCAGTAATGGGACGGGTGGCACTGTAACAGGAACTGGGTACAGATTAGTGTAACTCTGCCCTACCCCGTCAGTCTGTGCCACGGGCAGCGCGAAAACTGCTCACCTCCCTCCCCTTGCAGGGGAGCCAATATTCGTTAGGAACTGGGTCCATTCCCTTCCTTGGAATAAAAGGAAGTAACAGTGATATAGCAAAGTGTCATTACTCAGTAAGACAAATCATTTGACTGAAACAGGTAAACAGAAACATATCTGGACACGTTTCTGGTGCCTTCCCTGCTCATGTCTGTTTTCCTTCCCAGGGATCACTAGTTAGAAGAGTTTTTTTCTCCTGGCAGAGTGCTTTGACACCACTGTCCCCAAAAGGAGAGAGGGAGCAGTAGAGGCAGGAGATGTCTTAAGCCACAGGTAGCATGGGAGATGCAGGGCTGCCAGGAAGACCAGGAACAAAGAATTGTTAACTAGCAAAGCAGCCATTTCTTCCAGCACAGTGCCTGAACTCCACTGACAGCAGCAAAATAATTCTTTGCAATATTTTTTTTAATAAATCTAACCTGACTCCCTTCCATTTTTCCTTTGCAAAACCACCTTGGATATGTTATCCTTATGGTAGTTGTACTTAAAAGAAAGCCTGTCTCTCTCTTCTCAGAAATTATGAGTGCAAAGTTATCTACCAACATGTCTTTTTAGTGATTTGCCCAGCAGAAACATCAAGAGGCTGTTGACCAGACCAGTATCTCAAAAATAAAAGTAAACAGAGTAAAGCATTTAGCCATGACTTTGTGGGAAAGAAGACTTCATCACACCTTCTCTGCTAAATGCAACTACATTCTAACCATTCATGCTTTGCTGGAAATTATAGAGTGAAAATTCAGTCTTCTGGAGAGATCTGACATGTATCTTACACACCATTGAAACTGCACAGGTTAAATGGGATATAAGTGATGCACAGACCTTGCTTGGTCTTCTGCCTAAGGCTGAATTTGACTGTTCAGGATCATTTCTGCAGAGCTCAACTGAGTTCTGCAAGAAGCTGAGTGCTCTGAACATTCATTGACTTAGCTCTTAACATTGTCAGTTTGCTCTTCTTTTATCTAGTCCACTTTGCACATCTAGTTTTTTCCCTCCCTCTGTCTGCCTGAGAGCTAAGCCCTTGAGCTTTTCCTTTTGTCCTATTTTACCTCTCCAGATAAAAAGAGAACTGTTAAAGTTTGGTGTAACAAGCAGTCTATGGGAAAATGGATGCTACCATGTGATGGGGCTAAGGCTTCAACCCCCATTGGGGAAGTGACACAAAAATCAACATTACACTTGTGATAAACAGTGCAGAAGCTATTGTGGCTTTCTGCAGGCATTACCCATCACCACAGTGAATGCAGATGGTTGGTAGCCCAGAAGAATGACTGTGGTGTGAAACAAAGGAGCTTTATAAATTAGCTCTTGAAGGTTATTCTGTGAAAAGAAAAAAAAAATAAAGCCTTGTTACTCTTCCTTGATATTTAAGGATGATTCAGAGGGTGTCATGAATAAAAATCTACTTGTTTTTTCACATGGCAATTTTCTCTAAGGAGACACTGTGTCTGGAGAAGTAACAGAAAAGCTACATTACAAGAGTAAAAAATCTGAAAACAAGAAATTTGGAGGTAATGAGATTTGCTAAGTAAACTATTCCAAGTTTGGGGTTTTGTTTGTGTTTGCTAGTCTGTATTTCTAGTGATGATGAGCTTGGGAGAAGATAGGGCTGTATCAGCTATCTACAGTCCTGCCACTTTAGCTAACCGGTTAACCCTCTCAGGAGACACTTGCTGGATCCTTCCCACTTCCGAGACTCCTTTAAGCAAAACCAGATGAAAACCTAATTCCTGAACTTTATAATGTGTGAAATAGAAAGCAGCCCTTCGATTCTGAATAAACCTCTAAACACTTCACCTCCCTGCAAAAATCTTCTAGGAACACTGATGGGAAGATTTCAGGGACTGTTCAGGTAATGCGTAACACTGAAAAAAACCCAAAAAAGCAGAACTTTTGGGGCGGGCAACAGTTTTACAAGTCCCTTTCAACTACAGAAATAAGAATGCCATCTAGGATTAGAATATGCATTCATATGGTAAAATGCTGTTGTTCCCATTTCCCAGCAGCAGTGTGAATTTTGGCCCTGCATGTCAGAGTCACACATTCTATGGTGAAGCGCCTGGGCCTCTTTACCATGTCACTGGGCATATAAATTTTTGTGAGTAATCCTTATCAGCCTCCTACTGCCTTCAGTCCAGTGTGTGGCCTGAACTGCACAACCTGCAGAAGCTGAAGGGAGGGTTAGACGCTCCCACCAAGAAGTTGTGCAGCTTTGCTGGGTGACACTGTGCCTGCTCTCCTGCCTCCTTCCCTGGACATGGGTAGGCAGAGATTTGCCTTGACCTCAGATTCCCTTTAGGAGGAGAAAAGTTGAACATTTGTTGTTAAAGTCAAAGGAGAATGCAAAGCAAGTTGAATAATCAGGATACCAGTGCATACTTCATAGTGAAGAGCAATGGGACAGGATTAAGAAAAGATAAATATAGGCTAACTGTCAGAAAAAAAAAGAAGGCTCAGATGTTAAATTACAGTGCTGTTCCAATTCTCATTCAACTTAAAGTCCTCTAGAAAGTATTTGAAGGAAAAGTTTAAAAATATAAAAGGAGAAGTGACACTGCATTGGCACAGCAAGACCTATTAATGAGTCTGAGTGATGTCTGGCTATTTGAAAAGTGCCTTATATGGGTCACACTTAGCTAAAAAATGTGACACTGATGTCTCATGTCAACTCAGGAGTTTCAAAAACACATTGCTTAGTGCATCTCACAGCTGATCTCCTCTCAGGGTAGAGGAGGGCTGCTCTAAGATGCTGACTGTTATTTTTCCCTTTGAAAAGCAAATTGTGCAACAGCGCTCTCGACTTTCCCAGTCTGATTTTTAAAGGACTAACTGCAGTAAATTAATGGGACCTTCAGAAACATGAAAACTTCATCCTCCTCCAGCACTGCAGTATGGCCCTCTAATAGCCTTAGTCACTGCTGTAATAAGTGCCCTACAGTGTTACCGAAAAAGAAGAAAAGACCCCTGGCAAATACTGAGTCCATGATGCAGAGCTACAGAACCAGGGATAAAGCCTATGATGAAACAGTCACTATTTCATTATCAAGGCTGTACAGCTCATGGCTGGAGAAGCGGAAAGATTTGTGGCAGGAGATGTGTCTGGGGAATCTTCCTGGCCTGGTTTGCAGAAGAGGGAAGGAGTCACTTCTGACAAGGAGAAGGGTGTAGTAGTGAGTATTCAGAGGTGATACAGAAAAGTAGAGAGTAGCTATGTTTTACCCCCTTCTATACCTAGTCTCCATTTTACAGCAAACCAAGATTTCATGACAGTTCTAGCTGCTTAAAACAACTCTGGAACACACATTCGCCTGTGCCCATAGCTTGGACTGAGGAAATCTGATGCACACATTGAACCAGTCATGAAAGAGGACAGGAATTTTATGCTGAGGCACTTGGAAACAGCAATAGAGAGAAGAAAATACGGACAGAGGAATGGGATCTGGGAAAGCTCAAAATGTCATCGATTACTAGAGCTGCCTGTGTGCTCAGTAGGTCAGCTAGCCTGGGGAGCATGGGATTCCTGCCAAAGGACTATCAGTGAGAACCTCTGGTCAACATGACAGCTTAAGCATTACTTCTGCACCCATCACATTTCTGCACATTCAATTTGTTACTAAATTGCTTTTTCTTTCTGTAAGAAAGAAAAATACACCCCTTGATCTTTATTTATTAAAATTAGCTTTAGATATAGGCTTATACAGAGTTCACTGGTGAGGTACCTGAACAAGTCATCAAGGCAAATGTAATGTGATTTGTTCTTATTTTCATTCTTCTTTGTCTCACACAGTGAATCAATGTTTACTTACAAGCATGCTTTCACTCTAAATGACCCTTGAAAGCTCACTGAAGTTGAATGAGGCCAGAGTTTGAAAAAAAATAGAAATCCAGTCATGCACTAAGCATCGATAACAATAGCACAGATCTTACATTGCAAAGCTTTCAGAACAAAACAGCTGGCAACTGCAGAAGCCGCACTGGTCCTATTCTCCTACATTTCCCCAAAATTCCCTTTACAGATCATCTCTGATGCCTCTGATGCATCCACACTGATTAGATCAACCAGTACAGTGTTTTAATCCCAGTCTCCTCAACACTAACAGCTGGCAAAGACTGATGACTTCCTGGTGCGCTGGGATACGTAGGACTGGAGAAAAAGAATCACATGTAGATTTTGATTTGAAAAAATGGAGGCTCAGAAATATGTCCTTATGGTAATAATTACCAAAATATCGTCCTCACAGTCAGAAAAGTGATGTTTCCAATAAGTCTGGGTGCTAACTGCTGAAATGCTGAGTTGCTTACATAATATACCTGTATTTCTAGACATAAGACCACAGTGTCTCAGAAGATAATGCACAGCTGTTTGAGGTCATGAAGGTAAATTTCAGAAAGAAAATACTAAGCAGTTCAAATGCAAAAAGATCTGCAGTCATTAACTGAAAAGTATAAATATGCCTGTATATATAAACAAACCCCAATACCTATGAATATTATCTTGGGACCAGTTGGTGGCTTATGCCGCTTGGGCACACAGATGTGTGAGGAGAAATAATGTATTCCCTTATGAAGGAATGGTGGCCAGGATAAATGGTATTTTAACCATTCCTTGCATGATGCATACATTGTCATGCTAGTTATTCTAACCAACCTGATAAGATATGCAGCAGGTATTCCCTGGTCAAGGTCCACGATAGCTCAAGGAAAAGCCCTTCCTGAGGTCTAACTGTTAAGATGAACCTGGAGAGCAAAGCTCAAGGGTGTTGGTAAGCTTGGGCAGAAACAGTCCTGTCCTCTTCTGTGCTCCTCAGACCATGTCTAGCTGAGTACCAGAGCTTCACTGCAGTTATATGACAAACGAGGGCATCAGCAGACAGCACTGTCTGTCGTAGAGCTCCAGTGAATCTGCCTCAATTAAAGTTGCTAAGTCTTCAAGCTTAAAGCCAGATGAATGTCCAGAAGCCAAATACTTAAGCTGCTCTGACCTCGAGTGACCTGTGGTTAATTAGCACTATCTAAACAGATAGTTTCACTAAATTCTCAATGTGTTTGGGAAGGAGAGTGAAGGAAGATTACTATTAAATATATTTAACCAGAAGTATGGCTAGCATTAAATACAGACTGATTTAAGCAGACAAGAGCAGGCAGCATTCAGACTTTTACCAGTGATATTCTTTCTGTCTTGACTCCGGTTTCCTGGCCAATAACATTTTAAATGAGCAGTTCACAGGTATTTTTTGTGTTACTTTAATGCAGCCATTTCTGCTAAGATATAAAACATCCTTGGTAAGCCTCTAACTTTTAATCCTTGCTTCTCTGCATATTTATCACCTTAAATTACTTCATCTTGGGTCTCTTAGGCTCAGAATTAGTCCCAGAGAGGACAGATAAACTGAACAGAAATCTTTCTGCTTGCTTGAAGTCATAAAAAAGCACATCCGGCATCATGACACGAT
The DNA here is from genome assembly GCA_033558105.1 of Coccyzus lansbergi. Lineage (NCBI taxonomy): Eukaryota > Metazoa > Chordata > Aves > Cuculiformes > Coccyzidae > Coccyzus > Coccyzus lansbergi. Next base: position 492,032 of record JAUMJK010000878.1, read on the forward strand.
TATCCTTAACTCATTCACTGACCTCTGGCAGCCTCTACTCTGCAACCCACATGTATAATTAAGGCTTGAATCACCACTGAGGGAAGCTAATGGCATCATTCCCAGGGACAACAATGGCCTTCAAATCTAGCTGGTCTACAGATCTATCTAATTCTGATGCAGTTCTCATCTTGCCCCATATAAAACAAACTCACTACAAGCACGTGATGTTAGTTGGTTTGTTTTGTTTTTTTTTTTTTTTTTTGCCAATGGCATCCACTGTGCTTTTAAATACTATTTTTTAACCTCCTGTCACTTTAGTGTGTCTCTCAGGATCATTCAAATAGCTGGCATCAAAGAAGGGTACAGCCATGGAGCTACTTTACCCTTGTGAATCTCTGCTTCATGATTTTTTTTTTAACCCGGGCACTGTTCACAGCACAGTCCAGATATAAGTCAAAGGTGGCTTTTTTTCCCCCCTATCAAGCATGCATGTGTTTATGTGTTTAATTACTACTTCAGCTGTTTCTGACAAGATAGGTATAACTGTTATTTTGCATTAACCGTGTTAAACATAGGAAAGCTGTAAAATGGCATACTGTCTTTTTAACCTTCAAAGCTGACAGACAGCCTTAGTCTGAAGAATTTATCTTTTCAAATCTTTAACTGAACTTGATATCACTGTCTGAGCTTGTTCAGGTCACTGCATGTGAGGTAAGCACATCTTTCCAGGAAACACACAGTAATCTGAATGTACTTAAAAACCTTTTAAAACTATCCAGCAATTTCAAGTCATTCCTCTCTCCTCCCTCTGTGTCCTCCTTCTTCCCACCACTGTTTCAACACATGCATGAAAAAACAGAAAAAAAAAAGAAAATCATAAAAGCTCACCCCTACATTTCATCTGAATAAAATCCAGCTGGTGAATTGACTGCAGTAAAGGTTCGCTATCCAGAGTCAAGTCAAACTCAGCAGACACTTTGGGCTCCAAGGCTCCTTTGACCCACTGTTCCTGAGATACCTGAACACGCTTGATTAAAGCATCTGAAATCTGAAAGAGAGTATCAGGCTTATAATGAAATGGCAGGTACACACATCAAAAGTAAGAATGTCTGTGAGGTAAATACAGCAAAATGAAACCAGGAATATGACAGCTGAGACAGGATCTGGTCATTTTGGGGTGACTTCCATTTCTGATGCATCCCGTCAGCTTTTCAAAACAAAACTCAGGGTAGGAAAATAAAAATTGCAGTTATAAAGCCTGTGAAGATTATGTCACAAATTATGCCTCTGAATACCACATATACTTCTGCCTTCTGTTCTCTGATACGCACAGTGAGTTTTGCTCTCCTGTTTAAACAGCAGTTGCACAAAGACAGGCTTAAATGTTGCAGGGTCTTCAGCAGAGGTGATTCAGTGAATGCAAGCTGAAAGGAATTAAAAAATCACATAGGAAAGAAGGTACATATTTCTTACAGTGAGGGTGATAAGTTCTCAGATAGAAGTCAGAAAAATATAATGGATTTTCTACCATTACGTCAAAACTGAATCGAAGTTCTACAGCTGTGTTCTAGCTCAACCCACAGACAATTAAGCCAAAAGCCAGACTAAGATGACCACAATGGACTCATCTGGAAGTGAAATCCCAGCTCTGCAAAAATCAATGACAACTGTCCTTGAGCTCAGTAAAGTTGCCATTTGGATGTCTGGAATCTTTCCCAGTAAGCTTCCTGTAAATCACAGGGAGCAGAATTTTCTTCCGGATAAGTCAGGGAGGTTTTTTTTTTTCCTGCAGGAGTTAGGATATGTTTCCTCATTACTCTTACTTAGATGACACTCCTGTATTGACTTTCTTGCATTGACAGCTCCTAATCAGTCTGTCCGGTAAGTGGAGAGGCATCTTATAGCGTTCCTACAACCTTGGAGTTGCATCCTGGGATGCTGGGTCCCTTGGCTGTGTTTCAATGTCCAGGCTGCAGAAGCGGTTGCCCTAAGTCGTGCAGCGTCCCAGTGTTTGCTGGTTGCCTTGAAAGCATCATTAGATAAACCAGGAAATGATAAAAATAAAAGCTTTTTTTTAAATAAAAGATGAATGCAAAGAATAAAGCCACAAATGTTACAGGAAAAGTAACCTGAAATGTAAACAAATCATGTATCTAGCTAGCATGCAGATAAGACCTAAAGGTTTCATTTGTCCTGCAGTATCCAACAGACAGCCTGATAAAACCTTTGTAGTCTTGAGATTAATAAACACCACGCATTCCTCGCTCTTGCTCGAGACCAGACATGACAGTAAAAATCAATTTGGAGTTCTAGTAAGTTTAAGTTTGCTAATTCTCATCCTGGTGTTCAGGAATGCTGTGACAGCCCCATGATGTTCATGCATTTGTGTGTGCAGCCTGCCTTGTTCAGCTGACAGTCAGGTACAGATCATTTTGTTTGATTTACCTTTCTTCTTAGGCAATTTATAAGGCTTCTCTGTGTACAGTACAAATAGAGTAAAATAAAATAATTACTAAAAACAGTAGAATTAATTGGACAATAAAACTGGTGTGGTTTATCTCATCAACAGACGCTTTCACTATGTGCGCCTAAGAAACAATACCCTGCAAATACCCTACAAGACAGGTCTTGTAGCCTTGCAACGTGCAACAACCCCAGTAAAGCAAAGCTACATGCAGTCCCTGAGGTTGGACTTCCTCATGGGGGAGAAGATGAGAGAACTCTTTCATATGGGAAAGAGTAATGCAAAGGAGAGAAGCAAAAAGGGGAGAGGCACTACTCTGCTGAAACACAGATCTTTCCAAATTGACCAGAGAACCCTGTGAGGCCCTGTGTTGGGTTTCTCAGATAAGAATAAAATAATATTCTGCAGAAAATTATCATTAACTGCATAGAATCTCTCTTTCATCCCAGAAGGAAAGCCTGGCAAGAGGAAGGCATCAGCAGTCAAGGAAGTGGAGTGACTGCTAACTCCACATCTCAGTCAGAGAGTGGCTATTCAAAGCCATCCCTTTGCTGGCACATTAATGTAGTCACCAGACTATCTGAGCTTTTAGACAGCACTAATGGTAGTTAAGGTGTACCTGCCTTGGAGTAGGGAGCGGCTAGTGAGCACAGCTGTCCATTTTTAGATTTAACTTTAATGTCTTTACTATTCCCTCCCCACCCCCACCTCCCCGCCCCGAACATCGGAAAGAAAGATACCTGTAAAAACCCAGAGGGATCATTTTCTTTGATAACTTCTAGGCAGTACTCCATAAGCCCCGTTGACTGGCGTAGCTTCAGTGTACAGTGATTTATCTGGTCCCAAACAACCTGGAAAACAAGTATCAGAATAGTTCTGATGACTGCCTCAGCTTACAGTGACTTGTGTAAGATTATTTCAGAAGAGACGATGAATGCAAGAGTGTGTTAAAGCTATGCTTAATTTAGCTGCCATATGGCCATTGCCATATCTCCATCAGCTACACTCACTTGCTCTGTATTGTAAATATCGATAATTAGCTTGGCAAAATGTTATGCACAGGGAATTTCAATTTTCAGAGCAGATTAGCTGCTCAAAGATCAGACTTGCTCAGGGCAGAAAGAGCACAGAACATGTTTCTGCATTTGCAGTATTCACATTCAAAATCATGCTTTCACGAAAATTTGAGCTTTCAAAAAATACTTCACTTAAAAGGGAAATATTATAGAGGATAATGCAGGAGTGTTTTCTTGGAGCTTATACTCTACCATTCTCTTCATAATTAGCCATTGATTTTGATCTGCTTAAGAATGCATGCTGGGATTAAGAAATAAAAAAGCCGTATCTCATTTTTCTGGATTTTGGACTTGATTCTGCTACCACGTGGCTGTAGACTAGGCCCCACAGCACTGTGCTTGGTGGCACAACTCCTGAAGTACAACAGCCTAACATGAATAAACTCCAGAATTAGCTGTGTTGTTATTATTTATGTATTAAATGCTGGTTCTTGTTGAGCAAAGGTGGGTTAAATGCCGATCTCAGGTGGATTTTATTCATTGTTTGCTATGTTGGATATTTCACTAAAATTTTTCATTCTGTCTTAGATCCTATGAATGTTACGGGTACCATAAAACCTCAAAATCGCATACACATTTCACCATTTCAAGAAATGCGCCCATTTAAACATTTCTTGACTGCCACTCGCTCAATCATTTATAGCTATCTTCTCCCACCTCACCTTGCTTCATTGCTTTAATATCTTTTGAGTAAGCATATGGATTCTTAGAGGTAGTTTGCCTGAATTTCAGAGTTTTGAAAAGACATGAATATGCTAACATTTTGCTTGAGCAAAAGGGCTTTCTTGCATTTGGAAGAATCTAACCACACAGGTTTCACTGACAAGCACCTCTCAAAAGATAGCCCCAGACCACCAGATAAATAAAGACTGATGACCTGCTTCAACAACCTGCTGAAGCATATGCCTCATTTTAAACATATAAGCACAGATCCACCAAACTGCTGAACTGGAACATGCTGATTGGGTCATTTGAAGTTTTCATGGTGTAAAGGTCTGGGGACTTAACAAAATGCACTATAATTCCAGATATCAGCAGCTGTGCTTAGCTGATGAAAGTTGTGCTCCACTCACCTTCAGCTTGTGCTCACGTTCTTTGGTCACCTTTGTGAGCAGTTTTGCCTTTTGTCGCGTTAACGCATCAACCAAGGCATCACATTGAGCAACAAGACAGGCTTCGTAATCCAACCCATTCTCCTAGAAGAGGATGAGAGTCATACTCATAAAAGAAACCACATTTTGTACCTAAGCTATTGTTCATTCTCACTTGAGTGTCCAGTCAGAACAGATTTCCTTTCAAGACTGGCATTTCCGTTGCCTTTCTGTACCAGTAATAGCTGCATGTTATAAAATGAAAAAGCAAGATGCTACACCACAAAACAGGCTTATTTAAAACCCTAATTTACTGGCATCTTCTGACAACAGATGTAGTACAACATAATGTAAAAGCTAAATCTAACACACACAGCACATACATATACATAAGAAAGTTCTGTCTCATTCTGTTTTAATTATCCCACTGTAGCAACTAGGAAATCGCTGGCTCCACATCATGGCAATTAGAAGAGAATTATGGACCAGAATCTGCTCTGCAGGCTTATTGAAAGGAAATTAATCAGATAAAAATCACCAAGATTTTGTATATTACTTAGATTTACATAAACTCCTGTCCTATCAACAGGGAACAAACCCTGCTATCACAGAATCTCACAGCAGCTGTAGAAATTGGAGTAAATGGTACTACAAGATCCTGAGCTGCCCCTCCTCCTGGCTCCTGGGATGGCTTTTGCTGGGCATGGAACTGATGTTTGTAGTACCCATTCAAAGGGAGGCTCTCCCTTGCTTCCCCAGCTCATCAGAGCAGAAGTAGAAAGCTTTCAAGCCCTTTTTTTCCTTTAGGTGTTCAGCTTTTCTATCAGCTTTCCTCCATATACCCCAAGTTATAAAATAAACAAACAAACAAATAAACAAAACCCAGGGATGATTAAATGTGAAAAGATTTTAAACATATGCTGAAGGAGAAGCATTTCCATGGGAAACCATCACACACCCCTAACACTTTACTGTCTTTTATCTCATTTTCTAAAGCATTTCTCTTCTTTTCTGTTCATTGCATTGTCTTCATTCTTTTGAAAGTAAAATTTTCAGCAACTTTCCCTTGCTGTGATGCACACATCCCATTCTCCATCTGAGGGATGCAGAGCCACTCTTCCTTGAGAAGCTCCAGACGTAGTCCTAGACCTGCCAGCAAGATGGGTGGGTGGAGAGACACCAGACGGCTCAGTTACTCTTCACAGGTTTGTCTTAGGCTCTTCCCATCTGCCTCTCTCCCCCTTCAGCTTATGTCACACCCGACTTCCCCATAAACCCATTTCCATCCAGCTACTCTTGATGTGCTGGTTTGTGTACAAAGCCTGAACCAGTCAATGGCTGTAGTGCATCATTTCTTTCCTTGTTTTCTGTTCACACATCAAATGGGGTTTGGTGCTGTGCCTCTTTCAAGTGACAAAGGATGAAATTGTTACAGCGGAGAGGAAAATGTGAAAATTAGATAATGACAGCAACAACCAAGAACAAGGAAGCAATAGGGCCAATGAGGAACAGGCAGCTTCTGAAAAGAAGAGACCAAAAGACTTATAAGTGATCTCAGAAAGGAGAAGGGAAGGTAAAACAGAGGAGGAAACGAGATTTGAGAAGCAGGGAAAAGAAAAATAGATTACGAATTTACCCCAGGCAAGATAAAAGCACAGCTCCTGGTAGTTCTGGCAAACTCAGAGAGGAAATAAAGAGTGCAGATGGCTGCCTGGTCTGCTGTGCATTGAGAGCGGATAATAAAATGTACATATTGTTCACTCCTTTATGTTTACATTTTAGAGATGTTTTTGCTGAGGGGTAAAGGTCTGTATGGCTGTGTGGCAATCATCATAAGACTTCTATTAGAAATAACCTGCTTTGCGATGGTTCTTGGTATAAATCTATACACTAAGGCTACATCGATCTCTCCTGCCTGAAACAGTTCAATAACCTCTTTTGGTTTTTTTGGTTCAGATGCAAAAAGACACAAATTAGCCAACGACACATCTAAATTCTTTCCACTGAAATAGCATGCTTGTATCAAACCTGCCTACCACGAGCATACCCTGGTATCTGCCATCATCAAAACCTGCTCAAGCATCACCTGGGAAGACTGCAATTTGTCATGAGACAAAACAATGCCAGAAAGCTCATTAAAGATAAAACCCTGCGGGTGACCACCCTTTAGCACTCAGAGTTATGCCCTCGCCTTGTTTTACTTATGAATACATATGTAGCTTGCCTTTTTGGTTTGCTGAAATTTGATGTCCTCGCTGGGACTCATGTTGGAAGACTAGCTCAATACATGAGGTTTAGACGCAGCTTTGTGCCCAGTCATGCCTAAATGGTCGAGGATGATTGCTGGACAAAATTGCTTCTTCTGAGTTCTCTGCTACCATTTTAAGCAATGAGCAACATCAAAGAAATGGCCTGGCCTTTTGATCTAATTGTAGCAGTTCCCCTATGCAGAGTAATTTGGCAGTGATTTTATTGAAACACATTAAAACATTTTACAGTGTAGTCATAAATGGTTGTAATATACCACCTTTAGGTTTCAGGAGGGAAAAATACCTTTTTAATGGAAATACATGACTCAAGAAAAGACTGTTGATATGCTAGTGTTATGGATGAGCTTCCTAAAATAGTTTTCCCTACTCGTAGGAAGAAGTGCCCTCTAGAGATGCCTCTCATTCTCCTAGGACAGCGAAAGAAGCCCTAATGACTAGGTTAGATGAGCTACATAACTTTTAGATAGATAAAGTCAGCTGAGAGAAACTTCACACTGTGACGAAAATGTGGCATGTGACAGGTGCCAGCTGTGGGCTCTCTGCATTGGTTTCTTTCAGTTAGATGTGTTTGTTTTATACCAGTTCCAAGTTTTGGGTTCTCCCCTCTCCCAAGTAGCTGAAGAAGACTGTGAGGGGGGTAGCTGCACTGTCCTGTGAAAACCTGAGAGCTTGGGTAGCTTTTGTAGCAGGAATTCATCATCTAGAGTATTAAGTGGAGTATTAAGTATTCATACTTTAATTATTAAATTCTAAACTAAATACAGATTTTTTAAATTTCTGCTCTGGTTTTCTTCTAGTTATAGACACAGGACTCAAAGACAAGCAAGTAGAAGAGTGAGCATATCACAGAGCACTGGACATACATCCAACAGAAACCCCATGGCTGCAGAGTACTGCTGCTTTGGATAACAAGGGACCCCTCCTGGGCAGTGTGATGCTCAAACTACAGCAGCATATTTCCAGCCACACTCTGCAAGGTGAGAAGGAGCCTGAAGATCATCTGACTTCTAGCAGTGATGAGTCTAAATTTGGTTGAAAATGGGACTTGTTTAATTTTGGGTTTGTGCCCTCAATTACTGCACTCACCCTGAGCCCTTTTCTGACTATTAACAGCTGAGCAATAATAGGCATGAAAATATCTTCTGCTTCAATAAATGACATTTTGCAGCATCTGTTTCTTCTTTGTTTTGACTTCCTACAAATACTTTAATAAACAGGTTGACTGGATTTTGTCCGGAAATGAGGACATTTTTAGAAAATACAAGAAGAAAAACAAGTAGTAAATTCTGAATGTGTTAAAATAAGAACTTATCCTAAATGCCCAAATGAAGCAATTGCAGTCAGGAAGGAGCCCAGAAGCATGACCAATGGATTCAGTCAAACAGTAATCAACACAGCTCAGATGTCCGGTATTGAGCTTCAGTTTCTTGCAATAAACAGCAAACAGCTAAGAGCGGCTTGCAGGCATTATTTGATGAATAATTTTGCCTAGCAAATCCATTTAAGAAAGGTTAGATGCTTCCAGGAAAGATTATAATGGCACAGGAGAAAAAGTAATCAAGTAAATTATTCACTCAGTTCTATTGATTACTGTATTATCAAAATAGCTAATATTCTACAGTTACCTGGATCTGCTGCAATAAATTTTTCAGCTGAACCAGAAATTCTTTAGCTTCCTTTGCTTTATCTGAAACACCATTTAAAGCCTGAGACAGCTGTGCCTGCAAGAAAAAAAGGGGGAAAATAGAAAAAATTAGAGATAAAATGCAAATGTGTTTCTTACTAATCCTTGTTTTTGAGGATTAATAATGTGCTAAAAGGTTTACTTGCAGTCACATGTATTCTTACACGCACAAAGTGTTTGTGCTAGAAAAAGAATTGTTAAGATTTTAATTGTAATAAGATTTAATAGAGGTGAAAGATGCATGTGGGAGCAGTCAAGTATTGTGTCTGCACATTCCACTTTATTGCAGTGACTTGGTAAGTCAAAACATCTTTTTATTAGACAGCTACCCACATATATAAGGAAATAATAGTCTTACACTTACACAGGAGCATCTGTTGTGCTGAAAAATCCCCAAGTGATTTCACAAAGAGCACTTTTTAAACCGAAGTCTGATTTTTTTATAAATGTGGCTGACTCTACCAAACCTGAGATACACTAGGCCTTCAAAGACAAATCTGCATTTTCAGACTTTACAGTAATATCCCTTTAGGGCTCCAGCTTCCCATGCTCCACTCAACAAAAGGAAAAGTTGGGGGGGAAAAAACCCCTTTCTCTAACTTTTGACTTGTAAGAAATAAGGACTATATCTATTTTAAGTCCACACTGAAGACCCAGCGTTCTCTTTGCTCAGCTGGTACATGAAACCTCTAGAATGAGCAAACTGCTTCTTGATGGACTTCCAAGACAGGAAGGAGATGTTGGTTCTGTCTGCAGGCAGACCCAGAACTGCTGTGATCTGACAGGAGCAGCATTGGTGTAACTTCTCTGGAAGCCCTGCTGCTGTCACAGAAACAGTATTGCTCCACTTGTCAACCCACAACAAGCACTCAGATCCAGCTTTACTTCTCTGTGTAGACATAAAACAGAGTGACCAGACAGGTCTCACCATGATGGTCCTGCAGGTTCAACATTTTTTGTCAGTCTACCCTTTAGGTAGACTTGGCAACCAGCAGATTGCCAATGCCCAGTTAATTATCCTTGACAAATGGATGTGACAATTGACATGAAGAAATGTAAAATGAAGTATCTTTGCTCATGTTGGGCTTTCAGAAGGCTAATTCCTCTTCTTGACTCCTTAGGACCAGAGTGTGCCTTGAGACAGAACCTTGTAGATTGGAAGGCACAAAGGTTATGAGCCTCTAGGAGGAGAAATAATTGAAATTCAGTTAAGTCACCACTCGTTCTCTGCTTCCCTTTTGCTCCTGCGGGGAAGAAAATTACTCCATGCCTGAAAAGCTCACTTCTTCAGGCTGCCAAAGTTTTAAGCTCCTGCCTGAATGTCTCCTACTTATCCTCCCTTTCTGCTCACTCATCCACACAGGACAGCAAAGAGCAGTCCCTGGCAGCTACTTCTGGGCATTACACAACCCAGCGCCAAGGCAGGCAGCCTTACACAAGCAGAGGCACCTGCCTAAACCCACTTGGCTCTGTGGAAAATGAGTATAAACCCTGACTGGAAGTTGGGACTGAATTGTACCTAAAGAAGCAATCTTTGAGTTTTTCCCTTGTACTCGTACATTTTTTTTTCCTTTTAGCCTAGCTGTGGGTATTACATCAGTGCTAAATTTAAAAATAAGATATGCTTTACTACAACTCATTTGTAGTAAATGTAATGGGAAAACACATCACTTGATGGCTTCTCAATATTTGAAAATTTAATATTCTAATATACAAACTCCTGTCGCTTCACAAAAATTTAAAGTGATGTTATATAAGTGATATTAACAGTACCTGAGGTCACAGAACCAAACTCTAAGTCCTTAGAAGAGTCCCCATCTTCTGCCAGATCAGATAACCAGGTTTCCAGATCAGCTCTCCGTGGACTGATCACAGTTGCCAGAGTTTAAAGCCTATCCCTTTAGATTGCATTTAGTGCTCTATCTACAAGGCATGTTTGAGCCTTTGGTTAGTCAAGCTGATGTAGGACAAGGTGGAAGCAGCATATGACCAAGCGACTGGGGACAAAGCGAGAAAGAAATAGGTGGCAAAAGCATGGTATACTCTACCTTTGACTGGCCCAACAATTTGCCCCAGGGAGGCAATGGCTCCACTCTTTCAAATCAAATCCAATGGTTAGTCCCAACAAAAGTAAGAATTCTACTTTACTGATATCAGTTCTAGCCACTAAATCATCTCAAAGTGCATTTCACTAGATAAGAAAAGCCAAAAGCTATACATAGGCATCACAGTAGCCATAGAAAACTTAATCACTGCAGTGGAATTGTAACTGGCATATGCACGATAGCAATTAGCACAGTCATGCATGGCTCCCAGCACGATCCCATTGCAAAGAGCTGCAATAGAAATTCAACAGCGTCATTGTTCAAAGGGCTCATAAGCAAATTGCTGTGTTCATTAAAACCTGTGGTTGCATTAACACAACTGCAGCACGAAGCCAAAGAGAACAGATCTCCATTTGTGAAACCCACTTAGAGATAATAGCCTTGTTTTTCCGAGCATTTGTAAAAGATACCTTCCAAAGCAGTGGAATTCAGCCATGTATTTCCTATTAAAAATAAAATGGAGCTATATGACTAAGCCCTCAGTAAACCAACCAAGCCATAAAAAGTGCCCTGCACACTCAGAACAATACTTCCTAATGCAGAAATATTTACTGGAAGCCAAACTGAAACGTGACAAGCTCTGTTGATTGTGACAATTAGTAACTCCTGACAAATGGTATTCTACCTGCTGTTATCTTTACTTCAATACCTGGTCTTGCAACCAAAAATAGGAATGCTGGAGATAGATACCAAGTTTCTACTTCTATCAGCTCAACTACAGGAACAGAGAAATAATGAGGGTGAGTAATTAAACACAGATGAGTATGGAAGACTGATGCTTCCTTTGATTTCAGAAAATGAATCAGATAATGCCAACATACTTTTTCAACCGAACAGTTCATGCTCATTTAATTTGTTTTCCTTCTGTCTCTCTTTAGCAGCAGATTAACTATTGATTAGATAAGCTTACACTGGTGCTGAATTCTGAAACAGCCCTCGGTTTTGGGAACACAAGTCTCTAGGCTGCCAAATAAAAGCAGGTGTTCAGGCTCTGATACTTGCCTTCAACCACCTGCCTGCTCACTTGTCACAGACCTACCCAACTATCCCTTTTTATCAGCATTTTGAGTTGTTTGTATACATATATTTATACAATGGAATTCAGAATGGGCAGAGCTGAAATGCATTTGCCATCACTCCTCATAGTAGGTCAAAAAGCTTATTAACTTGTATCTGTCAGCAGATTTCAGTGTCAATTTTCTTGTTATGAAGACCCAAAAGGACTTAACTTTGGCAGTAGACTTACACAGTTTTACTCCATAAACTATTGGTCTAGATGCACAATTCATGCAAATGAATATTGTAAAGTCCAGTCAGTGGATTTACACTGTTTTATGCCATTGGGCCCCTGGTTTTATTGCACACAATTTTTAATTGCACAAGTTGCATGCAGCCGTGTACAGGGGAAACCTGCATCATTAACAGCAGCCAACCAGTCTTGTAGAGCTTTCACACCAGCAGTACAGCCAGTGCACCATTGCACAATCTGAAGCACTGTACGGACAAGGTTATACACTCTATTTGCCACTAAATCACCATATATGGCCCAGGCAAAGGAGTAGTCAAGCAGGTTGAACAGATGGTTGTTATAGAAGTGGAAGGGTAATGGATTCTGAAGCTGAAGGTAGGCAGGACCTCTGGAAAACCACCTTCAGAAGTCAGTACAAAAACTAGTTCGAGTTTGCTGGTGGAGGATGAAACTGCAAGAGGTGGGGAAACAGCTCTGGCAGCCTTTCTTAGGTGAAGAATGTCAGCCGCTGGCTTTAGAAGGAGATAAGCCAGTACTTATCAGCTGATGAAAAACAACTGTCAGTCCACAAATTTACTGGGCTAAGAATGCTTACAGGCATCCCTTCCTCCAGCCATGCCTGCAGCATCTGGAAACATGCAACTTGACTTATGTTTAACATCCCACTCAATGTAAGTAATTTATGGTTTAGCCAAGGCAACTACAGGTAATAAACTTGTAGATATTGCTGTATCTGTAAACTATTTCTAAGCAGAAGTATGTAATTTCAAAACAATTTATCTGAATGAATGTGAGCTGATGATTTATGCCATCTGGCTTAATGGTTCCATTATATGTATTTTCTGCAAAACACATTGTTCTGGGAAAAATAGTGCTCACAAGAGCACAATTTTAGAGTCCACAAATTAGTTGATTTTGAATACTTTTTTCACATTGATTGAATCTGTAAATCAGAAGAAAATCACATGCTGTGATACCTCACTCCCAGAAAAAAAAACCGCTGTAAAAACACAAATCACCGTTTTGTTCTTTCTTTTGACAATATTTGACAGTAGGCAAAAAAACCCCATGACTGACTGTGCACCTTGTTTACACCAGAGTTTATCACATTGTTCAAAATGTATTAAACAGCTTTAAATCAAGGAGGACCATAATATAGCTTGCCTCTCACACTCCAAAGCACCGATCACACTTGCACAGTGAACTCAGTCCCTGCTCATTAAAATAAAATTCTGCTCAGAAGTGGATCCTGCCATTAGCACAAGTAGCAATAGCTGCAAATTTGTAATTCGCTCCTTCTGAGCCAAGAAAACATTTCCTTTGCACAAATGCCTGCCACATAAGGAGGAGATGGCTGAGCCTTTGGCAGGGAGTATTCCGACTGAAACATATATTGAAGTTTGTCTTCCTCAGATGGACAAACTATGCAGAACACCCCAAAGGGTATCTTTTTTGAGTCTTATAATTGAAAGTGCTTTTTTTTTTTTTTTTTTTTTTTTTTAGCCTTGTCAAATGTCTAAGAATAGTTTGTGCTCACCCACGGCATGGACAGAGAGACCAGACTTGCCCTTGTCCTCTCCTGCAGTGTCTGAAAGGATCTCTCTGTAGCAGAGAGTGAGATGCAGGGAATCCTGCAGAGCTGGTCAGGTTCTCTTTGCACAGCTATGGGACAAGGCCTTTCCCCTCAGTACTTCAGGAAGACCCAAAGGACTGCTCACAGCAGTCAGGTATTTAAGTCCCTTCAGTACATTGTTGTGTTCTCACTAATAATTTTCCCAGGGTTCACTGTTCCTGGCAATAATAACTTAACTTCATACACTTTTTTCAACTTCTAAGGTCATATCCTGCTCTTTATTCAGATGGTTACAAAGTCTTATCTTAATGAGAGTACTAGAGCTCAACAAACCCCCTGTGCTGCAAAGCGGCTGGCTCTGGTCATCCCATTGGGGCTCCAGGAAAGGCTAAAGACTATCACTTGCAGAGAAGCATGAATCAGACTGCAATATCACGTGAATCAGAAAAAGCTTTACTTGTCCCCAGACCCTATCCATCCTACAACTCCTTACTCATCTTTGTGTCATGAAATTCCCTCCAGTCATTCCTCCTGGTCTCTTTGAGATCTGAGTGGAAGGAGAGAACTCTTTGAGACCCAGGAGAAAACACAATATCCCATGATGGTCTTGAACACGCCCCCCAGTGTAAAGCATTCAGGTGGCTCTGAGCCACTCTCCCTTGTGAATACATGGTGGGAAACAGCCGTAACAGTTCCCACTGAATCCCAGGTGAAAGGGAGACAGTGAAAGGAAGGGATGACCATCCTGACTCCTTACAGGCAGCTGCTGCCACCTGCAAGAGGATAGGATGGCCAAAGACTGCATGGAAGGTAAGCAAGTCAGTGAGGTAGACTCAGTAATCACACAATCATAGAATCATGGAATGGTTTGTGTTGGAAAGGGTTTTTAAGATCATCCAGTTCCAACCCTGCTGCCATGGGCAAGGACACCTTCTACCAGTCCAGGCTGCCCAAGGTCCCATCCAGGGATGGGGCAGCCACAGCTTCCCTGGGCAACCTATGCCAGTGCCTGACTGTGCTCATCATGAAGAATTTCTTCCTAATGTCTAGTCTAAATCTCCCTCTCTCCAATTTAAAGCCAGATGTCTGCATGACGTCTATTTGAGCCTGAGATTTGCTGGCTGAGGTAGGTGAGGCCAGCATGGGACAGAGTCTGGGTTTCCTAACCCTGAGCAGAGGCTGTGAGGTTGCTGAGCAGTCAGGAAGTACTAGAGACCCAAGAGCACCTTGCCAAGAGAGAAAAAGTCTTGGGAGGATGATGAACATGAAGTGGTTTCATATCCCACAAACTCCAGCCTGAGGTCAATGTATTGGAATGAACAAATCCCAGTGCCAAGCATTGCCTGAGTGCCAAGCATTGCCCCAGCTTTAAGCATTGCCCTAGCCCTAAGCATCACCTGAGCACCGAGCATTGCCTAAGTGCTTGGCATCACCTGAACTCTGAGCATCACCGGAGCACTGAGCATCATCCCAGCACTGAGCATCACCTGAGTGCTGAGCATCAACTGAGCACCGAGCATCACCCCAGTGCCGAGTATCACCTGAGCACCGAGCATCACTTTGGTGCCAAGCATCACCCCAGTGCCGAGTATCACCTGAGCACCGAGCATCACTTTGGTGCCAAGCATCACCCCAGTGCCAAGCATTGCCCCAACCTCAAGCATCACTTGAGTGCCAAGCATCACCAGAGTGCCAAGAATTGCCCCAGTTGCCGAGCATCACCACGATGCCAAGCATTGCTCCAGTGCAGAGCATTGCCTGAGCGTTGATCATCACCTGAGCACTGAGCCTCACCTGAGTGCTGAGCATCACCTGAGCACCGAGCATCATACCGGTGCCCAAGCATTGCCCCAGCACTGAGCCTCACCTGAGTGCTGAGCATCACCTGAGCACCGAGCATCATACCGGTGCCCGAGCATTGCCCCAGCACTGAGCCTCACCTGAGTGCTGAGCATCAGCTGAGCACTGAGCATCACCCCAGTGCCAAGCATTGTCCCAGCCTCAAGCATCGCTTGAGTGCCAAGCATCACCAGGGTGCCAAGAATTGCCCCAGTTGCCAAGCATCGCCACAATGCCAAGCATTGCTCCAGTGCAGAGCATTGCCTGACCGTTGATCATCACCTGAGCACTGAGCCTCACCTGAGTGCCGAGCATCACCTGAGTGCCAAGCATCATGCCAGTGCCCAAGCACTGCCCGAGCACTGAGCCTCACCTGAGTGCTGAGCATCACCTGAGTACCGAGCATCGTCCGAGCGCGGGGACTCACCTTGTGCTGCTTCCAGACGGCGCCCAGCGCCTTGATGTCGTGCTGGCCGTGCCTGCCCTCCTCCAGGCAGCGGCCGCAGACGGGGCCGCGGCAGGTCCCGCAGTACATGCTGTAGCTCTCCGGGTCGTGCTCGGCGCAGGCGGGGGCCCTGCGGCCGCCGGCGGCCGCCGTCCCTTCGTGGTCGGGGGGCGCTCCGGGCGGCGGCAGCAGGCGGTGCTTGGCGAAGGGCCCTCGGGCCGGGTGGCAGCGGCGCTGGCAGGAGGCGCAGTACAGCACCTGGCACTGCTCGCACAGCACGGCCGCCGGCTCGGGGGGACTGCGGTCGCACAACTGGCACTTGGCGGCGGCGGCGGCGGCGGCGCGGCCCTGCCGGTAGCGCTGCACGATGGTCTCTAGCAGCCGGTTGCGGGGGAAGCCGCGGAGCCCGCGCTGGTCCAGGGAGGCGCTCCGGTGGCACTGCGGGCAGGTGAGCGAGGAGCCGGCGGGGCCCCTCGGGGCCGCTCCCGGGGGCGCCAGCGGCAGCACCCGCACGCCGTTGGGCGACTTGAGGCTGGGCGCGTAGGAGCCGTAGCCGCTGTCGGTCTCGCTGTGCAGGCTCAGCTTGTCCGCGTGGTCCCCGCCGCCGCCGCCGCCTCCCGCCGCGCACTCGGGAGGCTGGAGGCCGGGCGGGAGGTGCCGCTCGCCGTCGGGGGTCTGCACGGCGATGGTGCGGGCGCAGGGCAGGCAGACGTTGTGCGAGCAGGGCAGGATGATGGGCTCGCGGAACAGCGACCCGCACACCGGGCACTTCAGCTCCTCTTCCATGGCCGCGGCTCGTCGCGCGGGCCGCCCGGCGGGGTCAAGCGGGGCCGCCCGCGGCGCGACCCCTCCCCGCGCGGCGGCCGCCGTTCAGCACCCCGCGGGCGGACAGCTCCGCGGCGCGGCGGGGCCGCCCCAGGGACCGGGGAGGGGCGGGGGCGGGAGGAGCCCTTCCCAGCGAATGGGCGAGCGCCCCGGCCTACGGCGGCGAGCGGAGAGAGCGCCTCGTTAAAGGAGCTCCGTGCAGCGGCATCCTCGTCTGTTCGAAGAGAGCCATTGTTTGGGGAGCGGATCGAAGGCAGGCGGGGTTTCCCTGTCCCTAGGAGCCCTCTCTCCCCTCCCAGAGGAAAGGAGAACGCTTGCCAACAAACTAAGTCCTTCATATGAATCGCACGATGCTGGAGCGTAGAAGCAGATTGGACGCGAGGAAAAATATCTTCACCGAAAGGGTTGTTGGGCACTGGCAGATGCTGCCCAGGGAGGGGGTTGAGTCACCATCCCTGGAGGTGTTTAAGAGATGCATAGACAAAGCGCTTAGGGATATAGAATCATAGAATCATAGAACAACCAGGTTGGAAGGGACCCATCGGATCTTCTAGTCCAACCATTCCTATCAAACATTAAATCAAGTCCCTCAAGACCTCACCCACCCATGCCTTAAACACCTCCAGGGAAGGTGAATCAACCACCTCCCTGGGCAGCCTATTCCAATGCCCAATGACCCTTTCTGTGAAAAGCTTCCTCCTAATCTCTAGCCTAAATCTCCCCGGGAGGAGCTTGAGGCCATTCCCTCTCGTCCTGTTCCCTGGCATTTGGGAGAAGAGGCCAGCTCCCTCCTCTCTACAACCTCCTTTCAGGTAGTTGTAGAGAGTAATGAGGTCTCCTCTCAGCCTCCTCTTCTCCAGGCAAAACAACCCCAGCTCTCTCAGCCACTCCTCATAGGTTCTGTTCTGCAGCCCCTTCACCAGCCTCGTCACTCTTCTCTGATTTAGTAGGGGACAGGTATGCTAGGGTTTGGTGATTTCAAAAGTCTCTTCCAACTTAGTGATTCCGTGATTCTATGATTACATACAATCACAGAATCATGGAATGGTTTGGGTTGGAAGGAACCTTTACAGGTCATCTAGTCTGGACCCCCTGCAGTGAGCAGGGACATCGTCAGCTAGATCAGGTTGCTCCAGGCCCCAGTGGTGTAACTGAGATGCATAAAATGTCAGGCACTGTTAGAGGGAAGAATGAAAAAAGAGTTAAAAGACAGAAGCCAGGACCCCATTTACAAATGCTGATGCTGGAAGGGAGGGAAATGTAGCAAGCAGGGAGACGTGCGGCATCGCTAGAGGTTGTAGCCATGTAAGCCCAACACAAATTCACTGTGAAGATAAATCAGGGATGACAGCTCGGAGTTTATGAACTGAAAATAACCATCCTTAGAAGAAAGAAACCAGCAGTGGGAAATCCCCCATCTGTTTTGTTTACTCTACACATGCTTAGTGTGTATGTAACTGTGCCTTATTTTGATAGTGAAGAGATGTATAAGAGTGATTTCACTGGCTTTTTTTCTTCATTCATCTGTCTTGTTTAAAAGCCAATTCTGTATTATGACTTCAGTTCCATAAGCAGATCCTAATTTTTGTTTGCTTTAAAATGTGAGCTGGTTGTTTCAGAGCAGCTGTTTAACAAACATAGAACTAACTGGTGTCAACTGGAAAAATGAAGAGAGAGAATATATTACATGCATCCCTTCTCATCATCATGTTTCCTAATGCATGATGAACATTTTGTGACACTGGGTAGGAAAGGATTTTCTAGTTTCAGGTTTTGCTTTTGCCACATTATTGAAACTGTTGATGCATGGAAGAGAAGAAATGGGAACAGAGACTAGAAATATATTAAAGCTTCCATTTTTTTTCAGTCTTCCCTCTCTGCAGTTTTCCTTCTTGTGTCTTGCCTAGCCACTGTCATGACAAGCTGAGGGGGGTGAAGGTCCTAAGGGATTTAAAGCTTTTTAGGTCCCCAGTTCAAGGTGGAAAGGGGCAGATTTGTCTCCTGGCACATAAAAGAAACAGCCCTGATCCACAGAAACCTGCCTGTCTTCTGGCTTGGTACCTTTTCCTTTCATTTGACCTCTATGCCAAGATTGACAGTCTACAGACTGTGTGTTTGGGCTACCTCCAGTCAGAAACCTCAGCAGTGCAAGAAATGTTCTGAAACACCATTGATTTCACAGCTACTTTATGCTACTACATCGCAAGAAAAAGCTGTGGGTGAAATGCTGTTATCTTCATAGTCTCTGTTCTCTCTTCTGCCGTCTGTCAGCAGTGGGAGTGGATGAATGCTAAACATTTCTTGCAGACTTAGAGGTGAATCCAAATCACAAATTTCAAGGCAGTGTTGGAAGCTATAATCTTGAGGGTAATTAGGGAGGCATAGTAGCTTTTTCCTGGACTTGTGCCTTCTCTCTTTATCCATCTTGTGCATAAGGTGCCAGTGATCGTAATGTGTGTAATGGAAGCGTCAGGCCTGAGAGATCTGAGCAAAACTAGATACATCAGCCAGGAAGTAATATAGATGCAAAGGTATGAAGACCAAACCTGACCAGCTCCCTTTGACAGCTGATTTTTAGCCAGGGTTTACAACTTCCAGAATTCTAATACACTGAATTTCACATTTTCATCATTTTGAATGCTACTTAGAGTTTATGTAAAATCCTAGAATTGTTTGCATTTAATTACAGAGGGAAGTGTCAAGAAAGAAACCATATCTGAAGGACAATCAAACTCATTCAAACGGAACTTAACTTCTCTCCACAAACCTGATTTGTCCTGAGAGCATATTTCAATAACAGATGACATTTAAAATGGAGATGTGTTCTTCTCTGTTGTGTGTTGTGACTTTTACTTCATTTAGGATCTTTTGTTGTCTACTTTATAAGTTTGTCTCAAGTGTTTATACCCGGGAGAGACATGGCTTTGAGAGCAGGGAAAGCTAGGTAGTCTAGTTCACCATTTACCTATCCTTCTGATTCTAGTACAGCTCTTGTTTCCAAGGAATTGTAGAGTTTGAATGCAGAAACCTTCCTCCCTATGGCACCAGTGACTGGTAGTGGACTAGCACCTAGAGTAGTAATACTCAATGTTCGGATGGGTTTAGATTGCACAGCACAGATTTTCCGCTTACGACAAATGTTTGTCTGGATAACTGTAAGTGCACTATTGATGAGAGAGATGAACAGATGAAACACTGCTGTCATCCTTACTGCTCCAGAGGGCAGAAAGGAAACTAATTAAGTACTGAAAAAGGCGACTGAGCTCAAGTGATCCCTGTAAAGCCCCCAGATGGACTTTGGACACCCTCACTCTTGCTAAAGGACAGATCATACTGAGTCAATCCCACTAATTTTAATGGAGTTATTCATAAAACACTGTTCAGTCTAAGCCTGATAGAATTGGGCCTTTACTGTGTTTTGTAATCAAGCCATTTTTATAATAGAGATGGACCCTATGATTTCTCATCTTTATGTTCAAATGAGTCTTTAATCTGTTAGAGCTCTACCAGTATATGGATAACCTAGAAACCCTATTCTGGCAGTCCTGGCTTTGATCTTTATTTTAATACTTCAGTATCACTAGTATCATCCCCTTAAACTATTTACTCTCTGTAAGAACTTATTAGCATCTTTTATATCCCCGTAACAGGAAAAAAATGCTAATGAGTTTTATTTATAAATTTATATTAATAAAGATATGGCAGATTGCAGTACAACCACTCAGTAAGGAAAGAGATTTGATTCCTCTTTTTGCCTCTCTTGTTTTATTGCTTCTTCCTTCTCCTTCTGTTTGTTGTTCTTTTTGTTGTTGTTGTTTTCCCGCTCCTTTTCATGTATCTTTTTATATTTTATATTGACCTCACATATTAGACACTTTCCAATTAATTTTCTCGGGGTTTTGTCCTGCACTAGCTGTCCAACAAGGTTATTTCACTTTCTTCAGTTTTCTTCTTTTACCACTGCTGTTTCCCCATGGGGAACATTTTTATTTCAGTATTCCAGCATCCTGCCCACAAACGGGCATCACTGCAAGCACACATCCTTTTTGAAGGTCAACAGAAAAAAACAGATCTTTTCTCCACAAGTGCCAAAAGAAAGAGGACAGAGAGAGAGTTCATGAAAGCAGAGAAGCATCTGGGCTAATGCCAGCAGCTTGTGTGGCAGGTTAAGGTGAAGAGTTTTGCTGCCTAGCTATAAATGCACGTGTCACAGTTTAGCCCTTGGCCAGCAGCTAAGCAATATACAGCAACTCTATCACCCCACTCACTCAGTGGGATGGAGCAAGACTTAGAAAAGGAAAGGAAAGAAAAACTCATGGGTTGAAATAAAAAACAGTTTTAATAAAACAATAGAAAAGAAAGAAAAATGATGCTGCTATCACTTCTAATGTAATTAAATATACAAAACGATACTCAGCCTATTCCGCAGTGAATATTTTTTTAAATGGTTGGACTCAATGATCCAATGGGTCTTTTCCAACCTGGTGATTCTATGATGATTCTATGATTCTATGATTGTGGTGCCCACCAGTTCCAGCAAACACAAAGATCACAGCAGATGCAGAGATCTCCAGATCTGGAACCAAATGCAGTGCACTGAAAGCAGGACATACAGAGCAGGGGAGCTGAGAGGAAGGGACCACTCAGAGCAGGCAGAAGAGATTGCAGCCCTTGGAAAAACTCTCACTTTATACTGACTGTGATGTTTATGGTGTCAAATACTTTCTTTGGCTACTTTGGGTCAGCTGTCCTGACTGTGTCCCCTCCCAGCTTCTTGTGCACACCTGTGACTGCAAAACACAGGATGCTGAAAAGATCCTTGATCTCTTCACAACAGCTATAAACACTGATATTTTTCAGCATTCTTCTCATACTAAAATCTAGAGAAATGGCAGCTGCTGGGAAGAAAATTAATTCTATCTCAGCCAGACATAAACATTACCTAACAACAACATGTGTTATCAGAATTGCTCTCACACTAAATCCAAAATGCAGCAGCTACTTGGTAGAAAGTTAACTCTACCCTGGTCAAAACCAGGACAGCATGGTTTTGGATGCCTTCAGCAACCACTGTGGACAATGCATCTACAGCTGCTGGTCATCTCTGACTTTTAAGCTGGTGTATTATCCAGTGGCTGTGTGTTTTGATGCACGTCTTTCACTCACACCTTGGCATTGCTTTTATACAAAAGAAACAACACACCACAGTGTAATCTCACCTCTTCATCATGTTCTTTACCCAGACTCTTCTTCCCAGCTTTATCAGCTCAATCTGTGTTGCATATCCTGTTTGAGGGGTGATGTGGCAAAGACATATGAGAGGGTTGGCTTCCACTGTGGCTTAGAGGAAAAGCTCCTTGTCTGTGGGGCAGGGTAGCTTTGGAAATGGAAGCTATGAGATATCTTTTTCCCATCTTTCCTTGGTTTTGTAGATTTGCATTAGGTACATTATGTAGATGTAACAGTTTTGAAATCTGTTTGGCTCTGGGATTTCTTTTGAGTGTGCATTCAAGTAGCTATTATGTTATTTAGGCTTTTCAAATGTTTGCACATTGATCTCTTCATGAAAGGAACTCAGGCAGAGCTTGGCAGGAGCCCAGAAGAGTATCCCAGAAGCACGGCTGCTGATAAAAAGCTTATCTGTTGACTAGCAGAAGACTGTATCTGTAATAGAAATGCAGCTACATATTGCATTTTCTCCATCAGAGGAGTAAATCCACCATAAAAATATAATTTACAACTGAGGACAATTCTAAACAATGGGATTTTAGTCAGGCTGTCTGCTATGTATGTGCTTGTTAAAATGAATCATAGAATCATAGAATCACCAGGTTGGAAGAGACCCATTGGATCATCAAGTCCAACCATTCCTATTCATCACTAAACCATGTCCCTCAGGACCTCGTCTACCCGTGCCTTAAACACCTCCAGGGAAGGTGAATCAACTACCTACCTGGGCAGCCTGTTCCAATGCCCAGTGACCCTTTCTGTGAAAAACTTCCTCCTAATGTCCAGCCTGAACCTCCCCTGGCAGATCTTGAGTCCATTGCCCCTTGTCCTGTCCCCTGTCACTTGGGAGAAGAGGCCAGCTCCCTCCTCTCTACAACCTCCTTTCAGGTAGTTGTAGAGAGCAATGAGGTCTCCTCTCAACCTCCCCTTCTCCAGGCTAAACGACCCCAGCTCTCTCAGCCTCTCCTCATAGGGCCTGTTCTCCAGCCCCTTCACCAGCTTCGTGGTCCTTCTCTGGACTCGCTCCAGAGCCTCAACATCCTTCTTGTGGTGAGGGGCCCAGAACTGAACACAGTATTCAAGGAGCAGCCTCACCAGTGCTGAGTACAGAGGGAGAATCACCTCCCTGGACCTGCTGGTCACACCGTTTCTGATACAAGCCAGGATGCCATTGGCCTTCTTGACCACCTGGGCACACTGCTGGCTCATGTTCAGTCGGCTGTCAACCAACACCCCCAGGTCCCTCTTCTCCTTTCCTTACACCAGGCTCGGAGTCAGGCATTAATCGAGTTCTTTTTTGTAACTTGCGGGTCCACTCCATTTAGCCTAGGGATGGAGCAAAACACAACCTGTGCCCCAGAGCCCTCCATCGTCTTCCCAGTGGCCCTGAAGTCTTTTTTTATGTCCTTAGCCTTACTGTTTACTAGACCATCATCACCAGTCTGGACTACTACCAGAGGGTAGTAGTCTGTCTCATGGATCAGGGAAGGGAGTTTCCTAGCTACTTCCTTCCCTGATGCTCCTGGTAAGCAGCAGACCTCTCTGTGGAGTGGGTCGAGTCTGCAAATGGGTCCCTCCATTCCTTTGAGGAGGGAGTCTCCTACAACAATCACCCTCCTCTTCTTCTTAATGGAGAGTGTTGTTATTTTCTTGCTGGTTAAACAGCAAAAAATAATGCTTCGCCCTAAACATTGCTTGATGAATATTCGTACTTCTAAATCTACTCCAGCAATCTAAGAATGAAATTTGATTCAGAGGAAAATACTGCTTTAAACATACACTGTTGACACCAAAGAGGTTGGTTTCAATACTTCTTAACATATTTGTACTGAAAAGAAAACACAAAAGGCATTAACCTACAATCAGGACTCTTGAAAAATAAGATCTCATATTTCTATGATGTCTAAAAATATCTCAGACGGCAAGTCTCTGGAATTACTCTAGAGACATCTTGGATTTTCTGCTGTGCAAGGAGCCCTCTCTGTTGCCGTTCTGGCAGTGGAGTGATATCTTTTCTTTGCTGCTACTGTTCAACTTGCAGGCAGTATTGTCAGAAGAGTGCTTGTTCTTTTGAAAGGTGAGAAGATGAGAGCACTGGACCTTGAGCAGCTGCATGTAGAGTAGAGCAGGAAATTGTGCCTTGCTTTGGACATATTTCAGAACACCTTTGGCACCTGGATCATGGTCAGCACCTTCACAATACAATTATTGTAGAGAGTTCTTGTTGCATTTGCTGCCTTTTTTTGAAGTAAGTGTGTAAACTTCTCACACGCCTGACTTAATTTCAATAGGTATCACAGCACAGATCAGGTTATGGCTCCTCATTTTGTTCCCCATGCCCTCTTGAAGAGAGGATGTAGGAAGCTGTCCTGAGCACGGACTTGCAGTTTGTCTTAACCCTCTATTCCCATCCTGCCTCAGTTCCCTCCTCATGCCTATAAGGGAAAGAAGCTTATCTGGCTTTTTAAGACACTAGCCAAGGATTATATAAAATCCAAACTTGTCCCAGGGTTCCCTTTGCAGTAAGACTGGAAGGAGGCAGGAAAACGTACCAGCATCCTAAAGACTGAGGGCAGAGAGGGAATAGAGGAGAGGGACAAACACTCCCGACAATCAGAGAAAGAGCAAGTTATCTTAACACTGAGGTGCTGTCATTTCCTAAGATCACAAGGCTGGTCGAAAGAAGGAGCTAGGCTGGGCTAGGTACTTGTATATGCAATTATAAAGTGGAGGTAAATTGCCACCATGTGGCAACCTCTCCACATGTAAAGAAAATATTTTACATAAAGGAGGTAGTGAGTTTTTGTTCCTGAAAGGGCAGAGAATATTCTGCGAACTGGACTAGGGAGCTGAACCATTTGTGACTCAGTGAGAAAGGGGGTTTATCTATAGAGGAGGCCCAAGTAGCTTTTCTACAGCTTTGCTCTACAGAAGAAAAAATAAAAAATGTTGTCATTGCTTAGCAAAAGACAGCTAGTGAGGAAATTTCCCAGACTCATAAAGGTTCTATAAATACCCTGAGAGATGGGCTTTGCTTTTCTATTCTCTAGGTGGCCCAAGATCAGATCCTCCCAAAGGGTCTCCAGAAACCATGCCCTGGATGCATACTCAAAAGACTAAGACACCTGTGAAACCTGCCTTGATTGTAGCTACTGGAACAAAATTTACATGGAGTTATAGATGGTATGACTAAAGCCTCCTCTATTTATTGCAGTGTCATCCAGGAGCATTGAAAATTAGTGGGAAGTTTGAAAGCTGCATGGAGAAAAAATGAGTAGAAGCCAAGAAAACACTGAGGAGAAATGTAGGAGATGATAATTGTGAGTAAGATCCAGATGGATGGGCTGCAGAAATGAGGGCTGCTATGGGCTTCCATCTCTCTTTTCAGCTTCATTTCTGTTAAGTAAACAAGAACTCCTATGTTGCTACACACCAGAGAATCAAGGAGACTTGTGCACTGCTAGTTCACGATTAGGTAGGCACTGTAACCTGGCATAAAATCGCTGTCACCACTGTAAAGGGAGGTCCTTTCTGTCTCCATGCCTCGATGCCCATTCTCATCACCTCTTCTGTGCTCATGGTAGCTTTAACACAGAAACAAGAATTAATCCAGCCCCAAGTGGTTCTTTTTCAGCATTGACATTTCCATTCAGAGATGCTCATGCCTGCACAAGGATAGGGGTGGGAAGGAGTGGGCCCTTGCAGCACCACTAAGAATTTTTACGAAATGCTAAGAGCAACGTCCATGGCCTGAGACATCAGCACCAATCAACAGGGGAGGCAAGTTCATAAGATGCCAGGCTTTATATACTTTTCCCATCAACACAACACCACTCTCTTCAGCAGCCCATTGAGCTGCCCAATAGGAGGGAGGAAACAGATATCAACCAAATCAATCACACCTGCACCATCAATATTTATTATTGCTTTATTTAGCATTACATTTTCTGATTTGAAAAATAACTTATTTGTACCTTTACTCTCTCTTTCCTTTTGCTACATTTTCCTTTCATCTATGATAATATCTTTTAATACTATTAAATAGGCACAGAGATGTTGCTTCTCTCCTCTTTATGCTGCTTTCCCTTGTTACTCTTCAAAGAATCATAGAATCATAGAATCACAGAATAACCAGTTTGGAAGAGACCCACCGGATCATTGAGTCCAATCACTCCTATCAATCACTAAACCATGCCTCTCAGTGCCTCGTCAACCTATGCCTTAAGCACCTCTAGGGAGGGTGACTCAACCACCCTCCTGGGCAGCCTGTTCCAGTGCCCAATGACCCTTTCTGTGATTTTTTTTTTTCCTAATGTCTAGCCTAAACCTCCCCTGGTGGAGTTTGAGGCCATTCCCTCTTGTCCTGTCCCCTGTCACTTGGGACACTCTGTCCTTCTTGCAGACAAAGACCCTCCCCTCCTGACAGGTATCACAGCCTTTCTGCCCTTCTCCTATCACTCATCACACTGACAGACACCTCCTTCTAATATGCTGCTTCTTCCCCACCCCACACCAAGCTCCAGCTGTGCTTTGTCTCCCCCACGGACAAGAGGGAAACAATCTGGAGAACACGATTCCTACACAGAGAGGTGTGGGTTATCCCATCAAGTCTCTGTACTGGCTATGGTAAGAAACCATCATTAAAGATAAGTAAGATTTGCCTGCTTGACCCTCAGGCACTAAAGGATTGCCCTTTTCCTACCTTCACTGCAGAGGAAGGAGCATCCAGCAATGGGGTACAACGCTGACCATAAGGTTTTCTTTTTCACTTTACTGTGATACCAGAGGTGTAGGGTCATCCCTGGGCAAAACCCCTCACATAAAGAGACTTTATAAGTCAGTGTGCATTTCTTAATGCTAGCCCCTGAACTCAATATCAACAGAGAAGTCTGCATGAAGAAAGCAGCATCGCTGGAATCCTGTGCACCCCTAGCAATCTAGGTGATTGAGTTCACCATTTAGTGAACTGCAAAGTACTAAACCAGAAGAAATGCAAGGCCCTTCAGATCCAGAGTCAGAAGGTACAAACATGACTACAAATCCTCTAGAGCCCACCAGGCAGTCTGGCCCATCAGATTCGAGTTCTTAATCTACGTTGACCATGCACCAGTGAAACCACTGTTTTCAATAGCTTGAGCTGCTTTTTTCACCATAGCGTGTACATAACATACATATTGTATGCACAAAATCAAATGTATACAGTGGCTAGTTGCTCATTATGCTTCTGCTACCATCCTGCAGGAGCAGCTAATCCACTTTCAGGACTTCTATTCAGTCCTTTAGCTTCATCGTTTCCCAGTATGCAGCGCTTTGGAAACTAGAATTCCATAAATTCCACTTTGCAAAAAAAAACCCCAACCATTACCAATCTGATTTCAATTTTCTTCTTATACTTGCTTTGATATACACAAAGATGAATGAAATGGCATTATTTGTCAAATACCCAAACTACTGCATGCATATTTAAGACCAAATCTGTCAGCACATTACCCCAGCTGCAGAAAGATTAGTCAGAATCTCCCCCCTCAACTTTTCCCTCATAAGTCTCTTGCTGTGCTCTTGCCTCTGAGTTGATTCCACTTTTAATTTTATGTTTCCATCAATAGCAGAGAAGTAAAACAGCTGAAGGGGACAGATAAGGGACTTAGCCCAATGCAAGCACCATCCAACTCCAAATTGGATTGACTGGCTGAGTGCCCCCAAGCCCTCCATGGATATGCAATTTAATAGAAAGAAAAAACTCCACACACAAAAGAAAAATATGCAGAAAATAATAAGGCCAGTTTATGAAACATAAAAGTTTCAGCAATGTGTATAAGATTACAGTCTTAATTCAAAAGAAATGTAGCATACATGCTCTTATGTTAAACAAGGAAAAAAGAACTCCAGCTGATTGTTTAATTTGTCCTTTTACTAAATGATTAATTTTTAGCAAGCCATTACCCAAGGAAGAACATAAAAAAAGGCCATATCACATCAGCCTGGTGATGAACCCTCTCCTCTTTGTCTTTGACCACAACCAGGAATGGATACTGAGGGTACACTACAAAATAGATGTGCAACAAAACAGATGGGGGAAAAATGCTAAGGAGAATTTGAAGAAGAGGCTAAATAGGTTAAGGCAGGTGGAGGAACTAAAATAATTCCCTTAGTTCTGTAGACAGCTGTATATGCAAAGTATCAGAGCACACAAGGCTTTATTCCCATGGATGAGCGCACATGGATTTCTACGAAGGCAGCTCCAAGCACAAGTGATGCTCACAGGAAACAGCACTCATGTCTGTGCAAAAGTGCTCCCTTGCCTGATGACAGTGAATGGAGATCAGTTTTCCTGCCTGCAGAGGCAGAGCAGTGGAGATTTGACAAACCATTTTTCTTAACTTGAGATATTGCCCCCAAGATTCAACCAGTTTTAACCGCAAGGAGAAATTGTGTATCTTCAATATGTTGGCACCTTCTGTAATTGTTCAGTTAATGGGAAGTTTAAGATTATAACAGTCCTACCAAACTCCTTTATCCCAAATCAGGCAGGTCTCTGCCCTTGTAGTATGCTGTGCTGTTCTCATCTCTCACTAGCCTTCTTTTAAATTATTCCACTTGGCCTCACAACTTGCCTCTCCTTGATCTCCTAATAGGATGGTGACCCTCTGATCCCTTTCTAGGAGCTCTGCCTGCAACCTAACCTTTCCAGATCGCCAAACTTTCATTTGCTCCTCATTTCCCTCCTGCTGTGCCACCAGTGTCACCAGTCGCTTTCTGCATCCAGATCTTTCCATTTTATTTCATTATTTTTCTGCTAGGAAAATGCAGATCATCCTATTCACTGCTGGACCACCACTGTAGCACCTGTGTAACAAAAAATCAGTGAAGCATTACAACATTTGCAACAGCTCATTTAGCAGCACGCAAATGTTTCGCACAGGGTGAGTGTGGTGATTTCTATTTCCTCCTAATAATTGGAGTGTCTCCAGTTTGAACACTGCTGGGTTGTGTGGTGGGGTTGTTTCTGATTTGGTGAAACTGAGTCTCCATTTGTGATCTGTGCACAGCACAGGTCTGCAGGTAAGAGGTGGATGGTGGGATTTATTTCACCCTTAGAGTATGGCTCATCCTGCTCTGGAACAGGCACCTCTGGCCACAGGGACCAGCTGCCCACCACCCTGGCTGTGCTGCTCCAGGCAGCTGGCAAGGTTAGACCTTACACCCACCCATCAGGTGAGTCAAGCCGGATGAGGGAAATGCTGTCTCAGGGTCTTTGCTAAAGGGACAGCAGCATCCCAGCTAGGGACTGGAGAGGCACTGCAGGCATAAACTCTGAATCCCAGAAGAGATGGGGGCATCAGTCTTCTGGCAAAACACCAGTCTGTACAACAGATCCTCACTCTCCTCACTGTCCTGCTGGCTTCTAGGCATCAGATTATTTAGAACAGAATACCTTACGGAAGATCTCTGGCCTTACTGACATCTGTGTCTTTTTATACTGAGACTATTGGGAGTAACGCTAGCTCTGACATTCAGACTTAATTGACCCGCGTCCCTCAAGGATACAGAACGAAGAAAAGCTGTGCTATAAATACACTGAAATAGGCCATGCATCCTTGTCAAGCGAGCCCTTCATCTCTCCTGTCACTGTCTTGCCTGGGGGTTCAGTGAGACTGTAGTTTCCCTGTGATGCCTGTCCCAGGCACACATCCAGGCACAGCTGCATGGCTGTGCAGCCTTTCTCCAGCTACAGAGGCTGGTCCAGCCATGGATGCATTGATGGCACCAGTCCCCTCTATTAACTCTTATGTGTGGAAGAACATTCCTCTGGTCTTCCTTATCTACTCAGAAACTGTTACTAATCCCAGATGGCTCGCTTTGTGGCTTGCTGGGTAGGTCAAAATGCCATTTTTTTTTCAGCAGAAACCGCAATTACCAGTGTTTTAATATAAGCAACAACTGCCTCTGACAAACATACCTTGCTAAGGTGAAGAGATCACAGAATCATAGAATCACCAGGTTGGAAAAGACCCACCAGATCATTGAGTCCAACCATTCCTATCAAACACTAAAAATGCCCCTCGGCACCTCATCCACCCGTGCCTTAAACACCTCCAGGGAAGGTGAATCAACCACCTCCCTGGGCAGCCTGTTCCAATGCCCAATGACCCTTTCTGTGAAAAACTTTTTCCTAATGTCTAGCCTAAATCTCCCCTGGTGGAGCTTGAGGCCATTCCCTCTTGTCCTGTCCCCTGTCACTTGGGAGAAGAGGCTATTACCCTCCTCTCTATAACCTCCTTTCAGGTAGTTATAGAGAGCAATGAGGTCTCCTCTCAGCCTCCTCTTCTAAGCTAACACTTGGGTGATATATAGGCTAGTCGATATTATTACCCACATGTAGTGATGTCATCAGTGAAGTCATTATTTGAGACAACAGAGGTCTTAAAATAATAGTAGATTTTTTTTTCATGCATGTAAGCCTGTTCTGTGTGAGTATATATACATAAGACATCTCTGAGTAATTTCAGACTGCTTTTCTGTAGATCCCTCCCAACCCAGAGAAAATGGGTGGGAATTAGGGGTGAATAAGATCCACAGAAATTCTGTAAGAAGCTGCTGAGGTGACCCCAGGGAGCAGAAAGGCACTCACCTTCCACTTGCTTCTTACTCTTTCAGTGTTTAAAATTTCTAATATTTTTACTGAGCCATTTGTCAGACTGTTACTAATAATTACAATGATAATCACAAGAACAATGTAAGTATTAAGGTGTGGGTTTGTGATGTTCTTTGTCAGACTGTTACTAATAATTACAATGATAATCACAAGAACAACGTAAGTATTAAAGTGTGGGTTTGTGATGTTCTAAGACACTTGGTTGCATGGTATTATACATTAAGAAATTCAAACTATTTTTCCCATGCATTTTTTTTTACATCTCTAAAAAGTAAGGATAGTATGCCTTGAATCTGTAATATAGAAAAGCAGTTGCCTTCATCATACACATACACATACACATACACATACACATACACATACATATACATATACCCTCAGCCTGCGCAGCTGTTAATAAATATGTATTTTACATTTAGCCAGTAACTGCTGTTCAAGGTTTCTTTCTAGGTGCTCAGGGATGAGTTAAACATAACTTATATTACAGGATGATGCATTCACCATATGAAAAGCTAGTAAAAGGAGCTCCTTTGATAGCAAAAGAGGCAGCCAGCAGTGATTAAAACAAGCAAATGTCCTGGGGAAGCATTTGAAGCAAAGTGTAGACCCTGATCAAAGCACAGGTAACGTAACCACCACAAGGCTAGCAAGAAGGAATTGTATCTTTTATTAGACCAGCACACACTATTGGAGAAAATGGGCAACTTTTGATGCAAAGACAATTCTTCAGGTCTATCATTTGGTCTAATAAAAAGTGTTGTGTATGTCGCTTCTCTTGTGTTCACAGACTACTGCTGAGCTAATACTCCTGCTGCTACAGGAGGTAAGTCTTCCTGACAGACATGACTGATGCCACACAGTCTAACAGTTTAGGGGAATAATCCAGATCTTGAAGGAAGAAGGAAAAAAGCAATTGAAAGACATGTTTGTCAAAGCCCAACAGCTCTATTACAACAATGGCAAGAAACTGTTTTCCAGCATGGTGAAGGTTACTGTAGAGAGAAGCTGCCCAAAGTCCTGTCTCTCACAATCATTCTCTGGCTTTGTGCAACTTTATTCCACTGACTCCAGGTATTTATTTATTTTTTATCTGTAACTATGCACCCCTCTGCCCTACCTGACTGGTTGCCTACCAAACTGAGACAAAAAAAAAAAAAACCAAAACCCTTCTGCCAAATTCTCCCAAGAACTGCAAGACTGACAAGAAGCACAGAAGAGAGCTGAGAAGACCCCTCTCCGTCTCATATTTGCAAGGGCTTCAATGCTTCTCGGTAATTCTTCATCTCTCAGCAGCAGCTTCCCCCACCTTGAGGACTTGTGACCTCCATGGGGAAGGAGGCTGAGCTGATGATAAGAGCCACATGTGGTATAGCAGAGAGAAAACAGTGGCACAGTAGGGGAGAAGCGAAAAGTGTTTAACTGGAGTGAGAATTTCTGCAAAGGCAGCATTTGATATAGATATGGGCAATAACTTGAAGAACAAACCTCAATTTTATGTTTGGGCTATATAAGGACATAAACCAGATTTTTGGGGTTGGAATTGTCTGGTCCTGAATGTCACTAGGGTGCTCTGGAGAACTGTGGGATGGGACTGAACTGGTAGGAGGCAGGTAAAAGTCCGGGAAGGGGAGTGTGTCTCCTTTGTGAGAAGCTTATTTGAAACTGTCCACCCCTTGTAGGGGTTGATGCAAGGTTGCTGCAGGGGAAGGAGCAAGACAAGGATGAGAGGGACAAAATGTTAAGCCAAGCCTTTCATTTTTTTTATGCCAAGTGACTCCTTTTCGTGAAGCATTTTGATTGAAGGTAATGCTGACACACGCTCCAGTTGTAGATCTGCCAGTTTGCTTCCAAACTGTCTGTGATCAGGGGAACATTTCCACCAGTCTGCTATGCTGCCAAACAGGCAGGCAAGCAGGAGAGAGACAGGGTGACTGACTAGTTTCCAAATGTCAAGGTTTGTCTTTAGCTCTCCCGCTCTCTCCCTTAGTTTTATAGAGGCAGGCTGCCCATTTGTGACAGCAGCGCCTTGGGCAAGAAGACTGTTAATACTCTCTGGACACTGGCTACCAACGCTGCACACAGTTCCTGAAGACTTAGCACACAGGAATCCCTAAGGAATGCATCTTTATCTGTTCCTTCGGGGGCTGTTTTTCTCTCAGTCTGTGTAACATTGTGTGAGAAGCTGCTGCAAAGTCCTGAGCAAATGTCACCTGCACTTTCCTTGTTAATGAAGATCTGAACTCTTGTTACAGATCCTGTCTTCGTACCAGTTTATTCCTCTTACAGACATGGTACACTGTGTATAAGACTCTTCAGAGAGCATATATATGCTTTAACAATAACACATGGCCAGATGTATTTCCTCTCAGAGGCAGAAGATGAGAGACTATTTCCCTAAATAAAAACATCCCCCATCTATTCAATCCCCCCATATTTCTGCAGACAAAGACCTGAGGAAAGAGAAGAAATTGTAATCTTTCCCTGAAACCTGCTCCACAGTCTTTGCCTGACTAGGACACGGCACAGTGGAGGTCTCCACGGGGAATGTTGTATAGCCATGGCACATTAGACCTAGGCACATGGCTTGTAAGCCCCCTACAGCTCTTAATGAAACAATTGCAGTCAAAAATCAAATCTTGAGAAATATTCAGAAGTAAAAAATAAACCCCTCCAGCTGCTGAGAGTCAGGGTATCAGAAATGTCCATAAGTTATTGCTCATCAAATTGCTCACACTGCAAATAATCTGATGGTTTTGACAGCTGTATTATGCCGTGGCTGTAACCTCTGTGCAAAGTGGTGTAACCCCATCTTTAAGTAACATATATAAGGGTAACAATGAGAAAGCTACACATAAAGGGGCAAATAGAGAAATATGAATGGAGAAATAAGAGCTCTTCACTACATACAGTAACAGAAATGTGAGAAGAAACAGAGAAATTAGAACATCCTCTCCCCTGCATGCATCTAAGTATAGTTATTCTTGGTTTCCTCTCTCTGTCTTTTGGTTTCTCCCTTATGTCTTGCTGACCATTTTAGTAACTGTTTTAAGGGTGCTATTTTCTTGGCACTCTTTACAGAAAACTTTTCTCTTCCCTTGTCACATCCCTCCTCTCCTCTCCTCTCCTCTCCTCTCCTCTCCTCTCCTCTCCTCTCCTCTCCTCTCCTCTCCTCTCCTCTCCTCTCCTCTCCTCTCCTCTCCTCTCCTCTCCTCTCCTCTCCTCTCCTCTCCTTCTTTCTCCCTCTTTCTCCCTCTTTCTCCTCTCTTTTCTTTTTCTTTCTTCTTATCTCATTGGTTGCACACCTCACCCTGATGCTCTGCCAATATCCCCCAAAGGTGCGCTTCAAATTTGCTTATTCCTCCCTGTATCTTTGCTCCAGCCAAAACCCCTGTGATCTTTAAACTCTGTTCTTTCTTCCCTGTGAAGGTCTTAACCTCACAAGAGGCTCTTCTCTCTTTGTCTTTTTCTTATTTCACTGCTTCTTTTTCAATATCATTATCTCTCTTTTCCACCACTAACATAACCACCTCAAAGCTGCCCCTGTGATTCCCGTCTTCCTGCCTCTCCTGAGACTCTCCTCATTGAATTTCCCATAAGGATCCCTGCAAAGATCACAAGACCTGTAGAACCCCTGCCAAAGTGATGAAATATGCATTGGCTCTACCTGTGCTGATAGCGATAGCCCTTTTGAGCCTCCCATGTCAATCATGAACTCTGATGTTCACACAGCATCCTGCAAAGATGATAAAGTGAGCATGGACTCCTGCAGAGAAAATAAAAGCCGGGAGGGCTCCCTTGGTGCTTCATATTACACTGAAGCTTCAAAAAGCTACAGATAAATATATTCAATGTTTTCAAGACAAGGAAGCACAACAAAATGTTGCAGAATGACTCATTTAGAGGAATTTCAGAAATGTGAAGGAAATAAACAGCACTGGGTTAAGAGGCAAGGGTGACACAGAGTAGTGGCATAAAACTTGAAAAGCTTAATAGGAAAAAAAAAGAGATAGGGAGGAATTAGGGCCTAGAAACTCAAAGTTAAGTTTAACCCAACTGTTGCATATATAAGCAATCAGGACTAAGTAACATTTAAATGGTTTAACTCTATCTCGACACCCTGCTGTCCCAGGCTCCCTAATAGTTAATATTTGTCCATTGTTAATATTTGTCCATAGACTATAAAGTATCTGATATTCTAAACTTTCTGTAGCTTTATTAGTCCTTTGACCCATATTGCCGTCATCCTAAACTAGGTCTCGCATAATTTAAATTGCAGAAGACACGCATAAGGGAATACCCTTGCACACAGGACTGTAGTCTTTTTGAAAATCATAAAAGCTTAAAGTAGTTAGCAATTTCCCAACCACTGGCATCAATAAATTATATGAGGAAAGTGGGCTGGAAAGGAACACAATCTTCGGGTGACGTACAAAATGAAAAATAGAGCAGTCAATGCTGCTGTCTTACCAGAGCAAGGACAGGAGAACAGTCTGTGGTATTCTCATAGCCATTTGGACAGTTTCTTAGGTACAGCCATAACTCACTTTAGGGCAAGGATGTTATACAGACTTTAGCTCTCTCTCCTTTCAGCACAAGGCAGACTGAACAAGCAGCACTTCCAGCTAGATCATGGATGTGTCCATCCCTCACTGACTAGCTGACCCATAACTCTAAAACCCGTGACACCACCAACATTCATGTATACAATTCATTTTACACTAACAAATTCTACAGATGAAGATTTTTGCTCAAAACCAATGGAGTCTGTCTTAAAAGGTAGCTTGTTTTCTCTAAAGGTCCATTGCAACACTCAGCTTTAGCTTGAGTTTTCCATTCTTTTTATATAACCAGAGAACAAGTGATGCCAGCTAAACACAAATTTATGCCAATATGAATTTAATTACTTCAGCGGAGTTGAATTATGTGATGTGTTTAGCTTGCTTGGTAGTGTTCCTTTCCTTCTGTTTGATAAATTAACAGTTGTGATCATGGATTTGTAATAAACTGCCAAGGTCTAATTTCTATTTATGGTTGTGGGGTCCCTACCTGATAGGCATAAAACAAGTCTTACTAATACTGCTGTTTATAGTAATATTTTAACCTACTTTGTTCTTGTTTATCTTTCACTTGCAGATTGCTGTTTTTTTCACCAAATACTAGTAGAAATGTGTGATGATTGAGAAAAATTACCATATGAGCAATGTTTAAAAGTATGTAGATGTACAGCTCTGTAAACTGGGAGGAGAGGAAGAGCCAGAGGGGTATAATCCCTTGCTCAGGCTAGGCTGCTTCTGTCATTTGAGAGGACAAAAATTCAGACAGTAGGGCATTGCAAGGCTGCACTTCCACTGCCATCTGAAAAGTGCCCAAGGGAAGCTGTGCTTTGCTAGCTCAAGCTATTTTCCTACCCATCTGCTCAAGTTATTTAGAGAAGTGCATTATGCAACCTAACTGCTCTGCTGTAGTCCTGCTGTGTTGAGGTTCAAATGGATGTGGCAATGCACTCTGCAATTCTAGGTGAAGTTTTGAGGAAAAGGAGTGATTATATCAAATCAGGCTTTTCAGTCTGCAAAAATAAAGGTATTGCTATATAGCTATAAAACCCCCTCAAACATAACAACCACCAACAACAACAAAAAAGAAAATATTTGAGGAAAGATGAAAATTAAAACATAGGAAGGCTGAAGTACACTCAATTGTATCAGCAAGAAGGAGTAATACTGTTAAAACCAATCAGGACAAGACTAGAGACACATTACCTGCACAGTTTAGGTGTTTGGCAGCAAACCAGTGATGTTATCGTACACCAACAATCCAAAGCATGGTTACCTGCAGTCCTTCAGATTGTCTCATATCACTGCCAGTGTGGGAAATAACACTTGTAAATCATCCATGTTAAAGTGCTTGCCCTCAGACAAAACAACATGCTATTTGTGAAATGTGATAAAAGATTAATATTTAGTTTAATGAAATCCTTCTTCAAATTCCCTACATTTTCTGTGATAAGATTATCTGATGGTATCCTGTACACCGGCTAGTATTACAAACAACACTATCATTCTTGATCCTTGATCCTCTGTTGTGAGACCTTATCTGAAGAATTGTGTCCAGTTCTGGAATCCTCAGCATAAGAAGGATATGGAGCTGTTGCAATGGGTCCAGAGGAGGGCTACAGAGATGATCAGAGGGCTGAGGCGCCTCTCATATGAGGACAGGCTGAGAGAGTTGGGGTTGTTCAGCCTGGAGAAGAGAAGGCTCCAAGGAGATTTATAGCGACCTTTCAGTACCTGAAAGGGGCTACAGGAAAGCTGGGGAAGGATTGTCTACAAAAACTTGTAGTGATAGGACTAGAGGCGATGGGTATAAACTGGAGAGTGGTAGATTTAGGCTAGACATAAGGAGGAAATTCTTCACGATGAGGGTGGTGAGGCACTGGAACAGGTTTCTCAGGAAAGTTGTGGATGCTCCATCCCTAGAAGTGTTCAGGTCAGGTTGGATCTGGCCTTGGGCAGCCTGGTCTAGTGAGAGGTGTCCCTGCCCATGGTAGAGGGGTTGGAACTAACTAACTAATCTTTAAGGTCCCTTCCAACCCAAACTAATCAATGGTTCTATGATTATGTGAATATTACGCACCTCTCAGCACAATTTGATCAATCAGCGTTACTTTAAGGACTCGGCTTCCATAGGGAAAAGGGTGTCAACAAGTTTTTTCATGGGCTGTTTTCTGAAACATTCAACATTCAGATACCACTTACATCCAGTTACTTTTTAAAAGCAAGGAGAAGTGGTTGGTCACAACGTTGGGTGTGACCAACTGTTCCATCTCAATCTACCTTTTTTTCTTCTGGACCACCAAATGCCATCACTGCACTGATCCAGCAGGGCTATATGAACTTTTCTCAGGTTGCTGTGTCACAGGTTTGCCCTAGTCCCCAATTTGCCCATTTTCCCTACATCTGAGTTGTAGTCCAGAAAGGTGTGGAGTTCTGAACTGATTAACAAATAATGGTATTTTAAGTTATTACTTGTTTAGTTTCCAGTCTGTGACAGTTCACCAAAGTGACAGAAAATTATCATCTTCTCTCTGTCTGCCTCAGAACAAAGAATGACTTGGCAAGAATGAAGCTGGTAAATATAAACGGCTTCATCAAAAGAGTAACTGCCACAAGATGCAAGTAATCCACTCTCAGAGCACTGACAGAATCATGCTGATTCTATTCTAAAAATTTCACAATTTTTGAAACATAAAAGACTTGGTTCTCGTTACTTTTTGCTTACAGTAGAAAACCGATAAGAATTGTGAGATACCTTAAAGTTATTTCGGGTCACTGATATTCCAAAAGTTCTGAAAACTCATAATTAATTTAAAAGCAATCATACTGCAAAAAGTAGCCATGTAAAAATACTAAGTTGAACTCAATGCATATGTACCTTGTACTCCTAATCTTATTTCTCACACTGTAGGGGCTTTGTGACCTTGTATAATTATACATCAGGAAAAAAAAATTTGTACAATGTCACATTATCAAAGATTCATTTTCACAATAAACATTGGACTTGTTAATAGTTGTAATTCTGATGGTTCCTGTTCAGGCATTTTCTGTAGGTTTCCATCTTCCTAAGCCTATTTAGCAAAGACAGACAAAAAATACTCTTGCATATGCCCAGACAGAATGACTCCCATTTTTCCAGACCTGCCAAAAATACTTCAGAAATCCTTGTTCTTTCCTTCTAACTCATTTGTATACCTGTTTGTTCCTGTCAGTGACTGATTATGACTGCAGTGATCAGCTTGATCTCATCTAATTTCCAGCACAGATGTTTGGTTTTTGCAGCTTCCCCTCTTTGCAGATATTTGTTATCGCATTTCCCCCTGCAGGAGTTTTAGTCTTTTGTTTTGCTTTGCTTTAGTTTTTTTGTTTCGCTTTGGTTTTTGTTTCCTTTTGCAGCCTTAACAGATATCACAGCTTGTTTTTTTTGGTTTAGGTTCTGCATGTGCAATCCTCCAGACAGCATCAAGTTGTAAAATGGCAAAGAAATGACTGAATTATGAGGTTCAACAAGGCAAAGTGCAGGTTCTACACCTGTGTCAGGGTAATCCCTGATTTCAGTACACAGTGGGGGATGACGTGATTGAGAGCTGCCCTGTAGAGAAGGACTTGGGGGTGCTGGTCGATGAGAAGCTCAATATGAGTCAGCAAAGTATGCTCATAGCCCAGAAGGCCAACTGTATCCTGGGTTCCATCAAAAACAGTGTGGCCAGCAGGTTGATCGAGGTGATTCTGCCCCTCTGTTCCTCTCTTGTGAGACCTCATCTGGAGTACTGTGTCAAGTTCTGGAATCTCTGAGGAGGTCATACAGTGACCTTCCAGCACCTGAAAGGGGCCTACAGGAAAGCTAGTGAGGGATTATTCATAAAGTCTTGTGGTGATTGTATGAGGGGGAATGGCTATAAACTGGAGAGGGGCAGATTTAGGCTTGATATAAGGAAGAATTTCTTCATCATGGGAGTCATGAGACATTGGCACAGGTTGCCCAGGGAAGCTGTGGATGCACCATCCCTGGAGGTGTTCAAGGTCAGGTTGGATGGGGCCTTGGGCAGCCTAGGCTGGTGGGAGGGGTCCCTGCCCATGGTAGGGGAGTTGGAACTGGATGATCTTTAAGGAACTGGATGATCTTTAAGGTCCCTTCCAGCCCAAACTATTCTATGACTCTGTGATTACATGAAAAGCTGGAGGGTCTTCAGGAAGGGAAGATGGACTGAGCCCCAGTGCTTTGGATGTATTTTTCTCAGTCTAGGTGTCCATCTGGGACAATGATGTCTGTCTACAGTAAACTGAAAAAGGTGATTCTGTTGTGAAGTGCACAAGAGCTTAGCACACGATGAGGGAGCATCCTCCTTCTTGGCAAGAACTTGGGTAGGTGTCAGAGAAGCAACCGCACAGTTTGCAGGGCCAGAGAGGGGCATTTTTAAAACAGAAGGAGGGAAAAGAGGAAGAGTGGATTGGTTTTGCGCTATTTGAAGATTGAACTGCTTTGTGGGTATTTCTCTGACAGGTTCACGTCAGGTAAAAATCTGATAGCCTAAGTACTTAAACCAAGAGGTTTTTCAAGCATTATGTTTGCTGCATGGAATATATTTTATTTTAAAATACTGGCAGTATTTTAAAGTTGTTCCTTTGCCTACAACATTATAAAAATGTTTTGCACATACTAAACAAGGCTCAGCCTTATTGCTGTTTGGGTGCCACATGTTTAAATGCTGCAAGAAGCAGCGATGACAGTTCAGCTAGTAGAACATCTGCCTCAGAGTCAGTAATTATCAGGTGCCCCTGCACTGAATTTAGGGGTCACTGGGCTGCTGAATGTGCTGTTCTTGTGTGAAATATGAAACAAAAAATCTAATCACTTGTTGGCCATTAAATAACTGATGACAGCTTTCATCAGAGACTCACAATAGCTTTGCTCCTCTAACTGTGCCAGGTAATTACATTCTCTCTACCTAAATGAACTTTCAATTACGGAGAGTACTTTTCTCCTTTAAGCTGTTTAGAAATAATATTATGCACTGTTACATTATTGCCCTTGTCCCATTTCAGAGGCAGCTCAATTTCAGCACTAGACAAAGAGATCCAGGTCCCTACAAGGATGCTTCATGCAAGCTTTGGCCCAGTCTTGATTCAGCTTCTGAATGCTGTTCTCTCAGGCATCGCTGTAGCCTTATACACCCCATGCGACCCCAGTTGCTGGAAGGAAGAGGCCCTACTGAAGTCTGCCCATCACTTTCCACATCTGAGACCTCACAGAGGAGCGCAGGCTGTTTGCACCACTAGGTAATACCCCAGTGCAGGCGGAGGGCAGTATGGGATAATGGCATTTGGCCCATCTGAACTGAAGGGCACGACTTGGGGTGTTTTACAGCCTCAGTAATGCATTTGATTATTCAGCAATTCAATTCAGGCACAAACCTACTTGCATTTGTGGGAGAGGAAGGTGAGTTTTCAGGAACATAGGTACATCTGAATTATGCTCCCCTCCCCAGCAAACATTATAGCCATTCATAGCTGAAGAGAAGAGTTTATTTCGTGGGCAGTGTAATCCACATCTGTCCTATGGAGATATGGCATCTTACAGATTTTCACATTCAGCTTGGAAAAAAAATCTCATATATACATTTACTGAGGTAGAACACGGAATAATGAAGCAAGAAATATGATCTCTTTATTGACATCAGCTGAACAAAATAATATGTAGAAACATCCATGTTTGCTTACAACTGGCCATTTCGCAGTGAAATAAAGATTCTTTAAAAAAAAAGATTAAATACTACTCCTCACTCAAAAATAACTTCAGAGATATCAAATTGCTAGATAATCTGCAATATGCTGTGAGCACAAATCCTCCTTACTTTTGCACACCCGCAGTCATCCCTGTTCAGCAGCGCTTTCTTTTTGCTGTGCAGTTTTGCCTGCAGATTTAGAACTCCCATCACTTTTACCTTAAATGACCTTGGCCCAGCTTAGATGGTATCCTCCAGATTTGACCCCAATGCAGATCTCACAAAAGGAAAGGGTCTGCTCAGTGTCACTAGGATAATAAGACAAATACCCTTAAAGCCTGTAGCACTGATCCCCTGGCTATCTGCTTTCAGTAATCAGATTCTGGAAAGCTGTTACAGTAAGTGAAGTTGGCACTGTTAAGAGTAAGAAACGTAGTGTTGTGAGGCTAACAAACTGAACTAATGGCAAAGCAGTGGTAACAAATGTCCCCTCAAGCCATCTTTTTGAAGAGGCAAATGCTTATCAGAGCTATATAGAACTCATAGGAAAAGGGGGAGGGATATCAAAAGACACTTTGAAGTCCTTCTCTTCTTTTGTAGACACAGGAAGAGAAGACAAAGGGAAGATATTCAAAGCCACTAAGAGCTGTGGGCATGAGGCTGGTTTATTACATAATTATCTTACAAAACTCTGTCGAGTTCTTTCATGGCTATGAACTTGAACATAATACTGAAATTATTAATTTCTACAGCCTACCATTGCTTTTCACTTCATTTTGGTGGATTTGCTTTTCAGCAGCTGATATGAAATACTAAAAGAGCTTGCTTTCTTAATTACAAAAGAAATCCTGATGACGAGAACACGTTGCAGGAATATGAATTTGGTGTAGTCTAAATGCCAACTCTTTTTTCTCCTACAGTTCACCTATACGAATGATAGGCAGAATCTATGAGACTGGAGAGATAGAGAAAAAAAGACTGATACTGCTACATCTAATTCAATACAATGAGGGGACAGGGTGAGGATATCATGTTGCAGAACACTGAGTGATGCACTGTGAAGATTTATAGTTTGATCTAAGGCCAAACAGAGATGTGGACAAGTCAGATTTTGGCGTCATCAGGAAAATAAATGGTTTGTTACCTTAAAAGTAAGTCCCATCAACTTTACTATTAGATCAAATCCTTATTTCTCCTAAGCATGATCCTTTCTGTAATACTGGGCCAGAATTTCTTACGTGAAAGTGAGAGTTTGATTCTCCTCACCCCGACTCACCCTTCACAAAGCAAACAAGCAGCACTTGATTGCTTACTTCAATGCAATAACAAAAAAATAGTAAGTGAGAGGAATCAGGCCCATCATCACTGCAGAGATCTAACTGCCTATTTGCTACATGCATATGCTCTTCAGATTTCCATACTGCTTCTCACCACTGCTTTATGTGGGGCATAAATTAGTTCAAAAAATGCATATCCAAAGACCAGTCCCTTTGTGTAACCTCCACTTCCTGCTTCCTTCTGAATATATCACTTTTGCTCTAAATGCCTTTCTGTCATACCTCCCCCCCATGCCCTAGACAAACTCCTTCTCTCCTGTTGT
Organism: Coccyzus lansbergi; assembly: GCA_033558105.1. Lineage (NCBI taxonomy): Eukaryota > Metazoa > Chordata > Aves > Cuculiformes > Coccyzidae > Coccyzus > Coccyzus lansbergi. The sequence goes on from JAUMJK010000878.1 coordinate 534,399, forward strand.
CAAAATTTTGGGCGCTTTGGTTCTCCATGAAAAAGGAAGAATTAGCAGTCTGACTTCACTGCAGAGCGCTAAAGGGCAGCATTTGATACCAAAAAGAAGCTGAAGAAGGCATCAGAAAGACTGCACGTGTGGCAGCTGAAATAAGATGGACAAAAAGCAAAAGGCAGGGATAGGAATACAGGCATTAGGGACCATAACTAAGTGGCACTGCTTTGGAACAGGGTTCATGCAAGAATAAGGACAGGAACTGATGAAAAACCAGCAACAAGGGCAAGAGAAACAGTTTAGAAGAGCAAAGGCATGCATAAATGTTTAGAAGCACAAGAATATATTTCATTGAGAACTTTAAACTTAAGCCTGAGTTTACAAATTTCGTATTCCTGCTTTCCTAGCAGTTAGTTCTGAACCTCACAGACAAAGGCTGAGGTGTCCTTGAGTACCTATGTTGTAGCAGACTCATAAAAAAGATAACAACCTCTTATTGCTCCTGTTTACTCAGGTAGCTTAAGTAGGAGAGATCTTTGCTTTGTATCTAAGGATAGCACTTTCCTAGGAACCTACCTGGCAACCACTGTGATATTCTGTGTGTTAGATCATACTTGGGCTTTCACCTTTTAGGCATAGATATGGAAAAATATCTGGGGAAAAGAAGTATAAAAATTTGGACTCAACCATATTTATTTAAAATCACTTCTCTTGTGAAAAATTATGCCAAATAATTGAACGACCTTTAGCTGGAAATCTAATTTTTGTTTGGATATGCCACTACATGGAGTCATATACTGGGTGCCAGTTATGCCCAGGATCATCTAAATTATCCTTTGCCAAAGGACCATATCTGATGTCATTCCCAGGACATCAAAGAACAATGTGATTTCTGTTTCTCTACATCAGTGATGAAAATCATAGGCTTCATGACAAACAGAGTATGTTCAGGAACTCTGTCTACCGGAGCAAATAGAAGACTAAAGCATGGTGTCACAGGTCCTGCCAGGAACATGCGCCAGCACAGGCTTCCCATGGGGAGACAGTCTCCTTCAGACATCCACCTGCTCTGGCTCCATGGGCTGCAGGGGGACAACCTGCCTCATCATGATTTTCACCATAGGCTGCAGAGGAATCTCTGCTGTGGTGCCTGGAGCACCTCTTCCCTCTCCTTCTTCACTGACCTTGGTGTCTGCAGAGTTGTTTTTCTCATGTATTCTCTCTCCTCCCTCTGGCTGCAGATGCTCTTGCACAGTTTGTTTTTTTTTTCCCGTCATTCTTAATTATGTTATCCCAGAGGTGTTACCAGTATTGCTGATGGGCTTGGCCTTTGCCAGCAATGGGTCCATCTTGGAGCCAGTTGGCACTGGCTGTGTTGGACATAGGGGAACCTTCTAGCAGTTTCTCATGGAAACTATCTCTGAAGCCCCTGCTACCAAAAACTTGCCAGGCAAACCCAATACAGAGAGACATCTGTCAAACACAACAAGGACTTTAAAAGGCCAATGGCAGTGACAAAAGAGTCCTGGTATGTCTTGTTTGGCAAGAATTAAGATATCCCTGCCACACAGTGGACAAAACAAGACATTGGCCACATCACTGCAAAATGTGGTGTCTTACTTTAAAATTCTAATGAAGGCATCTTTAAGCAAAGGTGCTGCTCTGCACAGGGTAACTTGAAGCAGAGGAACACGTCTTTCTGTCAGTTCTATTGGGCAGAAAATCATCCCTAGGAATCACAAACCAGGCACTTAATATTAACAGACGTTTTCCACCATGACCTACCTTCAGCTCCTCATGTCCTGATTCCAGTGTGGATAATAAAACCACCTTCCACCACAAGCCTGTCATAAAGAAGAATTCATTAACATCTGTAGATAAGACACTTATCAGAGGGGAAAGCATTATAAAAAAGGCTGTAGGAAACAGTCTTAACATATCGATTCAAAATACACTATAATGTACACAGATCACCATATTGGAAAGAGGGATGTTAGTAAATGATGTACAGATGATACACAGGCATTTCATATTTTAGTGACGAATGAGAAAAGGAAAAAAAAAATCACATTTCACACATGAATATCTAAATTAAAAATATACCATAGTGCATTTGCGTAACAAAAACGGCACCTCTCTTCTGGCAATACCCAATTCTTTATGACATAAACTACATGTATTTTTTACAGGGTTTTTTTTGGGTAATGTCCTTAACAAAGGACGGTTTAGACAAGTAACACACTTCTGTAGTTCAACTCTAGGAATTAAGACTGAGAGGTTTATACAACTAACAAAAGCTTACTCCGTAACCAAAAGACACAACTGCAAAAGACTCCAGCTTCCATTATCACTGCATTATAACTAGGTCAGACTAAATAAAGTAGTAGATTCAGATTCTAAAGGACAGTTATAAATTTAACATGAATGAAGTCTAGATAAGGTTGCCAACTGAGGGAGGGGTCACGGAGAATCCAAAAGTATTTGTTTTATTTTCAGATGAGAAAGTTGAGCAGTAAGCCAGCATAAAGGCTTTTTCAACAGTAAAGATAGGGCAACAAGGTTCCTAAAGGACCCAAATACAAAGAAAATGCCCTTAAAATCTAATGAGATCAGGCAAGCTGAAAGAAATAATTAAGACAAGCTGGTCTACATAAAATAAGAATATTCACAAGCTTTTTCAAATGCCTGTCACCCGGGGGAGGAAACAGAGGGTGGAAAGAGAACAAATAACTGTGTGCACTAATATGCAGGAAGATAGTACAGTGCTTACATCCTCAGCAAACAAAACCAATATTTTTGTTGTCAGGCACTCTTGACTTAAAAGGACAAGGGATTTATTGATGTTTGTAATGTACAATAGGGATGGCTTAAAATCCTTTTAGTTTCATAAAAGCTATCAGCTCTATTTTTCACAATCAACCTGGGCAGAAGTGATATCATGACAAACATGGGGGGAAAAAAATCTTCTTGACTCCAATGCACAGAGCATTAAAAAGCACATCAGGTTGTAAGAAAAATCAATCCCTAAATAGTGTGTAAACATGAATAAAGATTGGCAAAAGCTTCCTCCAGTGTAAGCAGTTTTAAAACAATTGTCACAAAGCCTGATGACATTTAAACCATGAAAAACCCATGTGAGTCTGGAAACAAAACGGAAAATAATACAGAGGCTTAACACAAAATCCCTATAGCTGGCTCCTTCTTCAAGAGAAAATGACACAAACAAAGCAGGGTTGTAGTAACAGGACTGCACCTTTCAACAATCTGGCTTTGCAATGGCAGCATGTTCTAATTTTTACGCTGCTCTAGTTTGGATTTTTCAGTCTCAAGCTCTGAGCTGCTGTAGTAATACAGAAAAAGCCTCAGGATTTTTCTGCTAGACTTAGTGAGCAATAGAAGCCATAAAAGTTAAGGCGGGGTTTATACATAGTACAAGGAAGCGTCTGCTATATTTAAAGTCAAGAAGCTTTTTACTGTTTAATGTTTAACTTATCTCCATCTTCAAAAATCCACTTGCCTTGACATCTGGTGAGCCCTGAAGGTGTGAGGTCAGGTTAATGATCCCAAAGTGGTGTTATTTATTCAAGAAACTCCAGAGATACAAACAGACCAAGGGGTGGAAAATAAAAGGTGGAGAAAGATCACCTAAGAGACTGGACACTAAGGTCTGTGTTCACGTGATACTAGAATTGTGGGCACTGGCAGTTTCAGGAATCCCCTTGCCACATCCCCCTCCTCCCCTGCCCAAAGAACACCTGTCCTCCTGCAGCGTGGCACCCTTCCCACAGAAGCATGTCTGTATTTCTGTCAACTAGAGCAATAACCTGGAATAAAACCAGAGAGCTCACTCTCAGATGTGGAAATCTGATTCACAGAGCAGATACACTGAAGTTTCATAGAACTGTGGGATGGTGTGGGTCGGAAGGGACTTTAAAGATCATTTAGTTATGACCCTATTGGCAGGGACACCTTCTGCTACGTCGGGTTGTTCAGTGCCTCATTCAACCTGGCCTTCAACACCTCCAGTGTTGGGGCATCCACGACTTCCCTGGGTAATCCGTTCCAGTGCCTCACCATCCTCACAGTAAAAAATGTCTTCCTAATACCTAATTGAAATCTCCCCTCTTTCACCTTAAAAGCATTACCCCTCGGCATATGACTGCACTCCCTGATAGAGAGTACCTCCCCAGCTTTCCTGCAGCCCCCTTTAAGTATTGGAAGGCAGCTAGAAGGCCTTCCGGGACCTTCTCTCCTCTAGGCTGAACAACCCCAACCCTCTCAGCCTGTCGTCATATGGGAAGTGCTCCAGCCGTCTGATCTTCTTCATGTCCTTCCTCTGGACCGCTTGGAAGAGATTTATGTGATAAGGATTCTAGAACTGAATGCAGTACTCCAGGGTGAGGCCTCATGAGAGTGGAGCAGAGGGGCAGAATCGTGTCCCTTGACCTGCTGGTCACACTCCTCCTGATGCAGCCCAGGATGCTTGGCTTTCTGGGCTGCAAGAACTCAATCTGGCTCACAGAATCATAGAATACTTTGGGTTGGAAGGGACCTTAAAGATAATCTAGTTCCAACCCCCCTGCCATGGGCAAGGACATCCCACCAGCCCAGGCTGCCCAAGGCCCCATCCAACCTGGCCTTGAACACCTCCAGGGATGGTGCATCCACAGCTTCCCTGGGCAACCTGTGCCAGTGCCTCACCACCCTCATCGTGAAGGAATTCTTCCTTATGTCTAGTCTAAATCTACCCCTCTCCACTTTATACCCATCGCCCCATGTCTTATCACCACAAGCCTCTGTGAACAGTCCCTCCCCAGCTTTCCTGCAGCCCCTTCAGGTACTGGAAGGTGGCTACAAGGTCTCCCTGGAGCCTTCTCTTCTCCAGGCTGAACAACCCCAACTTTCTCAGCCTGTCCTTGTACAGAAGGTGCTCTAGCCCTCGGATCATCTTTGCAGCTCTCCTCTGGACCTGTTACAACAGCTCCACAACCAAGCCTGGGGTTGTTTAGCCTAGAGAAGAGGAGGCTGAGAGGAGACCTCATTACTCTCTACAACTACCTGAAAGGAGGTTGTAGAGAGGAGGGAGTTGGCCTCTTCTCCCAAGTGATAGGGGACAGGACAAGAGGGAATGGCCTCAAGCTCCGCCAGGGGAGATTTAGGCTAGAGATTAGGAGGAAGTTTTTCACAGAAAGGGTCATTGGGCACTGGAATAGATTGCCTAGGGAGGTGGTTGATTCACCTTCCCTGGAGGTGTTTAAGGCACGGGTGGATGAGGTGCTGAGGGGGATGGTTTAGTGTTTGATAGGAATGGTTGGACTTGATGATCTGATGGGTCTCTTCCAACCTGGTGATTCTATGACTCTATGATTCTATGATTCTTATGCTGAGGATTCCAGAACTGGACACAGCACTCCAGATGGGGTCTGACAGGAGAGAAACAGAAGGGCAGAACCACCTTCCTCGACCTGCCGGCCACGCTTTTCTTCTCTTTGAGCCAGCAGCACCCAAAGCCCTTTTCCTCGCAGCCGGTCTCAATGCCCTCGCCCCACCCTGCTTGGGAACCACCCTCTCCAGGAGTAGGACCAGGCCCCCCGTCCGCCTCCCGGGCTGGGTCCCGCCCCCGCCCCGCCCGCCTGGGCTCCCCCCCTTTCTCGGGCTCCCTGTCTCCCTCCCTCCCTCGCTCCCTCCCCGTGGGCCGGAGCTGCCGCCGCCGCAGCATGAGCGGAGCGGGGCCGCCGGGCCCCGGGGCGGGCTCGGGGCTGCCGCCGCTGCCCAAGAGCCTGAGCGGGCTGCTCAACTCCTCCTCGTCCGGCGGCGGCGGCGGCGGCGGCCCCGGCGGGCGCTGGCGGGACCTGGAGCGCCTCTACGCGCAGAAATCCCGCATCCAGGACGAGCTGAGCGGCGGCGGCCGGGGCTCGCCGCGACCGCCCAAGCCTCCCAACCTGGACGCGGCGCTGGCGCTGCTCCGCAAGGAGATGGTGAGCGGCGAGGAGCGGCGCTGAGGGCCCGGGCCCGGCCGCCCTGCATCCCCCCGCTTCCCCTCTCCCTCCCTGCCTCCCTGCGCCTCTTCTTCCGTGCCTCCTTCTCTTTCCCTCTCCCTTCCCTGCATTCCCTTCCTCTATCCCATCCCTCCCTCCTTCCTCCATTCCCCCCATTCCCTCCCTTCCATCCCTCTTCACCCCTCCCTCTCCTCGCTCCCTCTCCATCCCCTTCCTGCCACCCTCCCCTCCATCCTCCTCTCCCTTCCATCCTTCTCCATCTCTCTCCCTCTCCATCTCTCTCCCTCTCCATCTCTCTCCCTCTCCATCTCTCTCCCTCTCCATCTCTCTCCCTCTCCATCTCTCTCCCTCCCCTTCATCCCTCTCCCCTTCATCCCTCTCCCCTTCATCCCTCTCCCCTTCATCCCTCTCCCCTTCATCCCTCTCCCCCTCCCTCCCTCCCCTTCATCCCTCTCCCCTTCATCCCTCTCCCCCTCCCTCCCCTTCATCCCTCCCCCCCTCCCTCCCCTTCATCCCTCCCCCCCTCCCTCCCCTTCATCCCTCTCCCCCTCCCTCCCTCCCCTTCATCCCTCTCCCCCTCCCTCCCCTCCCGTTGCTTTCGTCCCTCTCCCCCTCCCGTTGCTTTCGTCCCTCTCCCCCTTCCCTTCGTTTTCGTCCCTCTCCCCCTTCCCTTCGTTTTCGTCCCTCCCCTCCCTCCTCTCCCTTCCGTCCCTCCCCTCCCTCCTCTCCCTTCCGTCCCTCCCTTCCCTCCTCTCCTTTCCATCCCCTGGTTACAGGTGTGTTCCCAAGTCCCCTCTGGTCATGGTGCTGCTGCAGGTGCAGGTGCTGTGGAACACACCAGTAGTGGCGCCATGGGAGAATTGGTACCCCCAGGTCCCTCCTCCGGTGTGGGTAATGGTGGGGCTCCTCTGTGTGCAGGCTGAGAGACGCTTAAGGAGTGCCTGGTTCTATGGTGTCCACTGGAACATGGCACCCAATTTAAAAAGGCTGCGGGTTCAAAAAAACTACCCCAAGTGTGAGCCCTGATTCATTCAGTTCAAGTGAAGTGCGATTAGACATCCTTTTCTTCGGCACTTTGTTTTGACACTGTAGCACAGCTTTGTGAAATTCCTCCAGGTGACCTGGCACACCTTCTGGTTGAATGCCGACCTGGGTATTAGAGATGTGTCGGTGCCAGCTGCAGTTGTAATGACTAATAACAACTCAAACATAGTGCGCTTCGTGTTCTGAAACACATAAAATGTGATAGTGCCAAAAATCTGCCCATTTTAAGGCCTTTTTCTCATGGTGAAAAGGTGTTTGAGCAGAAGAAGCCATGTCAAAAGACCTTTCAGTGGATTCAGAAGACAGCATAGTGTGCTGGAATCATAGTCTGCCATGAGTGCTTAAGCAAGTAGTTCAGTTACAGTTTGAGATGTTCTTAAAACTGTGTATTATGAGTTGCCAGTTTGTATTGAAGCACAGGAAGTGCAAGCAGGTATTGACCACTGGGGGCTTTTTTTCTACTATGCTCTGAGAAGAAACAAGGATATGATCTCAGTGGTCTTTATCCTTTCCAAAACAGCAAAGGTAACTCGTTCTAAAAGTCTAATCTATTTTTTCCTAATGGAAAATCAAATGAGATGCTTGTTAAAAGTACTTCAACAAATAGACTTCCCCTTTGATACTCTGTTATCCTTGATCATAATTTGATAAAACACTTCTGAAGAGAAAAATGCTTTACATCAAAACGCATCAAAGACTTTGAAGCAAAAGTCTCATCAGCTCCAGGTGTGCTTTTTTTGTGGCCTGTACAAATTAGAGAAACTCTTGCGTACCAATAGGCTGCCTTTCATCAAGCAGATAATAGCACTTTATTATTTATATTGAACTCTTTCTTAGAGCAGTTGAAGACAGCATTTGTGTTGAGTAACAAGCTTGCTTTACATTTTGATAGTGAACGAGGAAGAAATGCATAGTTGCATCTTTCCCATCATGATGAAGCAAGGTACTATGCATATAAGTTTGTCAAGATGAGAAAGTGACGGAGTTAGATGCTTTGGAGGGGAAGGGAGTTAAGGAGAGGTTGTGTTAAAACTCTAATCCTGAGGAACAGAGTCAATGGTTTGGGACTGTGCATATAGGTTATCTTTTAGGTCAAATGCAGACTGGCTGTGATTTAAAACTGCTTGTGCTAGTAGCTTGAACATTTCTTCAGGCTTTTTCTGACTCGGAGATCATACTTGAAAGCTGTGAAGACCGAGAGGCTGCATTTTACTCAGTAGACTTCTTGTTTGATTGTTTGACAGTAGTGGCAGCTATAGAAAAATAAGATTAAATTAACTATTTGGTGCTAAGTTCTGCTGAACTGATTTTGCTGAGCAAGTTCTATCTTGGAGATTGTACTTGGCATGGAAGTGGTCTTCACAGAAAACCCTGAAGTGCTTCATGGAGCTTGAATGGGAGAGCTGCTGGTGAAAATGCTCTTGATTTCTTTGGGAGATAAAGAACTGGTCATCTGTCTCCAGGGTGAGCTTTATGGATAAACTCACTCCTCGTTGCTCTTTGAACTGTTCTTCACCCAGTCTTGTTCTTTATATATTTAGCTGTGACGCAGGTTGGCCTAGTGGGTCTCATGCTCCTGCGTCATAGTGTTAAGTCTAGCTTTGCAGCATCCTTTCTTACCTGAGGTGAGCAATTTGTTTAGGTGAGGCAAGCCAAAATTCATCAACCAACACCTCCAAAGGCTGATGTTCAAGCTTTGTTCTTGGGCAGGTAAACAGTCATTAGCTTAACAAGTCTGAAGAAATTACTTAAGCAGGGCTAGATGGAGGAGTTGGGATATGGTACAAATACCTCTCTTTTATCTTCCCTCCCGCAGTCTTGTTAGTTTGGTTGAGTTTTGTTCTACACATCTGCAGAAGGAGATTTGCGCAAGTGCTTGTTTCCTCTTTTGGAATAGAGAGCAAGCAAGAGTAGCATATGCTTCCTGTGGAATGCATGCTTAAACATTCAGGGGAGAGAAAGTTGTTGTGTTTGTTAGAGAGGAAAATGGAGTTGGCTAAGAAAAGCAGCAGAGATCCGAGGTATTGAGAGGGCTTGTCTGTAACTTCTGGCAGCTACTGCAATGTTCCATGTCTTGTCCTGAAGTCCTCATGTTCAGTCTGTATGAGACATCGTGTCTTGGCTTCATTACCTTACCAAGTAGTATGTGTTGGTCCTGAAAGGCACCAGGTCCTTGTTTTCTGAGTTGGAATAACATTGTTTGGTCATTTTTTTCTCTTCCTCCTTCCATCTATGGAAAAAGGAGCTGGTAGGATAGTTCAGCAATGCCAAAGGAAGATATTCATGGTAGCTTCTTGTGGTTTTCTCGCCTGCTGCGTGTATCTGTGCTTTGAATTTAGACATGTAAGGAGAAATTTTTAAGTTAAGAGTTCTCATTCTGGGTAAAATGTAGCCTGGTGTTCAGACTGCAAGGTAAAGGTTACTAATGTTTTTTGTTTTCTTTTTCCTCTGAGTTGTAGCAAAAACTTAGTTGATGCAACTGAGGCTCACTAGAAGCAGCCTGCTAGCCTAACATTTAGTATCAGCAGAAATGGCTCCTTCTTGAAAATTTTAAATTGGGTAGTGATTTTAATTTACTGCAAGGCAAAACCTCAGTTTAATTAATCTGCCTTGGATAGGTGACAATATCAAATGAACAGTTTTGTTGCCAGAGAGGGAAACTGCTTTGAGCTAAACGCCTAGCTTCATTTTGCTTAGTGGTGCAATGTACAAAGTAGCCTTTCTTTTAACATTGCTCCAAATCTGTAATTAGCTCTGGAACTAATATTCTAGAAGTTTGAGGATCGCAATATTAGATGCTTAAGTATAGACTTGATTTATAATTGAGTAGCACTTGAAAACAATCAGAAGATTCCTAGGCTACAATGTATGCCCTTATCTCACTTCTGCTTTCATTTTGCTGCCTTGAAGTGCTGTGCTTTATTGTGCTAGACATTCCTAACCTTGTTGGATGCTTACGTGTGTCAATAAAGAACAGAAAATTATGGTAGACAACACTTAGCTGGGAAAGGGAAAAGCAGCCAGAGCGCCATTTGCAACTTTTGATCTGTTTTAAACAAAACCAGAGAGCCTGTGATGCTGCGTGGAAGAGATACACTCAGTGATACTGCAAAGCATGATTCTTGCATAATGGAGAATATAGTTGGATTTTTCTGTAATGGATTTTTCTGTAATGCTTTGGATCAGAGTGAACTGCTTATTGGAAGTTAAGCAGGGCCTTGTGATATGACAAAATCTTGGAGAGCACTTTCCTTATGTTCCACTGTATCATGTTGCTTTGTTCTTGTTCTTTTGTCCAGTTTATCCCAAGGGGAGCCTGTCACCTTAGAAAATGAATTATACTTCTATATTTCATAACTCCTCAAGGCAGAAAGAAACTTGGTCCTCTTGTTCAGCAGCAAAAGATACACAGAGTTATACTACCAGTAAAATCACAGTTGTAATACAGTTTGTTTAATTTTCCCCCCCCCTCTCAGGTAGGCCTTCGGCAGCTAGATATGTCATTGCTGTGTCAACTCTACTCCCTGTATGAATCAATTCAAGAATATAAAGGTGCCTGCCAAGCTGACTCTAATGCAGACTGCACATATGCTTTGGAAAATGGGTTTTTTGATGAAGAGGAGGAATACTTCTAAAATCAGGAAGATTCGACTCCAGGCTGACCGAGGTTCCTTTGTCCTTCTCTCCCTGTAACACACCTCAGCAAGAACGACTGGAATCGGCTTGGATACTTCTTCCTGAGGAGGAACACCCAGCTACCCCGAGTTGTGTTAGATTCATTTATTTTAACAGGCTGTCAGTACAAGTTACTTGTGCAAATACCACTTGAGGAAAGTGCTGTACTCTAACTTTTTGAAGAGTCTTCAGACATGCTTGACAAGAGTTCTCAATTTCATTTGCAAGTTGGGTGTTTTCAACTTACAAGCGTTGCTAGCTTATAACTGGAATTTTAATTGTAGAAGACAGCAGTGACTTCCTGAGTTGTAATAACTTTGTAAGGGGGGAGGGAAGCCTCTGCTATAGGTGATTTTTTTTTTCTTGGTCAGTAGTACTGATAAATGAATTTTGAACAGGCATCTAGATGCACGCACATCCTCAGCTCTTCTAAGCTAGTTCTGCTCTTATCAGCTGCATCCAGTTTTGTACTGGGTGGATTGTTTACACTGTTTAAATTTTTGTTCTTCTTGAGCTAATTTTGACTTTTCCTTATTCCTAGCTTACAAGCTGCACATGTGAATGTTATCAGCAGGTTTTTTTCTGTTGATCTAATTCACTTCTTGGTACTGCCACTTGGCATTAACTTTTATACTATTGTCTGGATTTCTCACATCAACATAGCTCTTTGACCTGCTAAACTCTGTTCTGAAGTGATTTGCTTAGCTTTTACTGTACTACATAGTAAAAGCAGAGATTCAAACACAGGCTGTCTGCCACTGTGTGGCTTGGAATACTGTTAACTCTTGTGCAAGTGTTCTTGATCATATGAAGAATAAGGAAAACTCTCATATGACAAAATGGGACAAACTGCAATATTTTATACTGGGTGAACTTTGTTTCTGTAAGGTAGACTACAGCTCTTTTTAAAAACGCAAAATAAGTATTTTGAGCACATACTTTGCATATGTTAAAACTTTTTATACTAACTTGTTCTTTGAAGTATAACTTATTTTTGTTTTCAGAACTTACTAAAGCACTCAGTTTTTTATTATTTCATAGCGTGTACATGTAATGCTTAATCAGCTTGGAGAATGAGTTGCCAGCTATCTCAGTCTTCACCCTTCTCAATTTTAAGTAAGCTCAGCTTCTTACATTATTTTCATATCTCCACTTTAATTCTAAAGATCACTGTAAAGCACAGTGCCTGAATCTTGACACAAGCTTATAACTAAGGGCTTAAATCTCAAAGGGTTTTTGCATGGTTCATGTCTGGCTTGCGTAGAGTTTACAGAAAGAATTGGAAATCACATTCTGGGGTAGCTCCTCTCTTGGTTTTTGGCAAAGGTTAGGATGTTATAGTGATAAAAGCCAAGAGACATCCGGGGTGGAGTTTTTGTGCATTCCCTCTAAAACTGACTTATCTTAGCGGAATTAAAAGGCCACAAGAGTGAAGACTGTGCTGTAATTGTGCATGTGCATAAGTTCTTAATCTAGTCTGTGGCAGTAGTTGGATTTCCTTTAGTGTTAATTCTGGTCTAATTACTTCATTCACCCAAAACTAAAATGAATGATAAGGCAAACGCAGATAACCTGAATGGCTACATTTATATTTTAAGTTGTGTGTGTATGTTTGTATATGTGTATGAGTATATATACATGCATATGTACATACAACTCTATGCTTTGACTTAAGAATGTATCAACTTTGAATATAATTTGCTGTGCTTTTGGTATTTAGATGAGGCTTTTTCTAGTCCGTTGGAGTACTGCTATTTTCTTGCTCTTCCCCCAAAAATAAAAAGCATGGTGTTTTAGCATAACTTTGTAATGTCACGTGTGTTTTCATTTACTGTTTCAGGGAATCCAAACCCTTCTCCCTTCCCAGCCTCCCCATAAGAAAATAGATCTATTCACCACTTTTCCAATACAGTGGAAAAGGTTCTACCTGTGTGTGTTTGGAATGGGAATTTCCTGCTTCTCTATCTTAATTGGATTTTACTTGCTTTTGAATTCAACAGAGAAAATCCTGTAATAGAATTAAAGATTCTGGTTTACAAATCCTTGCATTGTGCCACTCGTTAATAGCCCCACTGGTGAGAATGGATTTGAGCAAAATTCATAGTACTTTCTCTTAAAATTTTAAAAGCGAAATTACTTCAGTTTCTAATTTTAATGCAGCATACTTGTTGGGGAATGTGGTTTAGCTGGTATTCAGTGTACCAAGAAAAGCATGAAAGTCTTGAGGCATCACTCCACAACATCATCTGTACTGGAAAAATGATGGATTGCCAGGACTTGATAAATTTTCAGCACCTTGTCCCTTTAAATAACACCTTCTTGCGTGAAGCAGGAGTTGAATTCTATATTCCCAGGACAAATTCAAATGCTGGGAAGGCTGGCCAGCTGGACAAAGCCCTTAAAAACAGTAAACCTAAGTATGTAAGGAGTTGTTCGAGAGCCAGATTTCTGTTCCTGCTGTTTCAGTTGTGAGCTGTGTCTCTCCACTGCATTACAGAAGCATGGTGTAGGGAAATTGCCATGAAAGAGAGGTGCTTGGTGCAAAAGTATAGCTCAAATACTAAATAATGGTTATGTGCAGCTTCAAGTCAGAGTTTGGTTGCATGCATGACAGAACAAGCTGTGTTACTACAAAAGCTTTCTTCCCTTGGTCCAAACTACATACCAACACTCCCTTTCTGTTTTTTACTCCATAACCTCAGTTTAAATTGCATATAGCCTTTTATGGGTATAATCAAAGAAACTTGAAATCTTCCCTGCCCAGTGAATACCACACAACTCTGTCTGTCACAGCTTAGCCAATACTCAGTGGGTGCTGGAAAAGACAAGTTTACAATAAAACAGGGTCAGTCAGGCTCCTCTTGCTCAGAGATGGAAAACTGAGTACAGCAGTTCAGAAGACAATCTACCGTGGGTGACCCTTCACTGACCTTACTCCAGGGGACCTACCAATGTGTTAAAACCGTTAGAAATAGGGAACCATTAAGTCTGTGCTAGCTATATTTCTTCTTGTAAACAACATAACACTCATTTTGTTGCTATGACAACTACAGAGCCATGCAGTCACAATTTACATTACAGTCTTAAGTCCTTTGGAAATGTTCTTAGTCTACAAAAAAAAAAGGGTGGAAGAAGTGCTCCACTCCAGAGAAAACAGGTGTCATACAAAATGGGTGGCAGTTATAACAGATGAGCATTTAGGTTCATCTGCATCTGGTAATGAATTCACTGTCAGCCCTTTCGATATGACTGAAGATGGACTTCATAGCAAAGATATTTTTTCCTGAAATCAGAACTGCTGCTTGGTCTCTTTATTTCCAAGACTGTGGAAGAGCTGCATGCTATCTATACTAAGATACAAGGGGTATTCAAATACATGCTACAAATGCTTTCAAAGGTACTGCTTTGTAATGCAATGAAACACAGTAGGTGATCGTTTGAATAACTTGTAAAAAATACTAAGTCTTGCTTCAAAGGAAGAGTTTTCCAGTAGAGATGGGACAAAATTATACTCCGTTTATGGCTGATCTGGACTTGGATGCTCACTGAAGCTGAGGTTTTAATACAAAACTTTGCATAGTCGTGTGACATTGGAAGAGTAGGAGAAGGATCATGCAAGAAATATTATAATATTTGTAATTAATTTATTTCCTAATTTGTAGGTGAAAATGGAATTTTGCATACCTTCTAAAATAAGTTTATTCTTTAAAATTATGTTCACATTTTCTTGTAAATAATACTGTTTGCAAAATTTTAAATGCTATGAAGACAGTAGCATAGCCCCCAGGATCTTTATTTAAAAAGTTGATCCACTTAGTACTTTACAAACCGGAGGTTTTGCCTCATATTTAGTCTAGTTCCTAAGGAAACAAAGCTTATGCAAGGACTCTATCTATGCACTTTCTGTCAGTCTGTTTGCTATAAACCACATCTGGCAGGATACAAGGTGGAAAGTTGCTTGGGTTTTGCAAACCTTGCAAAAATTAACAGCTGGAGGAGGAGAGAGACAGCTGTTTCTACAGACAGGGTCACTGCTAAAACTCATCTTTCGATTCCTGTTTGGCCACTCAGCAGCCAGAAAGCAAGGAAAGCAAAGAAAGCAAAAGCTGGGTGGTCACCCAGCTTCTGGCAGCTCTGCAGCAGCCTGGGCATGTGCTGGATTTTCCAGAGTGCTCGGTGCCAGTGGGTTGTGTGGGAAGAAGCTGAGAGCCTTCCTCATGTCTTCTAGCAAGTTTGGGTGAAAACCAGGGGTACAGCAAGAGGCCCGGGGAAGAACCCAGGAGCTGCCTTCAGGACTAAAGGGGATGCTGGAAGGGATGAGTGTTGAATGTGGCAAGGAATATCACCAATACTGGAGGCTGGAGCTTTGTGCATTTTGGAAGGAGACGCTGAGGTCCTGAGACACAACTTTAAGATCCCCTGTTTCATTAGTTCTGCTGCTGACAGGTTGGGGGATTTTTCCTGTCCTTTTCCAACCTGTTTTAGCATCTGGGTATATGCTATTTGTCATGTATTTTTAAAGTTGCAGTCGTGCTAAAAATAAAAGTGTTTTATTTGCCTTGGTGCCTAACTAAAGCCATTCATTTTGCTTGAGGAATTAGACTGCTCTGAGGACATGGTGAACTAATTCCCCTGATCAGAAATTCAGCTGACCACTGGGCAGGAATGTGAAACAGGAAGATTAGTCAGGTACATGCCAAAGGGAACCCTATCAACAGCT
Source organism: Coccyzus lansbergi (assembly GCA_033558105.1). Classification (NCBI taxonomy): domain Eukaryota; kingdom Metazoa; phylum Chordata; class Aves; order Cuculiformes; family Coccyzidae; genus Coccyzus; species Coccyzus lansbergi. Next base: position 549,822 of record JAUMJK010000878.1, read on the forward strand.
CTTTTCTTCTCCAATGTGCAGCCTTCTGTCCTTCAGCCACTTGGAAAAAATGTACCCCTGTTTTTGTGGTGCCTGCCTGTAGAGGATACATTACCACAGCAGTTTGAGTTCCTTTTCATATACTACATGAATTTTCTCAGAAAACAGCTCCATAGAAATACATTTTTCCATCCCTTGTTATCTTTGTTTTATTTGAAGCTACTAAATTTAACTCTAGACAACTCTGCATGACCTTAGGAAATAACTCGCTTGTTTCCTTAGCAAACTAGCCTTGTCTTATTTGCAAAGTCATCTTATATTGATTTTAACATTTTCTGGCACTCTCAAAGCTCCCTAAAGTACATGCTAGAGCTTCCTAAGTGGCTGTTCTATGATTGTGGTAACTCCAACTCCACAACTAGCTCTGCAAACATTCAGGGTCTGCTGCAAGGACTGGCTCTCCCAGCTGAGATTGTCTGGAAGAGTGAAGGTGGTCCCACAAAACCCAGATGTGTTGGATCAAACTTTACAGGAAGCTCGATGTGTGCTGGACTTGTGCCTGCAGCTCGCAGGGCAATTACGTCTTGTAAGTAAGCAGTAGGATTAGCAAAGAGTTCTCACTCTAGATGACCAGCAGTGAGTTTGGCTATTTGTTTTTAAATGACAGAGGAACTTCAGAGGGGAGGAATATTCACGGCAGAAGTCTGTTTGTCTTACTTTCTTTGGCTCCCTTTCATCTATTCAGGAAAATTTGTTAGATCAATGTGGAAGCAACCAGCCCTGAGTAATGAAGCCAACATCTGATTTCAGAGGAATGTGCTTTTAGCAGTAGAATTTTCATTTTTCAGATAAGGCTGGTATGCAATTTTGGGAGACAAGCCTATTTGCTATTGACGCCTGTAAAGGCTTGTGACTATTTCAACTCTTCACTGAACTTTTGCCATGGGTTTTGAATGCATTAGCTCTAAGACATTATTGAGATACTGTCTTCAAAAGAACATAATATTTGAGAATTCCTCAGCTTAAATGAGAGGAGAAATCCCATGCAAATCGTGGATTATTAGAGTTCAAAAAAATGTGACCAAAACAGACTGTTGAGAATTGTTAGTGAATAGAGTTCAATTATGTGTCAAACCACTGCCTTAAATTCATGTTAGCAGAAGTAGTTCAATTCTCCTTGCATTGCTACTACTGTCCTTCAGAAATCACAAGCATTTCTTCCATGGGTCAGAAATGTCCCTGTGATTATCTAGCTAGACACATGAGTAAGAGTTACAGAGCTCTTTTTTGGCTCAGGATACCAGCCACTGTCATAAATAATGAAGCTGCCTGTCTAAACCATAACAGCTCTTGCTTAAACTCTTCTGACTGGTCAAACAGCAGAACCTTTTAAATCATTTACAGGCAACATAATAAGGTTGTTACTTTGGTTATAAAATTATCTGGACAATACGGAGAGCGCATTTGCTTATTTTTCCTCTCAACTCAGCCCTTTACAGTGTCTTTGGTTTAATTGAATCTGGAATTTAACAAAAAACTGTAGCACTAATTGTCTGTATTGGGAGGCCTCAAAGCTTACAGTTTTGCTAGGATTGCTTCAGATATTGGAAAGTTCAAGCAGGGCATGCAGTGGAGAATTAGGAAGGAGTGATACAAAATAATGAATGGTGATACGCAATTATGAACAGGTAAACTACAAGCTCAAATAGGACCACATTTCTAACTTGTTCCATTAGTATTAAATAACACCACAGGCTGTTCATACCATGCAATTTGTTGTTGTTGTTATATTACATGAAGAGTAAAATATTTAAATAGTTGTTTGGCATAGGAGAGGGGCATTTTATCAGAATTAGCTGAAAGAAAGAATACATCAAATTAGGGTGAAAATTAATTTCTCACAGCACTGGAATATCAAAGTCCTGCCACCATTTGTTTTTTATTCTTCTTCTTGTCTGAACATAGGATTTCTATATTCTGCGAGTCTTTATTACTTTTTCTTCTATTATTGTACAGATCACACAGACTCTTGTTTAGTGTCTTTGAATTACTCTTGCTCTTTCTGTTGATACTTAATTGTGTAGTTCAAATTGGAGAAGCTTTTCCTTGAATGAATTGCATCATACAATATAACCTGTAGAGAGAAATGGAATATGTAGCACCTTTGCACTATATCATTTATATCTCTTTTCATGTGCATTTTAAGAAGATGGAAAGACATTTATGAACAAAGCTTTGCTGCATTTTCAGGACAGCCATTGTGCTTCCACAAATGATTAATATTTAATGACAAACAAGAGAGGCAGAGATTTGTGGCAATCTCTGTGGGGAAGAAGGAATTGTGTTTTATGCATTTCTTTTTATCATGTCTCGTGTCCTTTACCATAGGATTGCTTGAAGTTTGAGTTTTCATATGTAAATAAATGTCTTGTGCTTTATGTGATTACACAATAGGACATTTTGCCCCCGTGCTACATCACTAGTCAGTCATTCAACAAGTCCTTTCTATTTCTGTTGTAAATGCAGGACTGTTCTAGGCGTTCAGTGTCACCTCTCCTGGAGAACAAAACTCTTTTCTATGTCTTCAAATGCAGGTGTGTACAGACAGAATACATCAATCTGTATTGGAGAAGCCAAGCATATCTCACTATTATGACAGACATTAAATTGTAAGAGCATCTGCTTAAAAGTGTGCTGACTATGGCAATTTACACTGCAATTTCTCTTGCAAATTAGAAAGGAGTTTGTACAGATGCATTTATTCTCCAAGAACAGAGATCTCAATTCCCCATGCCCATCCTCTCATTCCATTCTGAATTAAACACTTTACTTTGTAGGCAGTTTTGTTTCAACTCAACGATGTGTAATCTAATGTATAAGTCCTTACAAGAAACTTTTAGTAGATTTGAAGAACAGGCCACCTTATTTATGTAAAAGTCCTAAATGCCCTGCAGTCCTGCAGCCAAGGAACCCACCTGATGGATTTTCATGTTCCTGGCTTAGCAAGGCTGTTACAGCAGGCAGTAGAGAATTTGAAGCATGCATCCTGGAGAGGACGTGAACTTACTGAAAGATAAAGCCATCATCTTCAGAAGGGATTCCTCCAGTAAAATCATCTATTTTCACAAAATCATATTGCTTGAATAAATAGTCATAGTTGAAAAGTTGAAAAGCAACTGGGCATCAAACTGCTGCTGTATGCAGTTAGAGCTGACAGGTCCCCTCGTTTAAAAAAGGCAGCTTAGCTTTGCTCTTTCAGAGCCAGGATCTCTGTCTGCTAGTGAAAACATCTGTCAAGAGTGCCCATCCAGCCTCATGGCTGGAGGAAGAACTAGGTGACCTCTGAGTTCACTTCTAGCCCCATCTGATTCTGTGAAAACAAAACTGTTTTCATCAGCAGAGGCAGCTGCCAGCTCAGGACAAAGAGCTGAGCCTTCAGGAGCAGCTGCTGTAGGGAGTTCAGAGGAGCCAGCACTTTTTGGTATAATGGCATGAAATGACAGACGGCTTCTCCCCCCACTGCCATTATAGCAAGGAAGGATCTGCACACAAGGGCTTCCTGTTCTGCCGTCCTCTGTCAGGACGTGTTGAAGAGGATTAAAAACACCTCTCTGAACTCTCTATCAAAGCTCTCCTGCAGCTGAATTAGATTAGCATCACCATGGTGTCATTTTTTAAAATGAAAGCAGATGAGGAACAATGAGGGAAGGGAGACACGATCTGCACATGTTTCTGATGCTGTTTTATCAGGGACATGATTTATTTTTTTTTAAACTGATACAATCTATCCTGTTGCACAATAGTTAGACTAAGGTGCCTTTCTCCCAGACAGCCTTTTCTTTCAGTGTAGGACCTTCACATGGTCAGAAGCTGCCCGATTTCATACATAGATAAGGCAGAAAACACAGAAGCTGCGAGTCTAGGACTTACTTTCCCTCTCTCATCATGTACACACACACATCACTCATAGAAACTGCACAATCAAGAAAGGGTTTTTTTTTTGGAAAAACCCACTTAAAAAGAAACCCACTTTGAAAAGACGGAAGTTCTGATACAAATTAAGTCTTGTCACCTGGTTATGTAAATAAATGTATATTTATAAGTGAATCTTTGTGTTCATCCACAGCAAAGTTAACTTTTCCAAAGGAAAGGTTTTGAATAAGCTGTCCACCCTTGCAGAAAAAAACCTCTTCACTAATCAGCACTGTCTCATTTTGATTTTGCTCTCTCCCAGGACAGAACAAGTAAGGAAGATGGTCTGTGTTTTTCTTGCTGCCATTTCCACACTAGTAGTGTAAGAGAGATGTCCTCATAGGGAAACAGAGTTCTGTTGCTGAAATAATCAACAGGGACTATGCACAGTGATACATTCAATTTTGTTGCCTACCCTGTAAAGTCCAAGCCATTCTTCCTGGTGCTGGTATGTGGTATTACACAGTGGATACTCCCACTGGAGAATGTTTCCTTCCTAGTTATTACTATACTTTTGTTGGCTTTTTGATTTATGGAGATCAAAAGAATGCTGTAGTTCTACCGAGAGAAAGAGATGCTATCACTGCTGTAGCCAAGACATGATACACCAGTGGCTTTGAAGATTAGAGCCAAAGCTATATACTGGAAGTGAAGTAAGAGACTAAAGGGATCAAAGTTTAGGAATGATGCATGTGCAACAGCGTTATATGGGCTACAGCGTGTATGGCAAGGAGTCACTATAAACAGGTGCTTACAGAGCAAATTAGCAGTAATGAGAACAGAGTGCAAGATGAGTAGAAGCACTTCTGTGCTGCTGAGATTTTGTTTTGTTTAAATTTTACAATGTTACTGGATTCATTCACTGAAAAGATGCCAATGGTTTGTAACTTTTTAAAAAATATTTTTTACTGAAGACTCACCTGTGCTTCCTACCCCAAAGCCTCAAAACTGTGAAATAAAATACAGTAAATCTCCTTTCAGATAGCTGAAAGTAAGATCAGTTCACGTGCTAGGCCCCTGTCTTCCAAGTTTTTTTTTTAACTAATTTCAGGTTTATTTTGGCACACAACAGCTGCAGTAACTTAAAATTCACAATAAGGAATTCATGATTTGCTGTACATATCTTAAAAGTCTTCAGATATGTAAGTTATAGAACTGTATGCTAGCAAGTGTCAGAACTAAAGCTTCACTTAACATCATAAAGAAGACTTATTCAAATATGTCACCTCCAATATTCGTGTTCTCTGGCTCCTGGTATTTCTGTTTCAGTATCTGATATTCATGGTGTTGACTGACTCCAAACAACCTGCAGCTAAGAGGACTTAACACTTTTCATCTTTTTAAGCAGGCATGAACAAATTAATCCTCCTTCAATTCCTGTGATGGTGGAAGTACAATCATTTTATGGAACCATGTATATAACTTGCTCAAGGTCACAGCAGTAGTCAGTCTTAAAGCCAGGATTAGGATTCTGGCTGTAATTCAGATCCCTGCTCCTCTACTCACACAGCTATGGCAGCACTTTTGTGCTGCTTATAGACCACAGTTCTTTTGCCTAAAAATGTACTTAGAATTACAGTTAGACATTATAAGAAATTATGGGAGTCATCTGGATTTATCTCTTCAGCATCCAGCACATGTACACACTCTGAGTTCACACTCTTACACTGCTATGTAAAGGAATTAAAACCACATTTTTACCCATGGTAAAAAACCCAAACAAACAATTATCCTAATGAATAGCGATTAAAACATCACTGGCAGTATTTCTTAGCTGCTCTGTGGACACGTCATTTATTTACACAGGGTTCAAAAGAGCTTTACAAATTTAGGACAGCAGAACATGTTTAGGAAAAAAGATTTTACAAAGTTCCTCATGTTCAGATCATCTTTCTAGCCACCTCAGCAATATGCTAAGTGTTACTAGAAAGACTAAAGTCAGAAAAGAACTGTAAGATGCAGAAAAAACCCCACAAATCTTATATACACCTTCCTGTAAATTCTAATTGCAGCAACTTGGGTTTCAAATGAATTCAGCAATTCATTTGATTAATTTTTAGCAGTGGAGGAATGAATGTCTCTTGCCACGTGTATTTTCTCTGATCTCAGTGGAGCTACTTGGAGTAGTCCCAGCCTGCAGGCCTGTGTATGTTTTAAACAGATGCTGTGCTAAAATAATTTGCATTTTGTAGCTTTCCTGGTGCATATATTGAACACACCTTCACACCAAGTCACCAGAACTTTTGTGACCTTTTTTTCATCACTAACTTCACTCTACTACTTATCCTAACTGAAAATTAGTTTTAATTTGAAATACTGAATTTGTGATTTTAGAAAACAAAAACTAATCAACGAATACGTTCTCGTAGTGCTTTTCCATTTCCTTCCAGATTTGGAAACAACAGTCCTTTACTTCTCGACTCCAGATGGCACTGTGGTGCTTAGCTGCCCAGTTGGAGGAATAGCTGATGGATTGCAACATCATGCCAACTCCGGAACAACAATGGTTTTCTTGTTTTCTGAGAAATCAGCTGCTAATAGTTTTCCAGTGCAGATGTCCTATTTTACTTCCAGTTCGGTGAAGACTGGGCTAACAAATGGCAGCTTATATGCCTCAAATACGACTTGTTGTGGAAGAACAGGCTCGCTTGTCAGTACTCGCATGAGGTCACGAGGTTAGCAGCCCTGGCCTCCCCCAGCAAAACCTAGTGCAATAAACACTACTGCAGAATGAAGGGAGAAGCTGTGCTGTTGCACAGCTCTTTCTATTCACAGTGATTAATTCTGTCTCTGCACAATTGGTAATTCTGCTCATAAAAGTGTATTTTCAAGGATGGAACGCAAACCACTGGAATAAGGTGGTTACCAGTAACTTTTCTAGGGAAACCCATACACTTTACTCTTTGGGAGACATTCTTTGCCATTTTCATATTACCATTATTATGAAAACTTCTATAATAAATATTTCTCTTTCTTCTTCATCATCCGTTGAAAATTTAGGAGTAGGTTGTTCATATATTTGCTTAGTCATACACTCATCTGTACTGCATCTTTTCTTACATATTTTTCTTTTTGAGATTCTACCCTCTTAGTTTTTATAGACTTTTCAACTCTGATTTTGTAAAGTCCATCTGACACGTACATTCCTTTAGCCCTTTCTAGCTTACACTCTAACTCTCCAATTATGTATAGAGCAATTTCTAGACACTTGTTATTTGACCTATAGACCCAGTTAAACCTTCCAGCTCCCAATGTGCAATCACTAACTAAAAAGTTGCTCAACCCAAGTATGAATAATGTCACTGGTTCTTTCGGTGCGTTTCATGTGACAGAACTCTGGAATTTGCTTCATAGGCCCATGAATTTCCTATAAGCCATGATAACCCTTTTGCTTCCAAGCAAAACTCAGACAGTTTACATGGATTCATTTGCAGACTGTTATATTTTTAAACCAAGTAAATACTTCCCCATAAGTTTAAGGAAGCAGTTGAAGATATATAGAAAGGGAAAGCTATTTATCATACATCTTTCAGCACACGTTGCTGTTTCATTACAAAGAGTTTATGAAAGGACAGGAGCTCAAAATACAAAATCCAGAGAGAGATGACTGTTTTAAACAAGCAGAACCTTAAAAGAGGCTAGGTTCTCATAAGCACAGTACGGAATCCTTCTCCAAAGGCATAAAAAATGCACACACGACCTGCCCCTCCACTCCTCAAGTTGCCCAGTCTGTGAAACATTGGTGTACTTATGTTAGCGATGGTAAATGAATAGCCAGAAAACCACCCACGGCAGAATGTCCTACATTACTAGACAATAATGATGCCTCTAAAGACTGAAAACCAGTACATCTGTTTTCCTTCCACAGCTCTGCAGCTCTTGATTTTCTTCTCAGTCTTCAAAGCTGTATAAGGACAGTGGTGGCTCCTGATAGCATCACACACAGCATAACTGATAGGTTATTGGTCTATGTGACACAACAGGTAAGCACTTCTTCTTTCAGAATGTGTCCTTGTCCATTCTAGGTCTTCTGAATAAAACTCAGAAAATATCCTGAAATATTTTTTTTTTTAATTAAAAATAAACTTTAATTTAAGAAAATGTTCACAAACAGAATTTCTATACATTGTATTTACAATTTTGCCGCTGACTAGCTAATATTTCCCTTAAGTTAGTCACACTTAAGTGAGCTCCATTCAGCCTTTAGACCGAAACCAGATCTACAGAGCAGTGAGAAACTTTTATCAGCTGCAATGCTTAAGTCATAATAAGATGGACTGAAAGGTGAGTAAAAGTCAGATGACAGCTACAATAACAAACTGGGTTTGGTTCAGCAGGCACCAGCAGTTCCCTAGCACATATTATTCTGTCCTCTCTGTCGCAGCACAATTTCATTCCTTCTTAAACATAAAGCAGAGGGTGAAGGAGGAAAATGAAAGCAGGTCAGACCAGCATCCCTGAATCTTTTCAAAAAGATCTACTGCTCTTTCCCTTTGCACCCTCACAACCTGCAGCCTCCTTTCCAACACTATGTGCTGGTGTTACGGGAGAGGAGCACTACTCAAAGGACCTTCAGCAACATGCTGTTTTTAAAAAAGCTTTTTGGAGGGGGGAGATGTCCCCAAATCTAATAATGAAAAGTAAAGCATGCTCCAGGTACCATGTTGCCAAAGCTGCTGCTCAGCCAGTGAGCAACTACATACCTACACTCAATTTTCTGGCCACTGATTCACACCAGGAGCAACAGGAATCCCTGATTCACCTTCACAACTTTGTGCTTGCTGGAGCAGTTCAGTGTCTCATGTACGTAAAAGAGGTTGCAATTTGGAGGTAGCCATATCATGCCATGCTCAGAAAGATGTCAAATTTAATATAAATGACATGAGTGGCATCAACCTCTGACCTATTAAAAAAGCATCAACAACCATTTGCTTTTCTGACCCAACAACTTACTGTGGCACAGGTAGTTGCATCAGACAAACATGACTTATATCGTCCGTGGTCATAATCTAGACTTACTCTAAACATGTCTGGAATTAGCTTGAAGATGTTGGAAAATGGTATTCAATGCATTCTGCAAAGCATAGATACACAGATAGGAGACTAAGTTTGAGGAAAATGAAGAATGGAAGTAGTATCTAGAGTCACAGAATCACTAGGTTGAAAAAGACCTTTGAGATCATCAAACCCAACTGTCCACCACTAAACCATATCCCTAAGCACTTAATCTACTGGTCCTTTAAATACCTCCAGTGATGGCAACTCAACTACCTCCCTGGGCAGCCTCTGCCAGTGCTTGATAAACTTTTTGGTGAAATTTTGGCTAATGCCCAATCTGAACCTCCCTTGGCACAACTTGAGGCCATTCCCTCTTGTCCTATCACTTGTTATTTGGCTGTTACTAAGGCTATAGATTCATGGACCATCAAGTCAAATTGCCAGACTTCTGAAGTTTCTTATTTTAACTCATCCTAAAACTGTCTACACTCACCATTAATGCAAGTTTTTATTATCTATCACCTTCTTTACTACTATGAAAATGATATCTTTGGAGCCTGCTGGCAGAGATCATTCTCAGAAAATGACCATCGTGTAGTTGGTATTTCTTCACATTTGGGTTGACATATTAAACATCCCATCCCATTTTCTGGAACAAGCAGACCACACCATTTTCAAAAATTAATCCAATGAAGATGGCCAACCAAGGAAGTAATCGGTTCAAGTTCAATGTAACTGAAAAAGAAAACAGAACAAATTTAAGAAGGCCACAGAAACTCACATGAAAATTCACATTAATTTGTAAGTATAAGAAATCACACAAATCTGTTAAAAGTCAGCATTCCAAAGCCATGCATAAAATTAATATGATTTTTTTCACCTTCCAGACACACAACAGATACTACTTTATGTTTCAATGACCCATAATGAATTGTCTCAAATTCTACGTGATGGATCTGATGGATATAATGCAGCATATACAAAGAGATAACAGTGAAATAAGACATGCTTTTTCTTCTTTTTAGAAAGTGCTTGTTCCATTCACTTTCCAGTAAAATCAGAACAACATAGTTTTAAGCTAAAGGTATTTCAGTCACATATCTTATACTAGTTAAAACATATAACAACAACAATGACTCCTCTAACAGCTACATTCTCTTATGCACATATTGTACAAAAAAATGTAATAAAAACCCCAAAACGTACCTCTAATTGCCTGAGAGTTGGATATCAAGACAAATACTTTTATAAATGCAAGGCACAAAGGTGTGTAGTCATGTTCCCAAATAACAGCTGGAATTAGCAAGAGCTTTCCATAGCTGGACAGCAGCAGTGCTTTGAGAAGTAAAATGAAGTCAGACTTTGTTTTCAGCATCTCAGGTCTTGTCCACCATAAGGTAATAAAAATACCAAGCAAAAATGAAGCTTGTTCTAAGAGGAAATAAGAGGAGTTGGAAAGAACGACACACCAAAATCAAGTCATTTTTTTGGATGAACTTCAGTGAAATGACATGTACCAAAATGCAACTGAACCACTGCTATTTAAAAGATATACGCAAATATGAACACACCCTCCATCTTCAATGTTCATTTTAATAGGCACTCAGTTTAATACTTAAACTGAGTATCATGACATTCAAAATAATTCTATCACAGTATTTTATCTTTAGGATTGTCATGCTTGTAATTTCTGACACCATGCAGCACAGGAATTTTAGCATAAGAACCTCTTTACTTTTCCTTTTTAACAAAAAGAGAGGATTTTTTTTTCCAACTGTCTGTTAGCCTCTTACACAAAATCAATACTTGTCTTTGTTGAAAAGGTCACCAGCAATGAACCCTTCCCATCCAGCAAGAGAAAGAACACTAAGGTGAAGATATCATTGAGCTTTTTTTGACACTGCATGCCTCCCTGACACTGGTATTAATGCAGATGTCAAAGCAACTCTCATGACAACTGTAATAGATGAATTACTACTGAAAAATGAGCTCCAACACTTTTACTGACATGCTGTGAAAACCTACTTAGAGCAACATTAGACAATAAAGGACCACAGTTAAACTCTATCTGTCTAAGGGAAATACTAGTTTTAGTCCTGATTGAGACACCATTACCAGAAGAAGTGTAAGTATTAATGAAGATAAAACGAAAACCCTTTCCTGCTTTAAAATGTAGTCTTAGAGCACAGAAGTAATTACTCTTTACCAGTGATGACACTGTTCTGCATTTTTGTGCATTCGTTTAAAAAAACCCCAACAGACACAATTTCTCCCCATTAGTATTTATTTCTGTAAGGCTCATCCTTAGTATTTTATCGCCTTAATGAATAATAAATGCGAAATAAACATGAAAAATGGTATAAGGCTGAGGTCTACACTGGTCTTTAAACTATGCAAATGGATTCACATGAAGATTTCTGAATATTGCCACTGATTTCTGAATATTTTCAGTGTTTTGATATCTAATGTGGATCATATCAGTTTGGACTGTAATCCGGATCAAAATATGCATTTACATCATATGAATGCAAATTAGAGAGTGTTTATAATAATTTCTCCATACTGCATTGAACAAGACATCTATTCTGTATTAATTTTTTGCAATACAAGCTTGTTGAAAGACTCATGAAGTTATTCAGTGCCTAAAGAGTAGATGGTTACATGAACTAATAATTGATATTACCTAAAGAAGCTATTCCAAACATTCTATAAAAATCCCATTCCTTGGCATATCTGATTAAGTCATCAGGGTCTGTATTTTGGCTTGAATCCTGTAGCTGCAACCACCTGAGATAAGCTTCACAAAGCAAACAAAATACACAGAGCTTCACATGAATCTGGTAAAGGAAAGAATAATAAAAGCTTTAGTATTAAATAAACATAAATTAAAGCATTAGTATGAAATGGGTATTTAAAATACATTTCAACATGTCTACAAACAAGCTCTGTCGGTTTATTATTTTTGTTTAGAAATACAAGCAAATTATGTATGTTGAGCCAATAGTTTAGCACATCATCCTTTTAACATCAATTAACATGATAGGCAAATTAGAGGGTGTAGAAAACTGCATAAACAGTTCCATAGAGAAGAAGCTGTATAACTGTGATTTCTAAAGCCTGCTCTACACGTTTTTTTTTTTTTTTTTTTGAAATTAGGAAGGCTATTTCAGACAGAAATATATAAACAAAATTGTGGTTTTAGTTTTGTTTATAACTGTTTCAGCTTGCTGGAACCTGTTGGAAGGACAGAACAATCCCTAAAAATTTTACAAATCTTACAAACAATTTACCAAATCTAAATAGACCTTTAGCAAAAAAAACTCAGAGGGTAGGGACATAGCAACTTACATTTATCTTTGTATTGAAAATAATGTGCCTATATGCTTGCGCTTTACATAAAATAGCATTAATCAAGATGATAACAGGATCATATTCAATGTATTTGTCCACGGGTTTCTGGCAGGATTTCTGAAAGTCAGAAAATAACAAGAATTAGGGGAAAAAAAAAAGAGAAAGAATTTATTAAATGTTCCTCAACGCTTAGCACAAGAGCATAAATTCAAAGCAGCTATTCGATCCTCATTAGTCTTTCCTTAATATATTCATTTTCAATAGGTTTTAAATCCACATAGAAAAATTGCTTCCTCCCCTAATAGAGAGATTATTTTACCCAGACCACAGGGAACTGCTTGTCATCAACACCCTTCAGATTTATTGACTTAACCTGCATGGGTGATCACTCCTTGACCCGAGTTAAATGTGAAGTGTTAACCAAGGGCCATTATACTGAATATGAATATGATGGTTAAACAACAGTCTTGCGAAAGGCTCATCTACCAGACCTGAGGGGGAAATACCTTCTAGCAGAGGGCTGAGGAGCAGCAGCAGTTTATCACAACAACCACTTCAGCTTAAACAAGTGCTCTTCCAGAAATATGTTCACTAGCAGGTCAGCTTTCTCCTGCTGTCAGTCCTCCAGTTCAAGCTACTAGCTTCCTCCAACCTGTCCTCAGCTAATCCGGCTCCCCTGGGCCCCCACATTAGCTGCCAAGCTAGAATACAACAGTCTGAGAAACGTTCTCTATTTCCATTTTAATGAGTGCACAGCTGTGCATTGACAGGAAAAAAAATTATACACACTGCTTTCTGAAATGCTTTAGCAATCAAAAACACAGCATCAGGTAACACACACCTACAGACAAACTACAGACAAACAAGAAGGTTTTTTCAATTTTATAGGGATTTCTTATGTCCAAAGCTAACTTTGCCTAGCTATCTACCAGAATTATTACTGGAGAATTTGAGAATGCAAAATTTCACTTGCAAAACTGACTCCAAAATCCAACACTCGTATTAAGAAAAACATCTAAATAAATGCATAAGTTTGAATAGAGTGTCTAAGGAATGTTGCTACCACTAACCATGTTTCTTGGTCCTGCTCAAGAAAAAAAACCTCAACAATGTCATTTGGATTAGAAAATACTGTGTATGACAATACCAAAGTTAGAGGTAATGAATTACAAAATTGAGTTAATTAACCAACACTTAAGTAGGTCTAAAATGAAAGTGAGTGAGATGGAAGAAAGGACATAACTAAAAGAAGAACACAACTACAGGGTTTATTAGAGTGAAAAAGAAATTGCAACTCTAATTAAAGGCAGTGTCTTGCTTCATTTCTTTCTACACGGAAATCATGAACAGATATTCTTATAGCTGGTTATTTACATACATCAAATCTCTGGTTAGATGAAGGATATCCTACATACCCCAGATTTATTATGCTCTCTAATTTTCCTACTACAGAACATTTTTTTACCAGGGAAAAGTAAAGAATCATCTTTTCAAGTGAGGGTCCCAACCAAAACTTAGGAGGTACTGAAAGATTTTCACTGACAGCTGAAATGAATTTTAGACAATTAAAGCATGTAACCACAGAATGGTTTTGGTTGGAAAAGACCTTTAAGACCATTGAGTTCAACCATCAATCCAGCCCTGCTAAGTCCACCAGTAGATGATATCCCCAAGTAGGACATCTACTCATGTTTTAAACACCTCCAGGGATGTTGACTCCACTACCTCCCTAGGCAGCCTGTTCCAACACTTGACAACTATTTTAGTAAAGAAATTCATCCTAATATCCAACTTAAATCTCCCATTTATATCACATCAAATCTCCAGGCAAAATCAACAATACAGCAATTCTACTGCACATATATAAGGGGATTGCAACAAACTAATACACAAATAGTGGTGTTACCCATAAGAATGCATCTTCTGCTTCACAGCTTCTGGCAGCTACAACAAAATATTCTGCAGCTGATGTTTAATTCAGTACTTCAGCATACCACCACCAAACATTTAAGAATCTGATTTCTCTTGTGTTACTTCAACAGGAAAAGAAAATAAGCTGTATCACAAAAGAGCTGCCACCTTTAAGGACTTTTCACACACGGACATACACACATACACATTCAAGTCTGCCTGTCTTCTAGAGCGAGCTCCATTCTTAATATACTTTATTTCTAGTTGAGTTGTAACTGCATGAAGGAGAAGTGACCTAGCCAGTGACCTAGCCAGCGTAAGTTTGTTCAAGGACCTGTGGGACATACAAACTGCCTGATTGCAAAACACTTGTGCATGCACATCGATAGGCTAATTGTACAAACGAAGATGACAGTTGTTGCAAAATCTATAGACTCTCTAGTATGAAATTCCATCCATACCTGGCTTTTTTTTTCCCCAGCTGTACTACTATAATATCTCCCACTAACACCAAACACCTATGAAGCAACTTGTGACTGGAGCCTGAGTTCCACAAAATGAATGCAACAACACAGGTTTAACCAGACAGCTTTATCTAGGTAAAGTGATGTAACTTTACAGACTCTGATAATCACTAATACTTTCAGAGAAAACCTGTGTGAGCAGCTCAGCTATGCAGAACTGCTGGTGCACTTAAGATTTCAGTGAGGCAGCTGAGAGTGAACTCAGATACCTGTCTCATCTCTCATTCCTCACTTCAGTTCTGCATAGCTGTAGTCAGTGCTCCATTCAAGAGGCTACATCTTTAACAAAATTAAGCTTTTTCAATCCTCTTTAGGCTTTCTTGAAGAAATGCCTCAGTTATCATATCTGGTTCTAAAATGACAGAAAGAACTAACTGGATTTCTCCATTTTTAACAAGTTTTTAATTTTTCCTGAAATATGCAAATGACATCAGAAACAGGAAATAACTGGTATCTTCCCTTGAAAAAAACAGACAGATTATGTTGTAGAAAAGTCAAGCTTCACACCATAAATTCTATTTACACAGCTTCTTCTAAATTGGCAAATTTGTGGAAAACTACGAATGTTTGATAGTGACACATAGAAATCGAATAGATACTGTGCTCCTCTAGAAAAGGATGTTGAATTTGTTTCAATGTTCTAATGTATTTAAATTAATATTATTTTAGGAATTGTTTGACTAGTTAAATATTTATGAATACTTGACTTGATTGTTTTATCAAGGAAAAGCTTCTGTTTTCACAACACAGAAATTTGCTTAGTTATCTTAAAAAAAAAATTAAAAAAGTGAGCAAAGGTGGCTTTAAGAAAAAAAAATGTCATAAGCTAGTATAACCATGTTCTTCATAGTATAATGCATCATGTTCTTTATGATCAAAGATATCCAAAGCAGTCAAGTTATGTTTTAACATCTCAGTTGTAATAAAAAAGACAAAAGAAGAAATGAAATGTTAACTTTGACTACATGTTTATCAGCCTTTTATAAAACTACTCAAAAGACAATTTTTCTTCATTCACCACAGACACTGAACTGAGACCACAGTACACAAACATATGCCAAATGACATAAAATGTAAAAATATTTGAGGAAATACCTTTTGTCAGGAAAGGGCAAAGTTTCTGAAGTATATGAATGTGACTTTTATAGAGCGCTCCCTCCAATATTGAAACATAACTGAATCTTTAAGTAAACGTATTTTAGGATGGGAGTGGTAGAAGGGAAAAGTGTTCTTGAAAAGAAAGCCATAGGATACTATAGATAATAAAAATGTATATTGTATAACCAGGATTCATCTTGAACTAAAACTACCATGAAACCCGCACCAAGAATATGCATACAAATACAAATCTCTAGATAGCAGAAACACCAGTGATATAGTCACCCTTTAAAAGTCCTATCTCCACAGTTTGGAGTTTGGCAAAATTAAACTACAATTTTTTGCCAGACTACATATACAGCAAATTTTAACAGTATTCACATAGCTTTGGCATGAACACAGGTACATTCACATGGGTTCATTGCGCAAAATAACATGGACCCATCATCTAGAAAGAATGCTCTTAATCCCAAGTGTACCCTTAAACAATAAAACATAATTAGCTGTGCTGCTTTCAGGAATGGGTTGTTTATTAGAGATGCAGCTAAGTGTCACAATTAGCTAAACCCCAAACCAGTCTAGTTTCAGATGCACTCAATTTCAGAAAACTGAAATTAAAAATATTTGCTTATAATATCTCCTATGTGATAGGTGTTCTACTGGTGAGTTGGTTTGTAGATTGAGTTATGTCAATAAGAACAATAACATACTTTATTTTCCAGGACAATCTTTGTACTCTTGACGGATTCTTTACCTTATTACATAAATGCAGCTTTGCATTCAAGGCATTTACATCTCCCTGCCTTGCAGTAATAAAAGCGCTTTTCAATTATTTTTTAATTGCAGAAAAGCTAAATGAAGTGTGCACTGCTCAGGCAATTTGGCTTTCTTATTACAAAACACAAGGGGGATCCTGACCGAGCATGACATATTGCAATAAATAAACTCCTTCCCTTTGTTAGGGTATGGAATGATTAACCTTTCTGAAACTTTATTTTTAAACACAACAATATATATGTAATTTAAAAACAAATTAAAAAAACTCAAACAGTGAAGATCTTGGTGATGTTCTGCTCGTTCCTAATTTTCTGAGGTCAAAACAAGAAAAGAAACTGTTTATGTTACACATCATATGTAACAAAAATGGCATATTTTTTTTTCCTTAACCTGTCAGTATTTTGAGGTACTGCTTGAAAATGCAAATGAAACACAAGTATCCCAAAGCTTTTCAACAACAACAAAAAGCACCCAGAGGCTGTCCACTGACTTCCCTTTGAAAGGGAATATGACTGTACATTTTTTCTATGTACTTTTCACTTTTTCTCCCTACAATGCAGTAGCAGTACTCAATGCTCTAGTTCCACAACAACAGATGTAAGCTGTTCTCAGGCCGAGTGGTCACACCTTGTAATCTCACCTCAGACCTCCAATCTTTGTAAAATATTTTCAGTTTTTCTTAAGTTTTTAGAGGTCTACGCTCTTAAGTTTTATAAATACCTGATATAAATGATGTTTCACACTGATAGGTGGGATCTTCGTATTTTCTAAAGGGGAGAAAACTTCTATCATTATTTCCAGGTTAATATGATTCGTAACAGTGACACTACTAATATGGCTCATGGAAGTTTTTGAAAGGTGTCAAATATATGACTATTTTTTTGTTGTCAGTAGCATGATGCTGACCAGCTCTGCATGTCTCTGATTGGAGAACGCAATACCTGTGAAGGTTAATGCAGTTAAAAAGAAACGCTTCCAGATTAAAAGGAACAAGTAAACAAGAATTGCCCTGTCAGAAATTGTAAGCACATGGTAGCTGGAGAGAACAACAGTGCTTTCCTGCAACACACAGATAAAGCTGAATTCAGATCAATTCAATTGAAGGAATCTTCTTATCTTGGCAATCTTCTAACATTTTCATTTCCCTTTATAAACCATGAGCTAATGTGTTTCTTACTTACATGCTTTGTATTGCTATTTCCTCATGTGGATCAATCCTACTCTAAGTATTCCTGGGTTGCCAGAAAAGGAGAGAAGGGCTTGACAGATGCCACATAAGAATAACTAGGACTAGGATTAACACTGAACCATGATGACCCACGACACAGACAGAGGAAACAGACTGACAGGAGTAAGCGAAAAATGGTACTGATCTGGACCTGAATGAAGAAAGGAGGACAGAATTCCAATTTGGAAGGAAAATGTGATTCTTCCCTTTTTTAAACTCTTTGCTTTTTTTCTTCTTCTTTTTTTTTTTTTTTTTTATTAAGAGCTTGGTATTTTTGATGAACACAGTAACTGGGACTTAATCTCTCTACCTGGGATGCTACAGCTCCAAAAGACCAGGATCTTCAGTCCTCAAATGGTTAAATGTTAAGAGGAACGAGTGCCATCTACTGGCTTCCAGTTTCCCTTAGAAATAATCATAGCCAAATTAATAACC
Source organism: Coccyzus lansbergi (assembly GCA_033558105.1). Classification (NCBI taxonomy): domain Eukaryota; kingdom Metazoa; phylum Chordata; class Aves; order Cuculiformes; family Coccyzidae; genus Coccyzus; species Coccyzus lansbergi. Next base: position 568,095 of record JAUMJK010000878.1, read on the forward strand.
ATAATTGATAATTTGGGTTTACAAGATGTTCTGAATCCTATGTGATATGGCTGCAGGCATAAGCTTTACACTGGTCCTTTTGTATCCTACTTGTCATTGATTTCAAAGAGGAGTTTGAAGCTCCACATGGAAGATCTCCAAAGAAAACCATCAACATTTTTATCATGTACCAATGACTGATTTTGACTACATGATTTGACTGCTGATAATTTGACATAGTTCATTTCTACTACTGAACATGATACATTACACTAACACAAAAACTGAAAACAAATTTTTCCTTGCGGTGTGCATGTCTAAAGCCAGTAAGAGATCAATTGCTATAACTTTGCTTGTCTTTTACCTAAGAAAACCGCTGATCTCTCCATTTTTTTGAAGTGTCTGCAGAGATTTTTGTTTCTATTTTCAGCTGGTTTATGCTCTATTAGCAACAAGCCATTTTAACTGACTGCTGGGCTGGGAAAAGAGAATGATACGAATCATCAGTCATCAGTAATTTCTACATAACTTGTTTTCATGGCCTTTTGTTGATAACAGAAGCTGAGATCTAACATGTACATCTTTCAGCTTAAGTTAACCACTATTATGCCAAATATAAACTAGCCATAGACCTCTGGCCTCTATTTTTGATCTAAGAAATGCCTTAAGTTATAAAGTCATAGAGGAGTTTACCACAGGTTTCATAGAAAGCTTTGTGGTCATCTGTTACATTCATATCTTCATGTTTACTAATTAACCCATCTTCTATCAGTAAGCCGAAAATGCTGATGGCTACAAAACTGGGGGAATAAACTGCAAAGGAAGCTTGAATGACATACAACTAATTCCTTACCAAATAGTCAACAATTGGTTCAGGCATAAGGTTTCCCAATTTTATAAGCAGCAGACAGGATGTTGTGAAACAGTCACAGACAAAATTGAAGTCTTAGTCTGAAGTCTTAGTCAACATATATTTGCAGACCACCCCATTCCAAAATGATTTTTATTTCCCCCCACAGGGAAATAAAGGGTGATAGGTGATCCAATATTTTGTATACCAAAAAAAGAACAAGTCAAAACTAACCACTGGACACAAACCTGCATAAGCCCTATCAAAACTGAAAACAATAATTTAGAAATTGTTGAAAACACTGCTTAAAAAGAGAAATTTTTTTTCTGCAGCTGTGATATCACTGAGAAAACATAGACTAAAAGTGAAGAAAGTTATTTTAATATTATTGTGTGAGCCAAACACAGGCAGGGTACAGGAACAACCACAAAGCTACAGATGAAATATAAAGAGTAAATTTATTACTTCATAAACTGGGGGATCTCAGAAATAGTACTCTTGCAGAAGAAACACAAGTGGGAATGCGGGCACCACAGAGCTCAATCCTTGCTAGAAAGTGTGAATGTCAAACCTGCTGCTTTGCCTCTATATATTAGAGAATGGTAAAGTATTTTTCCACTTGTGCTTATATCTTTCTTACAGTGGGGCAGGAATCATAGAATGGTCTGGGTAGGATCTTAAAGATAATCCAGTTCCAACCCCCTTGCCACTGGCAGGGACACCTCCCAACAGACCAGGCTGCTCAAAGCCTTATCCAACCTGGCCTTGAACACCTCCAGGGATGGGACAGCCACAGCTTCCCTGGGAAACCTGTGCCAGTGACTCACTACCCTCACAGTAAAAAATGTCTTCTTAATATCTAACCAGAATCTCCCCTCTTTCAGATTAAAACCATTCCGCTTTGTCCTATCACTGTACCACGTGATAAAGAGTCCCCCTCCAGCTTTCCCATAGCTCCATTTAAGTACTGGAAGGAATTTCAAGCATGTTTTCAAAGGTGGCTCATAGTTTATCACAGATCTATGTTACCTAAACACACAGCTTCTACCTGTCAGGGACACAACATTAGGCAAGGATTAGTATAATTCATGAGGTTTTCTACATTCCAGCTGCAAGGTCACATTTGAGTGCTTTACAATTCCTCCTCACCAATCTTCCATTATATGAGAAGCGCTACAAAGATGATCCGAGGCCTGGAATACCTCCCATATGAGGACAAACTGAGAGAGTCACGGTTGTTCAGCCTGGAGAAGACAAGGCTCCGAGGAGATCTTATTGTGACCTTACAGTACCTGAAGGGGGCCTACAAGAAAGCTGGGGAGGGACTGTTTACAAAGGCTTGTAATGACTGGACATGGGGCAACAGGTATATACTGGAGAGGGGCAGATTTAGGAACAATTTCTTCACCATGAGGGTGGTGAGGTGCTGGCACAGGTTGCCCAGGGAAGCTGTGGTTGCCTCATCCCTGGAAGTGTTCAAGGTCAGGTTGGATGTAGCCTTGGGCAGCCTAGTCTGGTGGGACGTGTCTCTGCCCATTATAGGAACTGGACGATCTCTAAAGTTCCTTCCAACTCAAGCCACTCTGCGATTCTGTATTCCCACAACTATGAAAAAAACTCCGGAAAAAACCCCTCATCAACTCTGGGAGCAGCACGGTGGGAAGGAAGAGCAGTCAGCTGCCCGGGAGGTGCTGGGACCACCTGGGAAATCGCAGCCACCATCACCAGGGAGGTCAGACAAGAGCCTGGCACGGACTCAGAACTACCCTCGCTCCAACCCTGACCCTCAGCCCTGAGCTTTCCGCCACGGAGTGGGAACCGGGAGAGCGGCACCAGGGGGAGTCCTGGTGCAACAGGGACAAAGGGAAAACCAAGGCCGGGATGCCACTGCCGGCATCCTTGCTCTCTCCCTCCCTCACCTCGCCCTCCCTCTCCCACTGCTCGGTCGCCCCTGACACCTAAAATGCCGGCAAACACACTCTCCAAGAGTCGTCTTGGAGTTTCAGAAATCAAGCACCCTTTATCAGGCCTGGGCAACGCGAGGGAGCGAGCTCTGTCGTGTGCAGCGAGACAAGAGCTGGGACAGGATGCACTTCCCATTTACCTGCGTGTTCATCAATTTTCCCAGCTATCTATGACTTTATAAGGTCTGTTTTTTACATTATGAACTTTGCAGTAGTCAAAACTCTTGTTAATTTGGAGCTTCGGAGCCAGCTCTACCTGACTTTGCATTAGAGATGGGGAGAGACTCCAAACAGAGGTGGGCACAGCAGACACCTCCGTTCAGCACAGATCCCACCGCACACAAGGCGCTGTCATCTCCAAAGAACGAGCAGTGCATGGGAAAAAAACACTGTTTGAAAGAAAACACAGTGTCAGAGGCACATTCTGCCTGACTTTCACAGAACACAATTGCTTAGATGAAACTTAACTCTCGCTTAAATCAAAGCGGTTCCACTCTTTGCAGTAGTAACCGCTTCTCGCATCCCCCCGCGACTCACGCAGATGGAGATACGGAGCACCCCGTGCCGGTAGTCCCTGTACAGCTCCGCCGCCTCCCCGTGGCACTCCACGCAGCGGTAGACGCCGGGGGCCGCCATGACGCCGTCAGCGCTCCCACCCGCCTCGCTTCCGCCTTCGGGGAACCCGCGCCGCGGTGCATCCCGGGACTTGTAGTTTTTTCCCCAGCTCTTTCTGCCGGGCCACGCCGAAGCAGAACTACATGTCCCAGAAGGCAGCGCGGCTGCGGGGGTCGGCTCGGGCGCGCGCTCTGTGTCCGGCCCGGCCGGAAGCGTCGCGCACGCGCGCTGGAGCGATGGCACCTGCCTGTGGCGCCGCGGGGCTGGGGGCGCCGGTGGCCCTGCTGACCCTGACCCTGCTGGCTGTGGCCGGCGCCGCTCTCGCCCTCACGGAGCAGTACCCGGCCCTGTCCCTGCTGCATCAGGAGCTGCACCGGCAGCGCCAGGGCCCCCCGGGGGGATGCGCCTCGGCGGGGGAATGGGCAGAGCAGTTCTCGGCCGAGGGCGGTGAGTCGGGGGCGTCGCCGTGCTCGGCGGGGCGGGTTCCCCTACCCTCGCCACCCCCCTTTCCCCCCATCCCCTCCCCTTTTCTCTCCAGACCCCCCTTTTTCCCTTCGTGCTCCCCACCCCTCTTCCTCTTTTCCCCTCCTTTTCCCTTCACCCCCTCCTTTTCCCCCTCGTCCCCTTCTTTCTCCCTCTTTTCCCCTCGTCCCCCTCCTTCCTCTTTTCCCCTCGTCCCCCTCCTTCCTCTTTTCCCCTCGTCCTCTCCTCCTTCCTCTTTTCCCCAAGCTCCTTCCTCCTTCCTCTTTTCCCCAAGCTCCTTCCTCCTTCTCCCTCGTTTCCCTTTGCTCCCCTCTTATCTCCCCCCTAATTTTCCCCTTTCCCCTTATTTTCCTCCTCGGCTGCTGGGCTCCACCTGCTTTTTCACCCTTGCACTCGGCAGCACACCGACCTGCTACCCACCCCCGTGCTCGTTTCCGAGCTGAATATGGCTCGATTTGTTTTCAGCCACAGTTCTATATATATATGTTGCTGGTGAACTGGATGCTTTTCTTTAGAAGCACCTTGTTAAGGCAGCAGTTTGGTTTTCAAAGTAATTTTTGGCTTGTAATACAGGCAGAGTTAAAGCTGGTGAACGAGCTATACAAGAACACCACTCGGAATCATAATGTACATGTAATACAGATGAAGGGAAAAATTTTATCAAATCACTGCAATGTAGCCGCTCAATTATTTATGTGAGAATAGCCAGTATCATGTGTATCATGACTGCTTAGCTGTCTGCTGAGTTTTATTTTTGACCCTTATTTCATAAAGTATGTACTAGTTTCAACAGTTGCTGTGATCCCTAAGGATCTGTAAGTTTGCGTCTATATAATCTGTTACATTAGTTGCTTTTTAGTTCTTTGGAGGTGGCTACAGTGGCTGAGAGTCACAGTACATTAACACTAAATCAGATTGTGAAAGTTATCTCAGGTGACCATTGCTCCAAATCGTTCAGGCATAAGTATAAAACTAAATAGACTTTCACCTAGTGTTGAGATAAAATCTGTATGCCATACAAGTTAATAAATGGTGAAGCATTTGATTACATCTCTTACGTTACTAAGATGTGCATGATTGAGTAGGGATACTCCTTCAGAGGTGTGTTTGGAAGACTAGACTTTGATTTATTGGTGAGTGGTGTTTTAAAGAGGCTGGTGTAATTGAGCTTAGTATATGAAATTCCAATTAAATCATCATATATGTCAGTTACTTTCCATACACTGGTATAAAGGTAGCCTTTAATTGCAGAACAGCATTCTTACCCTGAAATAGCTGCCTACCAGTTCACTCCTTGCTGTTTAAGTCCTGTGGCTAAATAAAATGCCAGTAGTTGAAAAATTTCTTTAAGCTCTCAGTTTTTGTTTTAGTACAGCTTTCCTAGAAGCTAAAAAACTTCTTATCTCAAAGTGTTTCTCTTGTAGCCTATTACACATCCAGGCTAATTCCTCTGGCTGGTGTTTCTACTTTTTGGTAAAGTCGTGAATGAGGCAGTGTGGTACAGGCTTGACTGTACCCAAGCTGCAGACAAAGGCAGATCCATTCTTCCATATGAAGAAAGTTATTTATCGTTCCAAGAACTGTAAGATTTGAGGGATCCTTTTCCCTCTGTAGCTTATAGCAGATAGGCTGTCATTATTCGCTGCCACCTTATTAAAAAAAAATTCCTTCACTAAATTCTTGCTGTTACAGGACTTGTTCTTACAGGACTTTATAACTTTAAACTTTGACCTTCTGCTTTTCACCACTGTTGCTTCTGTTGTAAAACTCCTACCAGTTATTGTTTATGGCTAAACTTGATTCCAAGTCCTTACTTACAGGGAATGATTTTAGATATTATTTTGACTACTGGTTATAAGAAGACTGCTTCTTTTTCTTGAGTAGAGCTCTACTTGTGAGAAATAGAGGGTTAAATTGTCTGCAAACCTTATGTAATAAAAAATGTAAGAATAACACTGCCTGTGAAAGTGTATTAGAAACACACCCTGTCTCTCAGCCTTTCAAACTTAGCATCAAGCTTATATTTACAAACATTAGGGGAGGTGATAAAATGTGGTATTAATGTCATGGAATCAAAGAGATAATATTGTTTATTTGCTTTTTCTTGTTTATGCTTGATATGCTTCAAGTTAATAGAAGCTTTAAAATCTGAAGATTTAAAAGTTAACTGTTCTGTTGGGATAGCAGTTAAAACACCATGTAGGTGAAGTAGTGGCTTCTGTAGTATATCAATCTGCAGGGTTTTGTTGATTGTTGTTATTTCTTTGTTTCCTTTGTTAGACTTTTTCTCTACTAGCAAGATGTGTTTGACTTTGCATGGATTTGAATTGATCTCAAAGATTTTGTAATGATCTTTCTAGTCCTCTACATGTTGAGGACCTTTGTATGTGTTCAGTCAATTATGGTTTGTTATTCTGTCTGTTTTTCACAGTCTTTATATTGCTGTTTCTTGGACTTCCAGCAGCAGCTCTTTCCCTACCTCTGTATGACCCATGCCATTTGTTTTCCTTTGTGGGATTGGAGAGATAATTTTGTCTTTAATTTCCTGGGCCAGAGAAAGAAATGATAATGCAAAAAGGGACATGTCTACCCCAGACTTTACTTCTTTGCTTCTGGCTTCCTACTTTTTTATCTGCTTCCTCCCTTTTTTTTTCCAGCACCTTTTTTTTTTTCCCTTCATGTATTCTGAGACAAAACCATAAGCAGAAATAGTGATAAAACTGACTACATAAAAGCAGTCATGTCGAGTCTTGCTTCCCTGGCTGTGTGCATGTAGTGTTGTGCGCAGAAAGCACTCATGAATGTTCTGCCCTGTGGAGTGCTCAGTGGGGAAGTTGTTCAGATGCACATTAGGAAATGTGATATGTAATAATAGAACATGTAATGCTTTGAATTCCTAATAGTATCTTCTCTCTTCCCCGCCCCCCCAGATTCATCGTTTTTGCACTTCCATGAACCAGATTGTGACATAGGAGGATCTTCATCTTGTGAATCTGTGCTTTCTCTCAACACAGAGAAAATTCTGGTATGGTATCAAGTATCTAATGTACCGAACAGTTTTTAAGTGATTGCTGAAGTTGCAGATCACTTTAGCTGCATAACCAGTTAGAACAAAGTTAAGGTAAATAACTGCAAATGGCATCTGTTGATCAGTAGGTGTAGGTCCTCAAGAGGCTTAAGTTTGAACGAATTGAAGTTGCTCATAGAAGTGTGCTTTTGTAGTACTTCATCAGGAGTCTCTAGGGCTGTCAGCAACTTCAACTCATTGAAGATGTCTCCACTGAAGGCTACACTTCACCTAGATTAGTCTACCAATTGATACTTTATTTTTAGGGGTGTAGGGTCTGTGGCTGTAAAAGGGAAGGGTGTGTTATTTTTTACACAGATGAACTACTTGAGGAGGTTTACTGTGAAATACATGTAAGAGTAGAAGTGATAATTTGCAATTGCTACAGAAATACCATTGTGCACAGATGATGTAATTTGAGGCTTCAGACCATGTTTCGCTAAACAATACACACATGGTACGTGCAGAATATTCTAATGGAAGAGGTGTACCTCTTTCGAGAAACTTCAAGAGGATTATTTTGAAACTTGGGTTTTCTTGCCACACTACTGTTAACGTATTGATCTTGAACAAATACAACTTTCAGTCTACATCAGAACACTGGTTTGATGTTACTTCTTTAGTCTAGTAGTGACAGACATTGAAACTTTTCAAATAATTCACACGTGAGTATACAAAGAAGCCTTGGCAAATTTGTAGAAATTATTTCCCATGGGGGAGTGTGGAAACAGTATTCTAATTTGAAGCAACTTCTCCAAAGGTGGCATTTGGAAATGAAACTACTGCAAATCCACCAAGCCAATATTTAACTTGAATATTTTCCTTAGAAGTTACTTTATCAGATATTGGTCAGACCTTCTGTCTATTCTGTTTCTAGCAGTACCAGTAATTTTTATAAAGGCAGGGAAATGTGTATTAGTTTGCTAGAAATGTCCCTGTTTAAAGAAAAATATTTTGAAGAGAGCAACAATTCAACCTGCTGGGAGACGTTACTGTGTTGAAAATTCTGTAATTTCCTTAAGGCAGAATGACTCACAGTTTTTGCATGTAAAGCTACAGGATGCCTGACCTATAATTGTATTCAGAGTTTTTTGAAGAAGTAAGAGCCACCACAAGAATCAGACACTGTTCTGTTTTTCTATGATAAAAAAACAGCCAAGGTAGATGACGTTGGGGGAAAATATGGTACTTCTCTTATTGAGTGTTGCATGCAGCTCCATAATTCATAGGACTGATGCCAGATTCTTTTGGTTGTAGATTATCTTCCAGTACCCAACATGCAATGCTGTTGTATCTTATCTTTCATCCACAGACAAAGAAGTGTAAGCTTTCTTTGTAAATCTACCAAAGAAGAGTTTGTATTTTAGTGAATTTTTTTTTCCCCTAGCATTAAGACAATTATAGAATCACAGAAGAGTTAGAGTTGGAAGGGACCTTAAAGATCATCCAGTTCCAATGCCCCTGCCATGGGCAGGGACACCTCCCACCAGCCCAGGCTGCCCAAGGCCACATCCAACCTGTCCTTGAACACTTCCAGGGATAGGGCAACTACAGCTTCTCTGGGCAACCTGTGCCAGCGCCTCAGCACTCTCATAGTGAAGAAATGCTTCCTTATGTCTAGTCTAAATCTGCCCCTCTCCAGTTTATACCTGTTGCCTCATGTCCAATCATTACAAGCCTTTGTAAACAGTCCCTCCCCAGCTTTCTTGTAGGCTCCCTTCAGGTACTGGAACGTTGCTGTAAGATCTCCTCGGAGCTTTCTCTTCTCCAGGCTGAATATGGAAGGTGCTCTAGCCTTCTCATCATCTTTGTAGCCCTCCTCTGGGCGCGTTCCAACAACCACGTGTCCTTATGTTGAGGATGCCAGAACTGGACACATTACTCCAGATGAGGTCTCACAAGAGAGGAATAGAGGGGCAGAATCGCCTCCCTTGACCTACTGGCCACCTTCTTTTGATGCAGCCCAGGACATGGTTGTCTTTCTGGGCTGTGAGTGCACATTGCCGGGTCATGTCAAGCTTCTCATCAACCAATATCCCCACGTCCTTTCTGCAGGGCTATTATAGAAGAGCAGTGTTTTGCAAAGTTAAGTATTGAAGATGACTTTATGAAGCAGGTTTTCTGAAGGCCACTGATGATATAAAAGGGTTGATTTTGGAGGTGTGTGATTTGTAAGTATTCATGGTTTGCAGTGTAGATTTAGTTTTCTGAATGGTTTACCTGTTGAACCCTGTTTATTCTTGTGCTCTTTTTTTAGTGACTTTTTTTATAAGCATGTAGAGCTTATACATTATGTTTAATTTTATTAAGAATAAGGCTTGTAAAATACAAATCATTCATGCCCTCCAAAATACTCAAGATTTTAGAACAGACTAAATTTTCTTCTTTTTGCTAAGGTTTTCGGATGGACAGGGCAGAAACTATGCAGTGGGTTTTGGCCAGTTACTTTTGCACTTTGTAGGTCATTGAAATGTCAGTATCATGGATGCAAGTAACCACACTACATTTGATTGAAGAAGCCAAATACAGTGGAAGAGAACAAAGTGCAGTCCTCTCAGTAGAGGAAATGATGAGTTAAATGTGTTCTCTGAAGTTTGAAGGTGTATAACTGTCTTCTCTGAAATTAAAATGTACCTGAGTGCTGTTTAGCTGAAGCAGAGAACTGAGCAGTCAGAGAAGTTATTTTTAACTCTTCTTGCTTCTTAAAACAGTTTGGATGGCCTGTTAATTAAACAAGCATTACATATTCTTCTAACATAAACTGCTCTAGTAGGCTTACGTTTGTCTGTGGGAAATACTTACGGAAATTAACAAAACAGATTATTTTGGAGGGGTTGTCTTTGGCAGTACTCATTTCTGTTGGCACATTATATGGTCAACAGAAATCCTAGATGAGATTACATTTGGCTGAACAAAGTCTATAGCTCATGTATAACTGTAGGAAGTTACTGTAAAGGATGTACTGCTGGAGGGACGTTCTTTTCAGGGTTTCATTGACAGTGTTTTACTCTTCTGGAGCTTCTTTACTCCACAGAAGGAGACAGGACATGAAAGAATAATTAATGGAGTAAAGAGTATAAACTTTCCTGTGAAGAAACATGTGCCTTAGAAAGACTTCCAAAACTTCATGGTTAAAAGATCTAATATAGAGACATCAGCCACTGGTAAAATGCTGACAATGTCCTTTCATCTGAAGAGTTTGGTTAGACTTATGTAAGAGACAATAACAGGAGCACCTGACTGAAGAGCCATTTTTCTCCCTGTGGAAGAGTAGGAATGAATTTGTTTTCAGTTACCTTAAAGCAATCACATTGATCTTAACTTTTTGATTTAAGTCATTGTCTTAAGACATGGGTTTTCTGTTAAATTGTTTACTGTTGTTTGCTGAACACTTAAAAAAACATCATGTTTTGCAGAGTCAAGCAAAGTTACTTGCAGAACAAAAACGATTTCCATTTGCTACTGATAATGACAGCACAAATGAAGAACTAGGTAAGATGCCTTATATAAAGTTTGTGAAGGTGAATTACATGCTAATTATTAAGCACTGAATGTTTTGAAACTAATCTGAGGATTCCTTAGTGGTATGTTAAACTTGGTGATCCAAGTAAGCCTGAAAATCCATTGAGTTTTTCTGATCATACAAAGAAAATATCTTCCTAAAATTCTTTTCTGCTTTGCTCTCTAGAATTTTTCACCATTTTTATTAAGCAGGTGTTCAAAAAGTATTTTGATAATGTCCTGTTAAACAGTCTCGGCTCCTTCCTGCCTCCCTTTTTCTTGATTCATGACTAAAACTGTCAAACATCCAGAATATGTTGTGGATGTAATATATTTTCTGTTAAGCATAGATATGGGATCCATCTTCCCCTCTTCACAAAAACTTCCAGTCAACACTTATAGGCATCAGGAAAGCTTTCTGAATTATATGTACAAGCTGCTGCTTGGTATTTTTTCAAAGTATGCTCAGCGCAGATAATGGAGGTGTTTCAAATAAAGCAACAGGAAATACCTTTCTCAAAAGAGTTGAGGAAGGATTTGCTTGCACTGCTTCTCCTAAGTGGCATCCTCTATAAGAAGCAGATGTATTAATGAAGTAGTAAAGAGGTTGTTGTGAATGTATGTTAAGGAAGACAACACACTGTCTTTTAGGTAAGAGCAAAGGGAAACTTTACTCATAAGTTGTCTAATGAAATTAAAACAATTGAGTAGGTTTTTTATGGACACAATTTCTGCCTTCACAGATTTATCTGGAAAAATTTGTGGGCTTAATCTTTTTTTCATATTCCTAGCATACCTAACTATGTTCTTGAAATCCTGACGGGAATACCAAACTTGTGTCCAGCAGAAAATATTTGATGCTTTTAGTATCTGCTTTGTAGACTGGGGAGACTATGCCTCATGTTCATCCTGTAGGCTAACATCTGTCTCCACACTTTATTTCAAGTATATCATGATGTGAGGAGGAGCCTGGGTCCTTCTTGTTGGTGTTTGTTAACTTCGACCTCTTCTGAGGAAAAATAATGTGAAATGAGTGGGCCATTCTGAAGCAATGTTGGTACCCAAATACTTGAGCTAACGGGCTGTTGTTGACCCTTAGATTTTTTCATAATGAAGTACTTGCTTGTGTTTTTGTAGTATTTAATTAAAGATGAAAAGATTAATCAAAGAGATGAATCCAGAAAAGGTTGTACTGCATCAGCTATTAGCTGCCAATCATTTGCTGTAGTTTTACAGACACAGTCTATGACCTCCAGTGTTTTGCCAAGAGTCTTGGATAAACAAACTCATTATTAGCAAGACAATGAATCTTCATTATTTTGCTTCCTCTATGTTTTTCCTTAATACTGATGTGGTTCAGTTGATTTTAGTTTGTGCCTCATTGCCTGTGTTCTGGGATTGGAACCAAAAAGGTGATGCAAAAGACTGCAGTCTTGGAGAATAATGGAATGAGTACAGTTTAAGACCTCTTCTACCTGTCACTCTACCAATTTTCTTTCTTTTTTTTTCATGGCAATGCTACGTATCTCTACCAAGTGAAGTTTTTTATATATTAAGGAAGCTTATATTGCACAGAAATACTTCCTTCTGTGTAATACAAATGCTCCAAGAATGAGAGAAGCTTTGGATTAAATACCTTTCTTGTTTCTTTTTCATTTAACTTTTTTCCTCCTTTAATGAACAGTGCATATTTGCACTGTCAAAACAACGTGACTCTGCCTCCATGAAAGATAAATGTCTGTGTCCTATTAAAAATACCTTTGTTCTAACTGGCTCATTTGTTTCTTCTCATATTTGAGTAAATAATTAAGCTGATAGGTACCTCTTCCGTTCTATTTGGATGACTGCTAAAACCCATTAGAAGTATGAGGAAAGGTGATTTTCCACTTTTAGTTCCACTGTCAGCTGTTCACGTGAGCTGCCTGGGCAAAAGTTGTACTTTAACTTCCATAGCTCTGGCCTGCAAGATACTTGTTTGATTTGGGGTTTTTTGTTTTGTTTTGTTTTTTGGGTTTTTTTTTTGTAGGTGATGTAGACAGCTTAGTTCAGAGTTGAGCACTCTGAGAGATTAGAACATACAAAATGAAACAGTCTTGAGTTATTCAACTGGCAGAACTGAACGTCAGTCATGCAAGGATAACTACAGCTTTCCAGTCTTGTGCTTGACTGTGGGTTTTTTGGTTGTTTTTTTCTTTTTTTTCATATTGTGGTGATTACAAGGACATTGTTTCTAGAACAGCAGTCTGTATATTTTTCAAATATTTGGCTTCTACTTCAGAGTTGGGGAATATGGAAGAACTTTAAAGCTTTTTGTAATTGTGATGTGGGTAAAGATTCCGTAGTTTTTCAATCTAATTTTTGTAACTAATGGAATCACTTTGAATTTCTTTCTAGATAATTCAAATGAAGGAAAAAACTTAATGCGAGCTAGTAAAGTTTTGTAAAATATGTACAAACAAGTGCAGTCAGGTGTTCTTTAATGGAATTATCCAAAAAACCTAGCCAGTGTTGGGCTCACAGTAACTTACCTGGTCCTAAGTACTTTAGGACCTGGACCATTTCTGAACAACTTGTAAAAGAAGAGTAAAACCCCCAAACAAACCAAAACTCAAAAGCAGTTCTGATGAGCACAGTATGAACTGAGTAATTAATGAATACTATATAATGATCGAGGGGAGTTATTTCAGTGGCAGTTCAGAAATCAGTTGATTATTTCAGTGCCCCATAGAAATTTATATTAAATACAACCAAGTTGTAAAATGTGGTTTAAAAAAACAGATTTTTTTTCTGTTTTATTTACCTTTATCATTTTTTGTTAGCAATTGCTTATGTGTTGATTGGCAACGGCTTGTATGATGAAGCCATACGACAGTTTTCAACAATGCTGCAGGTAAGTTTTCTGTTTGGACCCCTAAAAAATCACTTTATGAAATTATCCATCACAATATATGACTTTTAGTAAAATAAAGATTCACTTGAAGATTTTAAAATAAAAGTAATCTATGAAAGTAATTATTCTAATATTTCTCAATTAGGTTTTTTTTCCATCCAAACATAAACATACGCTTAAAATCAGGTAATTCAGTAGCTTGTTTGAGTGTTTTTCTTGTCTGTAGGAATAAGCTTTTTATGGCACTTTGACCAAAAAAACCAACCAAACAAAAAAAGACTATCTTCAGAAACCTGACCTGTGCAAAGTTGAAGTTAATTTAATTGCCCTCTTAATGCCTCTTCAGCTGATATATTTTAATGTGGGCTTTTTTGGGCAACAGTGTGTTGCCAGTGCATCATAGAAAAACCTGATGGAGATTACTTATTGCTACTGGCAGGTGCTGCATTGCTTTCATGATGACAAATGATTTTGTATGCTGGGTTTATCCTTCTTTGGTGGTGAGCATTTGCTGAGTTTAATATATAAGTAAAACATAATTAGTACTTCAACGTATTTTTTCTTTTAATGACCACGGTAAAGAGTTCTGAATAATCTTCTATGAAGTAGAAGAAAGTCACTTTTAAAATAAAAGCAACCCTGATAGTTTAAAAACTTCAACTAAAGCTGATTTCAAAATACTGTATTTTTATAGCTAAGAACCCGAAGCATGGACCTGCTTTTTGATCTAGACTGGTTGTAGTACAAAAATGCTAGCTGAAAATAATACTGCAAATACTACCATGTATTTAGTTTAACTCAAATATGATCTGACTTGTGCATAAATTGAGTGAAAGAATAGCAATGTCATGGAATTATTCCAAGAGATTTGTCAGAGGACCAGCATGTTCATTTTTCTGGCTTTTTAGTTGTCGCTGGTTGGGTTTTTTTAGGTGTTTAGTGGACTCTGCCTTAGATTTGGTTTTAACATGAGGAATGTTGCGTTTGGCAAGGGTTTTTTACCCTAATGAGAAATCCTGCTTCAGAAACCAATGGACTTACATAATATTTCCTGACTTCTCCTTATTAAGAAGGAAACAGAATATAAGCAAGAAACAACTATAGAAAGACACTGAGATAAGTGTGTATATAATAGAGTACCTTTGCAGTGCACACATCTTGGTTGAAATTAATATCATGCTTATTATATGCCTGAAAGCCTGTCCAGTGGTTACGATCATTCACTCTGCCTTCTGTAAGGCAATTTAAAATACGTAGAAAGTGAGTATTAGAACATTTAACAAAAGAAAACAGCTTTGCTCAGTCGCTGCATTAATTAAGGAGGTTACCTGAAATTGGCCTTGACAAGTGTACACTTGAAATCGGCTCAAGTCTGGGAAGCTGCCAGCATTGGAATGCTATGTTATCTGTTGTTTTGTCAAAGGAAGAATTTGTTGCTTGGCGGTTGTCCCAGTTAAATGAGACTAGGCCTATGCTACACACTTTTGTCGCAAAGTTGTATTGGTGCATGACAGTGACATGATTTCTGACTGGTACTCAGGGAAGCTGGCTGCATAGGCATTGTTGTCCTAAGAAAGACAATTTTGCTGTTGTAGATCTTGATATTTGGATGGGAATAGATTGTATTAATGTAATTACCAATAAGGTTATGAATAATGAAATTTGGACGACAGACAATGCTTATGTGTATGTAGCCTCTGATAGGTGGTCACTGACACGATTGTTCTGTTCAGCTCATTTCCAAACAAATGCTCCAGATCAACTCCAGTAAATTAAATTGGAAGTTGTGAGCATATGAAAGTATGGCCTATAACACAATCAGTTTATTTCTGTGCTTTTTCATTGCTTGCTGCTTAAGATTAGCAGGAATTAAAGACACAGTGAAGAAAGATATCATCTTTTAAAAAAAACACAAACAAACAAAAAGGCATACATCTGATTATTCATTTTATTAATTTTTGTCTTAACAGGAAGAGCCAGAGCTAGTTAGTGCAATTTATGGACGAGGAATAGCATATGGAAAAAAAGGACTACATGTAAGTAGATAATTATTTAAAATTAATATCTGACTGAATTATTTGAATCCAGACTATAAGATGAGCTGTAATAGGAGGAGCTAAACTGGTTAGAACTTCATAGGTACATCCCAAAGTCTTCCTGCTGTAATGATGTGTCCATCCCTTGGACAGCTTTGTTACTATGAAAGGTACCTAAGGATATAAACCTAATGTTCATTCACAGAGTTATATTAATTAATTATTAGAAGTACAGCACAAAGGTGATATATACAAGCAGTGTTTATTTTTCTTATTTAAAGCAGGTAGCATGTTTTTTAAGCTATTTGTGGAATAATACATCTTAGCAAATGTGCAAAGGGTTTTTAATGTAAACTGATACACTTTCACAAACATAACCAGTCCAGTTTTCCTTGAGTCTTCAGAGTGCATTACTCTAAGTATATGCAGTTATTTACCTTGTTTATTTTTCTCCTTTTCAGGATATAAAAAATGCTGAGCTTGCTCTGTTTGAGCTCAGTAGGGTGATTAGTCTGGAACCAGATTACCCTGAAGTATTTGAACAGCGAGCAGAAGTGAGCATTTTTTTGTCTCTCTTTAGATTATTTTGGAGAAATTGCAATTAGACAGTGTTTTGAAGTATTTTGTAATGGATATAATGACTAAAACTCTTACGAGTGTTCTTCTGTGAATGTTTTTTCTTTCAAGCAGTGTAATTTGTGGAGTGTTTATTTTTAAAATGAAACATACGCCATATGAATTTACTGTAGCCAATAGAATAGCATATATTATGTCTAAGTGTTTGGGGTTTGACGTACAGGAAGGTCGTGTCTGGGGTTTGTTGCTTTTTTTTTAATATAATGAATCAAAATATCACTTGAATCTTACTGTTTGCACTTAGTGTCACCCTATTGTATTTATTGTTAGGACTAGTTAGTGAAATGCCCAGCTTTTAAATAATGAGTTTTTAATCTAATGTTTTGATTTTATTCTTGTGCGTATAGGTTAGATATAATTCAGATACACAGATATTTTTCATTTTGGCAATCATGTCTTGTTTGCTAATTCAGTTACAGAAAATGGATTTCAAGAGCAGCTTTGTAGATAAATCAAAAGCCAAAATATTTATTAAAGTCAGTATACTGTATAATGATAAATGCCGTAGTATGAAATTGTAATTCACAATTTTCATGTTTTTAATGATTTATTAATGTATTTGCTAACAATTTGATCTAAAATGTGAAAGGCATTCATATAATTGGAAAATAGACCATTTTCTGTTGGAAGGATTATTTTGTCAAACTATAAAGATTTATGAGAATATTATTATATATATTTATTATGAGAATTTATTATATTTTCAGTTGAATGTGTTGAAATAACTTGAATTGGGGTTTTTGCTTTGGCTGACTTGTTTTCACTTGTAATACTGGGTTTCTGCAAATGTGATCAGTGATGTTCATGCACACTGAAATTTTTTGGAGAAAAATGCTTCCAGATTTTCCCTTTGATAGAGATTTAAAAGCAGTTAAGTACTAAAACTTAGAGTAGAACTTACCAACCTGTTAACGCAAGTACAATTACTCTGTTACAACTGAACATGAAAAAGAATAGTCTTCATATAGCTATAATAAATCTATTCAGTGTGTTTTCCCTAAGCTATGTTTCTCCTTTGTACTCTTTAGATATTGTCCCCGCTAGGACGAATCACTGAAGCGTTATCTGATCTCACCAAAGCTATTCAGCTGCAACCATCAGCACGGCTCTACAGGCACAGAGGTACCCTTTACTTCATATCTGAGGTTAGTGGATTTTGCGGATACTGTTTAGTTTTGATTGTGTGGCGTTTCTTTATGTTGTTGTTGTTGTTTTGTGTTACTTTTGTTTGAGAACTTCTTTCCTATTTAAGTTAAAAAACAAAATAACAACAAAAAACATGACTTTGTGGCAGTTCAGAGGTATTCTTTGAGTATTTCATCTGCATGTCTATTTAATGCAGAGAACCAGAGTGCCTTACGTACATGTCAGATTAGTTTGTGTGTTTGAGGAGTAGGATAAAGAATTCAATTTGATTTATAATTTACAGCTGCATTTATGTTCATAGAATCATAGAATAACCAGGTTGGAAGAGATCCACCGGATCATGGAGTCCAACTGTTCCTATCAAACACTAAACCATGCCCCTCAGCACCTCGTCCACCCGTGCCTTAAACACCTCCAGGGAAGGTGAATCAACCACCTCCCTGGGCAGCCTGTTCCAATGCCCAATGACCCTTCCTGTGAAAATTTTTTTCCTAATGTCCAGCCTGAACCTCCCCTGGTGGATTTTGGGACCATTGCCCCTTGTCCTGTCCCCTGTCACTTGGGAGAAGAGGCTAGCACCCTGCTATCTATAACCTCCTTTCAGGTAGTGGTAGAGAGCAATGAGGTCTCCCCTCAGTCTCCTCTTCTCCAGGCTAAACAACCCCAGTTCTCGCAGCTGCTCTTTTTAAGACTTGTTCTCCAGCCCCTTCTCCAGTTCCGTAGCTCTTCTCTGAACTTGCTCCAGAGTCTCAACATCCTTCTTGTGGTGAGGGGCCCAGAACTGAACACAGTATTCGAGAAGCAGTCTCACCAGTGCCAAGTACAGAGGGAGAATAACCTCCATGGACCTGCTGGTCATGCTGTTTCTGATACAAGCCAGGATGCCATTGGCCTTCTTGGCCACCTGGGCACACTGCTGGCTCATGTTCAGTCACTGTCAACCAACGCCCTCAGGTCTTTCTCCTCCAGGCAGCTTTCTAGACAGACTTCTCCCAGTCTATAGCTCTGTACAGGATAGTTGTGCCCCAGGTACAGGACCCGGCATTTGGCCGTGTTAAACCTCATCCCATTGGTCTCTGCCCAGCAGTCCAGCCTGTTCCGATCCCTTTGCAGAGCCTTATATGTTGCTTCTATGTTCCCTTGTATGGGTAAATGCCAGTATATAAAGGAAAATAGTTATAGTCAAGGCATTATATAGTTAAGAAAAGCCCACACCACACAAACAAACAAAAAACCCTTACAAAAATGCTATTTTGCTATGTGATCTATGTGTGCTTTCTTACACTTTAATGTAAAACAAGTAACTTGACCTGCAATGGTTGTGTGAGTGATAAATAACTGATTTCCCACTTCTATTGTTTTGATTTTACTCTGCTTCCAGCTATTTTTCCACTTCCTTTAGCATGTGTTATATAGCACTTGCTGTAAAAGTCAGATTTGTATTGTGCATTCCTTGATAGTCTAACTGGCAATTGACAGTCCTTGCCGCTTAGCTCTGAGACTCACTTCTTATATTTAACAAAATTCTATAGTTTACTTATATGAAAATAGAAGTATGTATTCCTCTTTGTTTCCTCTATCACCTAAAATCTGCTTTATTACAGGATTATGCAACAGCCCATGAAGATTTTCAGCGCTCATTGGAACTGAACAAAAATCAGCCTATAGCTATGCTTTATAAAGGCTTAACCTTTTTTCACAGAGGACTTTTGAAGGTAAAGCTATGTTAAATAATACTTCATGTAGAACAATACACTATTTCAAGATACTTCTGTAAAAGTAACCTACTATCATAGATGTTAATAGACATATTTTCTCTCACATAAGGAAGACTTTAAGGCAAAGGAGTGCAAGCAAAATTAAAAGGTACTATTGCTGACTGTAATACTTTATGGTAGGACATGTAAATACTGTTGGTCTTGCTGGATCTTAGTAAATCAGTGATAACTGATGTGTTTATGTAGTATTTTGAAAGATATTTGCATTTGGAACTTCTGTGTCTTGCTGGATCTTAGTAAATCAGTGATAACTGATGTGTTTATGTAGTATTTTGAAAGATATTTGCATTTGGAACTTCTGTGAATATCTGCATGGTTATATTTAAAATTTCTTTTTTTGAAATGGAGACTCCCTCTCTTTGGTGAAGGGGAGAGGGAGGAAGAGAAAAACAATTTTAAATTCTTCCTCAGGTGAATTAGGAGGTAATCAAGGAAACTGCTAATAGAGAGCCCTTCATCTGTGCATGTGCATTTCGGTTATATATTGATTCTGAGCTTGTCGTATGTTAAGTGAGGGAGCACATTTACTCCCTCAGGTTCTAAAATCAGCAGGGAAGTAAGTTCTTCCCATACTTCTTTTGATGTTTTACTGTTTCCTGACTCAAAAACTTCCCTGTATTTAGACGTAGTAATATTACACCTGTTTCTTGCTTGTAAGGTATTTAGTAGA
The DNA here is from genome assembly GCA_033558105.1 of Coccyzus lansbergi. Lineage (NCBI taxonomy): Eukaryota > Metazoa > Chordata > Aves > Cuculiformes > Coccyzidae > Coccyzus > Coccyzus lansbergi. Next base: position 587,710 of record JAUMJK010000878.1, read on the forward strand.
GATACTGCTGCAGTTTTTCTCAGGGAAGAGTAATTAAGCAAGTCTGAAATCCTTTGTTTGAAAAGTGAGGATGCAACTGTGTGATTCCTAAATTCCAACAGAGGGGAAGGTGTGTGTTTCTTGTTTTTTTTGGTTTCGTTTTGTTTTTAAACCTCCTGAGTTTCAGCTTGCTGTCTTTTGTAGTCGGTCACTGAACCTTTTGTTGTTGTTGATTATTCCATCCTTTTATTCTATTTATTAGTACTGCATTTACCAGTTTGCATAGCCAGTCCAGTTTAAAAACCTGAGTTCTTAAATGGTTTGAAGATTTGCTTGAACATATGCATATGTTTATTTTTAGTTATTTCATTTCATGATCGCTTACTCTGTAATCCCTCAAGAGAGTGTTTGATAACTGTGCAACTAACACAGAATGTAGTAAAAAGAATGAAAGGCAGAGTACAGATTTGAAGGAGTCTTTTAGACTGCAAAAATTAAGAAGTGTGTTATGAATGAAGAAGGAAGACCATAAGGAGAGACTGCTTTGCCTTAGAAACCAGACTGAAATTTGAAAGAAAACTCTGAAGGAACTTCAGCTTTGAATTCTATTAAAAATCTATGAGAATTACTCATTCCCATGACATATTAGACAGAGGAATTTCAGCAAGTCTGTCATTGCTCTAAATAACATTGCAATATTTAAGTTGTTACATGTTGATTATTAGTCTATAGATTTTGTAATAAATTCATGCCTTGTTTGTTTGTTCCAAATATTTTGATGAATAACTGGCTGGTTTTGATGAATCCATGGCTAACGACTACTGAGGATGCTAAAATTATACAAATGCAGTGTGACAATTTTTTCTGTTGATGTTGTTGTGTAGGAAGCCATTGAATCATTCAAAGAAGCACTGAAGCAGAAAGAGGATTTCATAGATGCATATAAAAGTCTGGGACAAGCCTACAGGTAGTTACATTCAGAAATAGTTTTAAAATCTGTTTCTATCTGATTGTGTTCTTGAAAATGCATTCCAAGTTTTACACATCTGTTACAAAACTCTGCAGAATCATGTATGTATTTGGTAGCTCTTACAGACAGTATGACTATGTCACAGTATGTTCAATGTAAGTAATTTCTAGGTTTGCGTTATGTTTTTAGTTTAGGCTTCAGTGGCAGCTGAGTTTTCAAGACTGAAAGGTTAGGAAAAGAAAAGCTTAATGATCTTAAAAAAAAATCAGCGTAATGTATAAAAAGATGAGGAAAAATGTGAGTTGTGTACTATTTCTATATTAATACTTTTCACGATAATTTCTCTGTAACTATTTTTACAAAAAGCTGTCGTGCATGTAGAATAATTCCAGTCAATACATTTTCAGTTTAGCTACTGCTTTCAAATACTATATGCTTTCTTCTTATTCAGCATTTAAGTAGTTAGTGTATTTTTTTAAAAAGTGTTTATATTTAGAAGATAAAAAGACATGTTCTAGATAGTGTTTTCCAAGAATTCTGTCTCTGGAAGTCTTTTTTTGTTTAGATTTGGAAGAAATACTGTAGCTATGAGCATTTATTGTTTATGTCCACTGAGGATTGTGAAGATCTGTGATCCCATGGGTTTATATTTCAGAGTGTGCATTTCTGGGAGTGAAAAACACTGTGCAGCTGTTCTGTTATTAACACTGAAGAACAGTTGCAGAATTGCTGCTTTTATTAAATAAATTTTCCATTAGTTCTGTGTTCCTCTTTAATGCTATCTGCTTTGGATGTGTTAAAGCAACTTGTAACAAGTAATTTCATGTTCGCTGTTGCCTTCTATATTCTTCACTTTCTGCTTTGTGGAATCACCTAGAGAACTTGGCAACTTTGATGCTGCTACAGAGAACTTCCAGAAGGCTTTGCTCCTAAATCAAAATCACGTTCAGACTTTACAGCTGAAAGGAATGATGCTTTATCATCATGGTAGCTTAGATGAAGCACTAAAGAATTTTAAGGTAAGCAAACCCTAAGTAAATAAGGGAGTAAAATGTTTTCATAAGGACTAGAGTTCAACAAGTGCTATAAAATAGGCAAATATCAGAGTTTTTAGTTTTGAATGTGTAGGAACATTTGAACTAGAAATATTTCTTGTGAAGTCTGTCTTAAAAGATGTATAAAACTTTACAGTTTTTAATTAAAAATTGAGTTTTGATAAAAATCAGATACTTCCTCTAACTTTTATGAATTTCTAAAACCAAGCTCTGGTAGAAATGTTTTATCTGGTTTGGTATTTTTGGTTGGGTTTTTTTTTTTTTTGTAAAGTGGTAATATTTTAGTTTGGGTTAAGATCTAAAGGGCTTTTTTTATATCTGATGGAAGAAGGAATATAGTCGTCTTTGCAATTTTAAGCTTAAAATAAGAATACAGAGTTCCGTATCTCTCTGATTTTTCTGAAGTATTTTCTTTGTTTTATAAAACTTAGAATAGGTTGTGATTCATTAAACTTGTAAAAGTGTGTGTGTTTCATAGGTAAGCAAAGTATTGCCTCTTTTCATTGCCATTAAATAACAGCCTTGTTTTGTAGATAGAACAGAGGCATATGTTAATCATGTGTCCGTGTCCTTAAAACCAGGATTTAAAGAAGGTGTGCAAGCGATTACATCCCTTTCTAAATGAGTCATAACTTTATGTGCATCTTTGCGTTCACCTTCTGTAACACAGTTTGTAGGTACTGGTGTAATTGAAAAGGTATTTCAGCGTTTAAGGTGGACATGCTCTTCTAAAATCATGTTAATGTTAGGAAACTCAGAGCATTTAATTTTCAGTGATAAATATGAATATGCTATGCATTTAACGTAGCGTAAAGAGTTGGCTAACATTACAGAGTACTAATAAATGAACTACTGAAGATACTAATATTGTCAGGAATGTTTTGTCTAAGTTTATCCAGCTAGTGTTTAAACTTCTGTAATGCTAATATAATTAGAACAAACATGATCTATTGTCATAAGAATTTCATATTTTCACTGGCAGTTCTTTTTTTCCTCTAATGAAGCTGAAAATACTATTCTTATATTTGCTTCCAACTTAAGTGCTCAGCATCACTTGAAAGGAAATTGCAGTGGAAATAGATGTTAATAGTCAGTAAAACTTTTCACACAAGTCTTCTGACCAAAAAGGTTAGTTTATTTCAAGATTTATTTCAAGATTCTGTTTCTTGATTTGTGTGTGTTTTGTCTCTTCAATCTCTTAGAGATGTCTACAATTAGAGCCATATAACGAAGTATGCCAGTACATGAAAGGTCTCAGCCATGTTGCAATGGGACAGTTTTATGAAGGCATAAAAGCTCAGACTAAAGTTATGTTAAATGATCCACTACCTGGTCAGAAGGCAAGCCCAGAATATTTGAAAGTGAAATACCTCCGAGGTAAGTTGAATTTGTCTTTCTTTTTTTACATTCTCTTAAATCCTACAAGAACCCTAAAAATGCAGGTGCACTTGTAGTTACGACCATTTGAAAGAAACCATCATATGCTGTCATGGGCACTGTTGAGTGTCTGTTTAAAAAAAAATATGTACACTGATCCTTATTTGTTCATGCAGTTAAAAACTAACACCACAAATGAAATATACATTTCTTTATAATGGTAAAATGTTGTGATATTTCATTGAAATAGGCTTATTTGTAGACAGCAAAATTAAATTATCTAAGAATCATGAATTATTAAAGTCATGTTGGATAACTGACAAATACGTGTTTCTTGTTTTTATGTAATTATGTAAGTAGGCTGATTATGCAAACAGTATTTAACTTTATTTCTTTACTCCAGAGTACTCTAGATATTTGCATGCACATTTGGATACCCCTCTTACAGAGTATAATATTGATGTAGATCTTCCTGGAAATTTCAAGGACCACTGGGCCAAAAATCTTCCTTTTCTTATAGAAAATTATGAAGAACAACCAGGGTTACAACCACATATAAAGTAAGTAATGTAAACAAGTGAGTTAATATTTTTCAAAATTCTGGGGATTGGAGTTAGTTTAGCTCTTAAAACTGAAAGAATGAAATATGGTGATTTTCTTCCCTTCCGTCTTCACATAGTTAATAATATTCATGTTCTGTTGCCTTACTGATTTAACTATTATAGTCCTTTCTTGCAATTAATGTTAAGGAGTTGAGCTTGAGATGCTCAGTGTAGCACTGTGTACCACCCTTATTACAGTTTCTTATTGTGTAAGTTTATGTTTTATTATAGGTGTAACTTCCTAGATACTTAATAGATTTTTAATGGCATCTGTGTTTCACTGGGAAAAAAATACTCTCCAGAATAATTTAAATAACCTGTATTTTACAAGGAGGGTGATTTCAGTCGACAAAGCAGGGGATTTATTAGAATTAGCTTCAGACGTATCTAGGTAAAGGAAAGAGAGCAATTTCTCCTGCTGTGAATTAATGTGTAGATATATTTTCTTGTATTCATTTTATTGATGTAAAACAATGGTGAGTTAAAAATTAATGGCTTTTGTGTGTATGGAATAGTATGGAGTAGAATCCATCTTTTTAGCACAAGAAGCTTTTACAGAATTGAAGGAGAAGTTATAGAATAAGGCTTACAGTCTCTATACATATTCTTTTCTTACTTAGTGTTGAAGTTCCTCAGAGTGAATGTCACATTGAAGGCGAATGTATTATCTTTGAATTTTATCACTAACTATAAGCAAGTCTGAAGGTGAAATGCTGATTTTGACAGTAAAAAGATCTACTGTTAAATTCAGTAAGACCAGGATTTCATTTGAAATGCTGAGCATAACTGCCATGTGCTGTGTGTGTTCAGTGGGGTGGGTGGAGGAATAAGTGTTGTTTATACCCCTTTTAAGTATTTGTCACACAAACAATATTGATAATCAGAAAAAAAAAGCCTCAGCTGTATTTAACTTCTAGGACTTTTATTGCCAACTTGTCTGATATGTGTTTTTCTTCTCTCTAAGAGATGTGTTATTTCAGAATTTTGAAAGCTATAAGCCTGATGTGCAAGAACTCATATGTGTAGCCGATCATCTGGGTTCCATGATGCAGTATGAGACACCAGGATTTCTTCCAAATAAAAGAATACACAGAGGTATAATGAAAATGCTCTGTAATACTGAGTGGAAAAAAACTCAAATCAATACACTGATAATTTGATGCTATACCTTTGCTATCTGCAAATTAGTTTTATGCTCTGCTCCTATCAAATCAGATAAAAAGTTTAACACAATTATGTCAGCAGTTTCTTGACTAGTTGGGGACTGGAAATCATCATCTCCCAGATTTTATTGAAGTTGACAGTTCTTTTCCTGTAAATACATAATTTTCCTGCTTCAATTTTCCCGCTTTGTACCAAAATGACTGGCTTTAATTGGTTTCCTCTTTCTGTTTTTGTTTGTCCCTCTCTTCTCTTTTGCCATCCTCAGCAATGGGATTGGCCACTCTAGAAGTAATGCAAGCTGTGCAGCGAACTTGGGCAAACTCAAAAGTTCGAATGAATGGGAAAACCAGACTGATGCAGTGGAGAGATATGTTTGATATTGCTGTGAAATGGCGAAGGTAATGGTGGAAAAAAAGAGAGAACAAGCCTTTTGTCAGTTGTAATAATGATGCATGCTTCAGTTAACCAAAAGGCTGAAGTCACGGAGGAGAAAATGAATGCTTGCCACTACCCTGTAAATAAGAAGTGTTCTGATAAAAGAGAAGGATGGCTTAGGTACAAGGAGTGCACTTCTGAAAATACTCTATTTCTTTTTCTTTTAAAAAAAGAGGGGAAGAGTTGAGAATAGCATTTTGTGGTTGAGGCAAAGTTATGAAAGACCATAGGATACATTACAGCTTAAGCAAACAAATACTAGCAGTTTAAAACACCAGCAACATAAAACTCTTATGAATTTGGTTTATTTTTGTTATGAAAATCATACATGTGTTTAAATAAATTGAACTCTGAATTCTGGCTTTTGCCTAAAACTATTCTGTGAACAAAGCTCACTTAAAATATTACATGCAATGAAGTGTGTGCCAATATTAATGCCCTTTTGTCTTTATAGGATAGCTGACCCTGACCAGCCTGTGCTTTGGTTGGACCAAATGCCTGCCCGAAGCCTTAGCAGAGGTTTCAATAATCACATTAACCTTATCAGGTATGAGAGTTTTACCAAACAGCCTTTCCCCACACACTAAGGGATTGTACCACAATTTATTGGCTGTTTATGAAATAGCATGTTGCAGTATTGAATGTATGTGTGCTTATTTTTTTGATTTAGCATTGAATTTATAATTTCTAATGGAACATTTACAGTTTGTGGACCTGACGTTTTCCCTCATGACATTTCTTCTTTTTCCTGAATTTCAATTATACCATTGAATTATAGCAAGATTTAACTAGGATCCAGAACATGCATATTTTTATGTGCTGTTTTTAATTCCAAAATCTAATTTTTACATTTAAGGCTAAGTTCATCACAGTTGTCATTTTTGCAAATGCTGCTTCACAAAGACAGTGGTGGCAGTAATGAAACAATGCTGTTCTACTAGCTTTAATACCAATTTACAATAGAAAGGAAACCAATGGTTCTTTTAGTTGTTTTCAAAGCAGGCCCAAGTAAAGCAAAAATGAAAAAATATATAACCTATGAAAGGTAAAGACTGCACTTTCAAACTAAGGTAAAATATAAAAGATTAAACCACTGTTGTACGTTCCATCTTCTCCCATGCTGCAAGACTTGGTATTGTAATCATGACAGTGCTACCTCTCATGAAGTTGTAGAAGTGTGAAAGACTCAAAGTGGCAACATCACTGTCAATCACAGGAGTAAAGTGTGTTCGTGTAATAAATATGTAGCCAGGTTTCATCTTATTTTGCCTCCCTGCTGTCGGAAGTATTGAGCCTTTGATCTGTCATTCTGCTTTTGTACCTATTTTCCACACAACTTCTCAAAAATAGAACAGGAAGCAAAGCCTTCTCAAAAAGTTATTTCAGGCAGAGAAAAACAGTGATATTCTAATGGTCACATGTAAAGGCTAGTGAGAATTCATCCACACTCTTCCTTCCACTCTACAGAATGGACCGTAGCAGCATCCACTTCACTTCAGGGAGTGGTTATAATGTAGTGTTAAACACCAGTGCAGATCAGTAGTTGCCCTGTGCTGGTTGTGCTCAGGATGTGCTGATTCTTGAACAGCCTTATGCTCAGGCTTCTGCCTTCCCTCAAGCCAAGTGTTGCATTTGGGCCCCAAGCTCTGTCCAGCTCTGCTGTTGCTGCATCCCTTTCTGATCATGTGTACAATGCAGCAGGAACCACAAGTATTTCACCTGTTTCTTCCCGGTTTTATTTTGAATGAGAATAGTGAAAGCTTAATTTCTAGGTGATCTGTGCTGGCAGAAGGACATGCATCTAATAACACCCAAGTACCATGCTGAAGATAATATTGAACATTGAATCTGGGGAAACATGTCCCTGTACAGGATCTTTGTGTCTGCAACTGGTTTTCACCAGCCAAAGTACTTTACTTGTTTTCCTCTCATCAGGCAGTGCTGGCAAAACTTATGTTTTACTGTTCCAGCTATTTTGGTGATTTCATAGAAATATGAAAGAAGTTTCATGAATGTTCAGAGTGATAGGCTCACAGTTGAATCTAATTCTAACCTTCTTGTTTTGGCTCAGCCTTGACTTTTGAGGATCTCATCAGCATTTTGTTTGTGCTTTTTGATAGCTAGGTCATGGTTCCTTGAAAATTATTACTTTGGCACTCCTTTGGAAGGAACAATAACTTTGAAGCAGCCTAAATATTGCAACCTTAGGCATCAATCATAATTTAGTACTGGATGGCAGTTGCATCCTTTTAGATTCTGGAAACCTGTACTTGTTTGGTTGTTCTGCATCCCAATAATAGCTGCTTTTGTTGGTCATTTTTCTGTAGTGATTTGTTTCTGCTTTTGGATTCCATTCCAGTGATTTCATGTGAGTTAAGGGAGAAAAGAAATTAATATATTAAGTGGCAATAGTTTTATTTTTCATTTATTTGATTTCTTTTAAGCATGTTCCGGTCCATTATTCCTTCTAAATGACAATTTACTCTTAGTAGATTATACAGAATGGTTTAATCTTCTAGTATTACTTGACTGTAAAATGGCTGCTATATTTAGGCCACCTATACAGGTTGCCTAGAGGTAGCAAATTTTTTGATAAGCAAGGTCACTTTGTGGTCGTTTGTTTTTCAGGAAGACATACCCTACTTTGTTTTTCACTTATGATTTGGAAGTTATTCTTATAACTGTATTACTAATGCTGAATTCTTTGTGCAGTATGGCTACCTGAAAAAGAGGTGTAACAGCAGATTATTTAGACTACCAAATGACAAATGGCAGCCTTTCATGGTCATTAAATATATAAAGACAGAAACTGTTCAGTCAAGTAAGAAGTGTAACAATAGCAGTTGGGTATTCTTTTGGAATTCGTAATGGATCTAGCCATGCTGAGCTTAAACTGCTCCTAGGTTTTGTTTGGTCCAAATTGTGCACTGGTAATTTCTGTGTGCAAAAGCATTTGCATTAGATATCTGTTAATATAACACTTTACTCAGAATATTTTGCGTTTGAAATCCATTACTGTTCAGTAATTCCTATCAAATGAATCTTGGCATGGAGGCACTAGCACTCAGTGACTGATGAATTAAAGATTCTTTTCCAGAGTGGAAAATGTTTGGAGTGTGTCAGAAAAAAACTTTTTTTAAATTTTGCTCTGAGTCAATCTGGGGGCCTTTTATTAAAGGTGTATGCGAAACATCTTGCACTGGGCTTCCAGATTTTAACATTCTCAAGTTGTAAGTGTATTGGCTGTGTACTTCTTCATGGGTCTGTAGGCAAGTACAACTTTGGCTTATCTCCTTTATGGTTTAAATGATCACAGCCACCAAGTTTCATTTAAAGTACAGAAAATGTTTTTGAAAGCTTAAGTTATTTTCATAGGCAAAAGAAGGGTTTGGGATTAAATAAGCATTGATGATATATTGAATATTCTTATTTAAAAAAATAAATACACTCTCTGGAACACTGCTACTTTTGAGTTCTTGGTGGTAGTGTTTATTAAATAAAGAGAAAGTGAGAATAAACCCAGAGCCCTTCTGACCACATGCCAAAAGTCTTTTCTTGATACTGCTTCTTCTAGATGGCTTTACACAATGATAGGTCTGATTTGGATGCATTTCCCAAGATGCCACTAAAGGAAAATCTAGTTCCTTATACTGGCACACTTCTGCCTGTTGTACAGTTATTTTTTTTTTTTAAATACAGATGGAAAATGATGGGACGTACAACAAGGGCAAATTATGTATATATATCTGTCTTCATCCTTCCACTTTCCCTACCTCTTTTTCCTGTGTGCAGATATGTGTATGTGTTCTAATTCTGTTCAGCTTTTAAAGAATGATTTTGCCATAAATTTGAGACTAGGCCTACTAAAGTGTGAGACTGTCAAGTGAGATGTTAGACACTTAAGCTACTAAAAATTACTTAGACTGGAAGAAAAGCTAGGTGTACACACCTTCCTGTGATTGACAGTGGTTTTGCTTCCTCAGAGAGCGATAACGTTTGCTTTATAAAATCTTGTTTTGTAGACTGGGAGAAGATGAAGGACTCCTACAAATGCAATAATGGTATGTAATTTTTCCTCTCAGAGTGGTTGTAGTCCTAATAGGTTTCTACAAAGTTTCCAATGTATATTTTTTCCTCCGTAGTACCAGGGAAAAAACACCCTTCTGATGTTTTTGCTTAATGGTTACTACTTGCAACTGTTAGGAGTCATAGCAAAATTGCTTTGTTATAGAGGAATGTAGGTGAATAAAGAAAAATGCATGTGGACTGTCAGAGCAGATCAACATGAAAATATATATAGGCAAATATTAAATTGGAGTGTTGGTTCTCAACATCAGTCAGTGTGCAGATTGAGAATTGCCTCCTAGCTCTCAGTATCTGAGTGTAAATAACTGTCTTAAGAAAGATTATGTCCTTGTACAAACTGATAGTTGTCAGATAGATAAGATTTACTGCATGTAGGCACACTCAAAATTGGGAAATACACGTGAAATCTAGTTCATTAGAAAATGACACCACTAATGATACGTAAGCTTTTGCAAGTTCAGTGTGGAATCTTTTTTCAAAGTAGGGGATGGGTAGTTCACCAGTTCGGACTTGCCTCTAGTTCTTTCCTTTAATTTACAAAATATCTATGGAGTTCTATCAAATACTAAGGAATAATATTTGTGTCTCACCACTGGAATGTTGGCTTGAAAAACTTGACTTTGAAAAAAATTTTTGTTTTCTTTGTAGGGGACAGGTCATTAATATGCGGTACCTGGAATATTTTGAGAAAATTCTTCATTTTATCAAAGATAGGATCCTTGTTTACCATGGGTAAATTGCTGATACTTTTTTCCCCCATGCTTTGCTCCCCTGGTAATATTGATTTAGAATTAACATTACTTTCATTTCAGTAAATCTGAGGGATATTTTCTTAATTTTACTAAGTTGTAGTTTTCTTAGTATTTAAGATTGTCTTATTTCCTGTTGGAAGTGCAAAGTCTTATTCATTGCCATGTAAAGAAACTTTAACTAACAGGAAGAAAACATTGAACTACAGTGTACCGAGAAATTAATAATGGTGTTGAATTTGAACCCACAGTTTTGGCATGAATGGGTCTCAATTCTTTCTGAAAATATTACTTATTACAGATGTGTTTGGATTCCCTCAGTAGAAGGTAGTACAGTTTCTCTGAATACTGAGATTAATTTGTTAAATAGTAGAAGTGAGGAAGAAAAGAAAGAAGATATGGAAGGTAATTTTAACTGAAAGTGCTGTTTGACAAGTAGTTTTAAAGGAACAGAGAATCTTTAGTACCTGTTACATAGATGGGGTGGTAGACCTTGTTCTGGAACAAAAGACAATTGTAGAATCTTGAATGGAACAATGTGACTAAGGGTAATCTGAAAATTAATGTTGACGTCTATTTCAAACTTTGATCAGCTTTTATGAATAAAATATCTTCCCTGACATTAAATTAGGAAACTCTTTTAGCTTTAAACCCTCTAATTTTTCTTTGACCTGATAACTTACATTAAATATTGAGTTCTCTTTTCCCATCTCATTATGCTGCTTAAATAACAAAAAATTGAAGTGCAGAAAATCCTTACAGAAGTTGAAAGCATTTCAGTTTTATAAAATTTAGGATACTTTCTGAGATATGCAAGTTCTGTAGTAACTGAGACGTCTGTTCTTTATTGGGAGAAAGTTTGTTCAGAGAGAGGCAGCAGCATTTGACCTTAAACCGATGTCACAGTTTAGCCCTTGCCTGGCTAGATTTGACAGCTAATATCATACAGTTGGGCTCTTGGTTCCCTTCTCCCACACACCAGTGAAAGGGGAAAGGAAAATGAGAGGAAAGAGACTTACAGGTTGGAAACTAAAACTACAGCTTGTAACCAAGTATGAAGGAATTAATTTTCCGATAAGTAGTAATCAAATAACTTTCAATAACTTATTCCACTATGACCAGTGAGGTTTAAGCAAGACGGATTTCCAGAAATGCTACTTATGTTCAGCTATTGTGACTCTGTATTAACCTTTTTTCCAGTGCCAATAATCCAAAAGGACTATTAGAGGTTCGAGAAGCTTTGGAAAAGGTACATAAAGTAGAGGATCTTCTTCCCATAATGAAGGTAAATAAAAGAAAGACTTCAAAATGTGATAAAAATAAGAAAATGTATCTTGGGAGATATCCAGTTCCTCAAAATATAACCATTGTAAGCTTAAAATTAGTAACTGGAAACACTAAATTAGGTTATTTCAAGTCTGCACATGTAGGGTATGACCTTCCTTTTGATACCTGCAGATGTGTGGTGTGTATTTGAAAGGCTTGGCCTAACTGTGAATTGATGAAGAAAATGCAGGAAAACAAGGTGTTGGATTTAATACTGTGAAGCCAGCTTTATCAACTGAGAGACTTTATGGTCAGATCCAATATAGTGGTCTCACAGTATGCCTATACAGTATGAAGAAAGAAAAAAAATCGAAGATGTGTCTCTTAAAGATTAGGAACATGGAAACTCTTTTTACCTTAGTTTCATTGGTGCAGGTCAGTGTATGGTGAGGCTAGCAGGGGAAACGGGAATAGTTGCCCTCAGTGACTGATAGCTAATCTGAAATGAAATCTTGGTTTATGTTCTTGTGTGTTGGAAGACTGTCAGAAAAGGAGTGGGGAAACCTACAGGTTTTCTTCTTGCTGATGGTGATCATTGTAGAAGTGCTTTAGTTATATGATGTGCAAAGTGATTTATACTCTTGCCTCAACTTAAGTAATAAAGGCTTGAGGTGAGCCTTAAGTAAAAGGTCTTCCCCCTCTCCCTCTACTTCCCCAAATTAACCTAGGATGAGCAGTATATAAGTATCTGGGTTTGGGGAAACACTGTTAACAAGTATTCCTTTTTAAAGGATTGGACAGGATTTTACTTAGAGTAGAATAAAATTTGGGAAGGAGCAGTAATTCGAATTACAGACAAACTCATTGTTTTCTTATCAGCTGTGTCCACGTTTCAATTAAGCAAAGCTAACAGACTGCCATAAACCAAAGCTTACTGAAGACACATTGCTGTGACTCTCTGGATTCAGATTGGTTCACAGTCATAGTGTGCTCTCCTTTGTGCACTACATATACTTTTTCAGAAGCTGCATGGCTCAAGCAGTAAATTTTTCTATTTTTTTTTTTAATATGTATTACTAATATAAGTGTCTTCAAAGAACATACTGTAATTTTGGAGATCTTTTTTGTTATTGTCTTGTTCTTGGCCTTGAGAAATGAAGCCAAATGGATGCTAATTGAACCTAAACAAAAACTTGTGATAAAGAGGTAGTAGATGTTGGAGTGGATAGACAATGTTTCCTGCTGACTCACAAATGTGCAAATAGGGCCCTGTACAGCACCTAATATGGCTTCTGTTTAATTCTAGACCAGAAAAAAATACTATTAGTGGAGTTAAAATTAATTATGGGTTAACAGAGAGGATGATGAAAATGTATAAGCATAGGGGACTACACATGACTTGCTTCAAAATGAATGTCTCAACTGGCAGCAAATGCTCTTCCTGGTTTTCACAATCTGTACATTTTGCTCTGACTTGATTCTCCTGTATCCCATTCCAAATGTAGTGAAGTGGAATGCTGCTTCTCATTAGAAGCATTTAGATTTGTTTCTTCAAACAAATGCAGATTCTCTCTAACAAAACATTGTGGATCACAAGTATTATCTTAAAATTAATAATTCATTCAACGCTATTGCATAATAGTCATTTATAGTGCCTGTTTCAAACGAACATCTGCTAACATTGATGTAGTTGGGTTATTTGGGTAGCTGGGGAATGTTGTATGTCAAAAGCTAGTCTTTTGGCTTTACTTACGTACAGTTTTGGCTGGCTTATACAACTCTCTGGCTGCAGTATTACACTTAGATAATGTAGCTTTGTAAAATGTTTAAACTTTGTGATATTTTTGCTTCTGGTAAGGATAAACATTAATGGAAATCTGATCACAGTTAAGAAATTATTGCTGTGATCTGTATTCTGGAATCTACACTTAGACTAATGCAGCTACTTAGTGTAAGCATAGAGCAGGCTCTCATCTTCCTGCTTTTGCATTACCATTATTACACCATAAGGTTACTATCAACATGTAACTTGGGGAGAAGTCTGTATAACTCAAACCACTTTGTACAGTTGCTTTTCATAAACAGTTCTACTTTATACTCACTATATAGTTTGAATGCGGCATACTGACATTCAACTTTAAATATTTATGATTTCTCTTCAGTAGGAAATCTAGGATAAATGAAATAATGCAGTTCATCATAACTCTGTCCTGTTCCCTCTATTTGTCCATTTTTATTTCTGTTCCGTGTATTTTAGATGTTTCAAAACAATAGCCGGGCAAGCTTGGCTCTGTTCACTCTAATATTGCTTTTTCATTATCATTTTGAAAGCATTTTAACAGTAAAACAAGAGATGGGTTTACGGTGAACACAAAAGTCCCCAGCCTCAAGGATCAAGGGAGAGAATACGATGGATTCACAATTACAATAACAGGAGATAAGTATGTTCCTTGTTTTCAGATATTTGATACATTAAGTAATGAAGAAGTATTATCGACCAGTCTTCTCAAGTGCAATTTCTACTTGCATGAAGTGGGTTTGTTTTTTAGTAGTGGTGTTTTTGTAAATAACTAAAAACGTGTTTGTTTCAGGACTTCTGATTCCTACTATGCTCTCTAACAAAGAGGGAATATGGATAACATTGAAGTTGGCCCAGTTGTGAAGATTCTCTAACATATAACACAAAAGGGAAGAGAGACCTCGTTGCGTATTTTAGACTATAAAATGCCTAAAGGGGGGGAAAAAATCAAAAATCTCAGCCTTTATTCATATCAGAAATATATTTCTTGTTGTGAGACCCTGTCTGTTGTGGAGACTGAAAATCCTGAATGGAATGGAAGTTTCTATGATATAGGAATGGAAAGAGATTTGTCTTCTGACTGGATTTTTTTCCTTTTTTATGCTTATTTTTGAACGGTTGGCAAACCTTCTTCTCTGTGCATACCAAATTAGATAGTACCTGAATTTATGAGGATACAACTTAGGGCTGCCCTTCGGTTGAGGTAGAAAATTCCTCACTCTGTGGGTACTGCCTCCTTGGCCTCCTGTAGTAAGAGCATTAATCTGAAACTCAGAAGCTCTGTCCTGCTACTAAATAATTACATTCTATGCTTTTGTATCTTTTCCAGAAGTTGTGTGTTTTCAATGAGTGGCATAGAAGCTAAAATTCTCTTCTAAAATGTCAACATGTCTCTTGGGTTTTAATTGAGATTTTAAATCATATGCCTATATACTGAAATGGCATTTAATATATGCACCTCACTTTTTTGGGAAAAATATTTTGGTATCAGCAAGATGGTCTTAACTTTGTTCTGCACAAACTTTGTTTTGTTTTGTCTTTTGATCCATAGATAGTAACTATACTTTTATACCGAAACAGTTCCGCTTTGGTACTTTAAAAGTTAACAAAACTATACTTCATGTTCTGTACAAAAATCCCGAGACCATAAAGATAGTTTAAAATTTCACATTTTTAATATTTTACGTACACTTTAAGTGAAACATTAATGCTTGTCAGATGTTCTTCAGTGGGAATGCTTCATCTGTGTTTAAACAGCAATCTTTATTTACTCTTTCAGACAAACTTACAGTGTGATAAAATGTATTTAATTCAGTGGGGGGGTGATTTTTGTTTGTTTTGCTTAAGAGGGGCAATGCATATAATCTGCTTTAGGAAAAGCAATAGGAAAGATCTCTGTTCAAACTTCATGAAGTTCTGTTCAAAATCTTTCTTAATCCTTTTTTGTTTCATCTCCTTGATAGAGTGGGGAACATCCTGTTTTCAGTAGAAACTCAGACAACAGAAGAGAGAACACAGCTGTATCACGCAGAAATAGATGCGCTATATAAAGACCTAACAGCTAAAGGAAAGGTTCTAATTCTGTCTGCAGAGCTAGCGGTAAGGCTGTTGTAATGGAAATGATGTATTCCTTGATAAAATCCTATTACTTTTTTATACCTTCTGCTTAACAATCACTGTTCTAATACTTTTTGACAGAGATCTTAAGTAATAAAATCAACTTCTTGTTTAAACCCAGTTATGACAAATACTATTAGAAGTGGCCATAATTGTTATCTGTTACTTCAAAATTTGCTGTGCTTTGCTGCAGTGATAGTGAGTGTCCAGGCAAGGTCTAAATGTCAGTGTGTCCTTTTTTTTTTTCCTCTTTATTTTCTTTATTTTTCTTACGATTCTGTGGTTCACTGTTTCATCATCCTGTAGGAATTAATTGGTAAGTTTTGCTGCAACTGGTGTACATGTTTGATTATCTTGCCATATAAGTCTGTCATGTATTGAGAAATAATATGTAGACAATATCCAGACATGATGCTTAGCTGTGTAACAAGATATAGTTGGCAACAATAACCTGACGGGAGTCTCCGGACATGGTTGAATACGTCAAGAAAAATATAATGAGCAACCTTGAAGAGATTTATATTCTCTGTTTAAAACTAGTATATATACTCGTTGTTTTCTGTAGGATTTTATGCCTTTTTAGAAGGGCATCCGATTCAGTGCTGAATTGTATGATAAAAATTATTATCTTTGCTTCAAAGACTTTGCCATTTTTAATAATTTTACTAGTGAATGAGTGTTTCTCACGATCCTTATAAACCCCCCTTAGAATTTGGCTCATGGTGGCTACATAGGAGATAAGTAACGCCAATTCATGAGAAGCACTGGAATTGTTTGTGTTGAATTGAACTCCAATGAGAATCTGACTATGTTTGAGCTTGTGCTTTTTCATAGATTAACTCTGTTTCACTTAAATTTTAAAATATAAAAAAATAATTTGCTTTAGACATCTATAAATGTTCTTAGCTTGATGTTTCTCACGTTTTAAGTAATTCTTTAAAAAAAAATTACAGTACCACAAGACTTTCCAATATGTGCTCCCTTATGTGGTATTACCTACCTATTAAATTATCTTGAATTCACTTTGGTTTTTTTCCCTTGCTTAGGAAGTAGATGCTGTTTGCAACTTGATCCTGTCATTAGTTTATTACTTCTATAATTTAATGCCACTTTCAAGAGGATCTAGGTTAGTGATTGTCTTTATCTTATCTATTATCTTGGGTTCATACTGTAAAATGTCGATGTGTTGCAGTATCTTAAGGTATTTTTAATATTTAAATAAGCTCTAGGTTGAGCTGTGTCCTTGCACAGTCGCTCATTTGTGCTGCCCTGACAATAGGTGCTGACTTAATACTGTTTTAAAAGCTAGTTTCTAATTGATGGTAACTGTTCATAGCTGCATGTATATTTAAAGTTGTGAGCAGTCTGTATCTATAAACTTCAGCTCACAGATTGAAAAGTGTCATTTTTAAATTGTAATGTTTGGATTCCTAGTCTATATTATATTACACTACTGTAATTTCACTCAAGAAGCTTTATAGAAGCATGAATTTAAGGTGAAATATACTTTTAGATACTTTTCTTTTTAATAAAATACACTAAAATAGTATTTTAGAAATTTATTGCAGCTCTTAGGGTCGTCAGATGAAATCCTAGAATAAATCCCATCTGTTCAACTGAAATTCTTGTTTAATTCAAGCCTAGCTATGTCTGAGATTATTAGGAATCTCTGTTCCACAAAGTACTGAAGAACTTTTAGCTTATTATTAAACACAGTTCAGTAGAAAAATAACATTTTAAAAATCCTGAGACTTCATTTTTATAATCACACTTTGCCTTTATCTTACAAAATATACAAATTAACAGAAGTTCTGAGTTTCATAATTTAAAAAAAAAATTACATTAAAAAATTAAGTAATTGAACAGCTTTTCTGAGACTCCATTGCAGCTGAGGTCATAACCTCTTCTGGGCTACAGCTAAGCTTCTTGTGAACAGGAGTTTGCTTTGTTTTCAACTTTATGGAATCTTAAGAACTCGAAAGTCTGAAATTATGATTCTGACTACTGTAGAAACAGTGCTGTTCAGTAGTTAAACTCCATAGGATTGAAACTTCATTTCAGTGGTGCTGGAAAGTAACAGTGATTTCAAATTTTAACTGTTTGATGCTTGTTTTCACTTCTAGAATAAAGTAACTAACACCATAATTTTTACTAGCCTGCTGTTAAACAGTAATATCTTCTACTTGTTTTGTAGTCTAAAATAGCATTATGGAAAGACTTCTACTTTGCTGAGTTTGATTTTGATTTGTTTTTTCTTAGCGTGATAGCTTATTCAGTGATCATGGGAGCACTAATGGCAAGTGGAAAAGAAGTATCAGGAAAAATCCCTAAAGGAAAGGTAAGTATCAAAATACACTGGTTCAGCCTTGATAGAACAGGTAATATTTGTAAACGTGAGTAAGGAGCTGTAACAATTAAGAGAGGTTGCACCCATTTTTACTGACGATGGCTTAGGTGTGTACAATACTGCCTTGCAGCCTGAGAGAGTTTTGAAAAAATCATTGCTATTTTGACAGCAGGTGAGATTTAGAAATAGTCTGCAATAATTCTGGTTAGCAAAATCATAGCAGTTTGTGTCCCACAGTAATTACTTATTTGTAACTGAAGCATTTCTACAGTGCTGAGCTGCTCTTTCCAGCTCTCTTTGAGAAGGGTTCTGAGAATCCTTGGGCAGAATTAATGACTCTCTAGAACACAGCAGAAATTTTCTCTTTGTTCTCAATATATTCCAAAGCATGTAGGGCTGGGTAAGTAGGAATATATTTGCAACTTCTCTTGATTTCTCCTTCCCCTCCATGTTCTCCTTAATTTAAAATAAGTCCTAGTTTTTCAGTGATTACATTTGAATATTATACCACCATGCTGAACAAAGGGTTTTCCTTTCTTTATTCAACTATTGGTCTGTTAGCTGTGTTACTTTTTCAGCATTAAAGGAGCAAGAGCACCTCTGTCTCTTTAATCTATTGTCGAAGGAATTCGTGAAATTCAAATGAGAACCAAAATTGTTGAAGAAAATATCCTGAGTGTATAACTGAAGAAAGAGTGACTCTCCCTTTTGTTATCGAAAGCCCTGAAAACAATTAAATTTGTCTTTTCAATACAATGAACTCCTAGTAGCCTTTAAGAGCAAACAGCACTTGCTTAGTAGGAAATACACCATTAAGCTGGTATCTTCATTGTGCTGTGGGAGTTCAAGCTAAGGTAAAAGATTCGTGTGCTTCCTTATGCAGCTTCTTAGGGCTTAATAGAATGGTGCATTTTACTGATTGATTTTATGCAGGCAAGCAGGGTTTCAGGAGTACTAAAAGCCAAGATTTCTGACTTAGAAGAAGCTACAGGGTCACTTTTACATTTGAGGGTTTTTCCTGAAACAGAATGCCTTAACAGGAACAAAACCATTTTTTATAAAAGTTTGCTCCAGCTGGAAGAAATTGTTTTCACCAGTTTAATGGAGATGAGAATTTATTATTTTCTTTGCCATATTCCTTAGAAGGCTATTTCTGATCCCAAGCTTATGGCAACGTACATTATCACACCGTTTTGGAGACAAAGATGCCCAGTCATGAAATGTCCTGTTATTTCCAGGCAGGTCAGTCAGTAATCGTGGCCAGTGTTGATTCTGGTATTCATTGTGGTGCAAACCTACAAAGAGTTTCGGTGCCTGGCATGCATACTGACTTTCAAACTGGTGGTGAGACCAGTTAGTTAGCTTACTTCTGTCTTACCAAGAATATAGGTAGTGTGCTTTCAGAATCCTTTCTTGAATTCAGCTGAAATGTGTCGGCTTAAATGTTTTGGTAGTAGTGAACCAAAGGACTCAACTTTGTTTTGCCAAAAACATATTTTCAACTGTAGATAATGAAGCACAGAGTTCTTGGCTCTAAGTAGTCAAACACTGCCTAAAAGCCCACTGTGTTAAGAAGTAATTCAGAACGCCTGGAAAATGCAGTATACATCTACCAGTCGTGACACAGTATTTTCCAAAATACAGTATATAGAAATGAGAAATAGAATCATAGAATCATAGAACAACCAGATTGGAAGGGACCCATCGGATCCTCCAGTCCAACCATTCCCACCAAACACCAAACCACTTCCCCCAGGACCCCATCCACCCGTCCCCTAAACACCTCCAGGGAAGGGGAATCAACCACCTCCCTGGGCAGCTTGTTCCAATGCCCAGTGACCCTTTCTGGGAAAAACTTCCTTCTAATCTCCAGCCTAAATCTCCCCTGGTGGAGCCCGAGACTGCTCCCTCCTGTCCCGTCCCCTGTCCCTTGGGAGAAGAGCCCAGCTCCCTCGTCTCCACAACCTCCTCTCAGGGAGTTGTAGAGAGTAATGAGGTCTCCCCTCAACCTCCTCCTCCCCAGGACAAACACCCCCAGCTCTCTCAGACGCTCCCCACAGGTTCTGCTCTCCAGCCCCTCCACCATCCCTGTCGCTCCTCTCTGGACTCGCCCCAGAGCCCCAACATCCCTCTTGCGCTGAGGGACCCACAACTGGACACAGCACCCAAGGAGCGGCCTCCCCAGTGCTGAGTCCAGAGGGAGAAGAACCTCCCTGGCCCTGCTGGTCACACCATTTCTGATCCAAGCGCCAGGATGCCATTGGCCTTCTATCACCATGTTATCACCATGTTATCAAATATCACCATGTTATCACCATGTTATCAAATATCACCATGTTATCACCATGTTATCAAATATCACCATGTTATTTGGATATTGTAATAAAGGGCTGAGGACTCTTGGGACTTATTAGTATAAATATTGCATTGAGAGATAAATAACTGGATTTTGTCACAAAAGGAAGGATGTGTTTTAAAGTGTAAGAAGATTTGATGATTAACTTCCCGAAGTTAGAGAATTTAAGACTACTGTAATTTCTTAAGGGTTTTTTTTTTTTCAGCTGGTTGATTTTGAAGCAATGACAGCACCAGGGTCTGAAGCTTTTAGCAAAATAGCAAGGAGCTGGATGAATCTAAAAAGGTAAATATTTTTTTCAGAGCAGGAGTGGAGAAATAAAATGTGGAAGACATATATATAACTTTAAACCTATGCTAAAAATATGACTTAGAAATTATGCGTTTAGTAAGTGATTCAGTGTATTTTTTTAATACTGTTTAGAATTTGGTAAGAGGAGATTTAAACTTAGAAACACAGTAACTTATTTCTAGTCTAACAGCAGGGGTGTTTAGGCATTGTTATGTGTTATCCTCTAAGAAAATTATTTGGACTAATATTTTCTTCATTTTTTTTTCTAGTGGTCAAATTTGCCTCTTTATTATTTTTTTTAACATTAATAAATCTGGCAACTGAGGAAACGAGGCAAGGGAGAATGTTAACTTCTGGGTTTTTTTCCATTCTTATGGATCTCTTCAAACTACATATCAATAGCTGTTTACTTATCCTTTAGTACTATCTGAATGTGGAGAATAAGTATTTTTGGAGTGGATGGAAGTTTGGAATATACAGAACTGCATTACTTAGTATAAGTGTAGGACTTTTGTATATTACTTTAAAATTTTTATTTTCATACAAATTGATGTTTTGAATACTGAACACATTAATTCCTTGTCAATATTATGAATTTGGTGCATATGACTTGTCCCTTAGTCGTTATTCCACATACAAAATCTGAAGATTGGACCAGAGACAAAAGCAGTTTTAGTATCCTTCAGGTTGATGCTGAGACAATTTAAAGATGCTGAGAGAACAGGCTGATGTCCCTATGGGTTCATTTATAATATCTGAAAGTTGTATGCATCAAAGGACAATTTTGGTGACTGCAGGAAAGGAAATCTTTCCTCCATCTTCCAGAAGACTGTCTCAGGGAAACTATAGGCTGTGCAGCCTTGCTTTTGTGCCAGGGAAAGTCATGAAGTGGGTCCTCTAGAAAAGCATTTCAGGGTAAATGAAGAAGGTGACAGGAGACAGTTACGTTCGAGACAAATGGACAGCTAGATGGCTAGAAAGCTGTTTGGATAGTAAGATTTAGGGGGTTATTCAGCACTTATGACACACCTAGAATACTGCATCCCATTTAGGAGCAATTGTAGTAAAGAATATGGCAAACTGGGGCAAATTCAGTGGGGAGCCACCAAAAGGGTCTGGTTGTGCTGGAGGACATGTCTTAACTTATCCAGCCAGGAGAAGAGAAGGCTTTGACCTAACAGCAGCTTTGCAGGACCTGTGAGTACTGAGAAATTGGAACCAGGCAGTGCTTGATGGATGGACAAGAGGCAACATGCATGAGTTGAAACAAGTTTCAGACACTGTAATCTTTTCACCTGGAGGTTGGTCAAGCAGTGGAGCAGGTTGCCCAGAGAGTCCATGCAGTCTCCATCCCTGGATATTTTCAAGACCTGACAGGACAAGACCCTGACACCATGGTCTGACTTGGCAGCTTTTAGCAGGATGCCAGGCCACAGAGCTCTTGGGGTCTCGTCCACCTGAGTTATTCTGAGAGTCTGAGGAACTGTGCAGCCACTGTTAGTGCCAAATATCTCATACTGGTTAATGTTGTATAACTTTATTTTCTGTGGTTCTCAGCCTGGTGAGTTTCGCTTAGAACACAAAATCTCTTCCTAACCTGTAGGCTATTAAGAAGACTCAAGGACATCTTTACCAGACTCAGGCTAAAAATCTACATGTAAATGCAATCAAATTCACCATGATAGGAGTGACGTTTTTAAACTACAGAGTAGCAAGTTGTGGTTTTTATTAAAAGTAGTCTGCACAAATATTGTGACTTGGTTGTCTTGGAAATACAAAATACTTACGGTTCCCACAAATTTTTGCTGTATCTTCCAATTTATGTGCTCAACTTCTTTCTTAATCCTCTGTTCTTGGTTTTTTTGATTTTTTTTTTAAAGGCATATCGGTATGAAAGGGGAGCTTCTCTCTTGGGAGCAGAGTCAGCCTAAGTAATTTCAACTCTGCTTGCGTGTTTGTGACCCTCTTACTGTTGAAATATATGGGAAATGTACTGATTTGTGTTAAAAATAACCTAGCCAGAAACAAAATTTGTTTTTAACTGAGACAATTTTGTAGCATAGTCCCACCAATACTATTGCTGCCTCAAATCAGAGATGTATAATGGTCAAGTAATGAGCCAGAATGGAGAAAATGCCAAAGCTGGAATTTGTTGGTGCTGTGAAAAAAATTTGTAGAACCATAGCCCAAAGGATTTGAAGTAATAATATGAACATAATTGACTTATTTGTCTGTGGTGAGGAATAATAGTGGGTAAGTAAGGCTTGAAGACTTAAAGCAATAAAATTTTGCCGTAACTTTTGCCACTTCTGAATACTCTTATGTAGTCATTATTTTCATTCCATATAATGAGCAAGGAGTTATGGAAGCAAGAGCTAGTTGTGGGCAAGAAATTATTGACTTCGGGTCCTAAATGTAGGAGAAGTTGGTGACAAGAAGTATAAGCTAATGTGTTAACTTCCAGGTAAATCATAAAACTCAGCGAAAGATAATTTTTTTTCTCTTTTTTTTCCAGCATTTCACCTTCTTACAAGAGCCTACCATCAGTATCAGAGACTTTTCCAACCCTGAGGACAATGATTGAAGTACTAAATACAGACTCATCTCATTGTCTAAAAAAAACTATAGTTGTTGTATAATTTATACAAATAAAAGACCAAGAGGTACTGCTTCATAAATTATTTTGAAGGGGGAATTATGGTCAAAATTATTTGGTTTGGTTTCGATTTTTTTAATAGAGTAAACTTACTGGACTGGTTATCACTAGCATAAAAACAGTCTTTCTATGACCAATGGTATTAAAAAGGAATGAATAAGTATAACAACCAATTTCTTGTATTGAGACATACTCTAACAGGAAATACAGTTGTTTAGGGGCCAAACTAAAGAGCAATAAGAAACTTCTGTCATGGTTATGATCTGAACATACTGCAGGTGAAAATTTACGGGGAGAGAAAAAAAATAAAGAAAAGAGAGATGAAAGTAATTTGTGTTGGAAATACCACTCTACTACTTCCCATTTGTTTTTTTCCAAAGCTTCTGTCTTCTGCATGGAAAACTCTATTAGCTGTACATGTGTGAGTAACTGGTAAATTACTGCCTAAAACACAGGCATTTCATGTAATGCGACACAGCGAAGGAACAGATTTCAGCTTAAAGTAATCAGTTTCAGGAAGTCACCATTGGGTATCAAAACCAAACAAATGATGTATTTGGAGTTAGCATCTTGGTGAGTAAATGTCAGTAACACAGTAAACGTACATCAGTCTCCCTTTCCATGTACCCATTAGTGGTGGCGGTCGACAAAATTTGTCAATGGAGGAGAAGCTGTGAATACTGACCTCCGTTACAAGGAAGTCCCGGTTGATTTAAAGTTAGAATTCAATACTTGTTACCTTGATCACTGGCAGAATTGTAACAGCCATGACAGCTATAGACCTTCACGTATATGAAGGATTTCTATAAAGATAGAAAATACCATGTCTACATTAGCAAGCACTGCATCCCACCCAGTACAAGTAGCTTGCTTACCACATTATATTCATTTCAGAGGTTTTACTTTTATCTGTGCACCTAGTTTCTGAATGGGTTTGTCATTGCTTTTGGAGCACATATGGAATCATAGAATAATTTGGGTTGGAAGGGACCTTAAAGGTCATCTAGTTCTAATTCCCCTGCCATGGACAGGGACACCTCCCATGGTTCCTTTGCTTGAATGTCTTCCCCTCCCCCACTAGAAATAAGCACTGTTTGCTTCTATGGTGTCTTTTTAAAGGTCTAAAAGTTTCAGAAACCTCTATTAGACTTCATTATGGAGGAATGGGTACAGAAGCCACAAAGAAGTGCCTGTATGTTTTATGCCAAACAGTTCTTGGAACTATAAAATAAGAGGATTTTTGGTGTAGGGATTAGACCGGAGAGTGCAGAAAAGGCATGGTGGGGAAGAAGAAAATTTCCTGGATAAACAATCCATGTACAGATATCCGTGTTCCCTTCTCATTCCTCTTACTCCTGTGACTGACTTCATACCCATCCTCCTGCTAAGAGATAAAAATATTGTATTAGTGGGAGATCAAGGGACAATAGGTGTAGCAGGTATTGCACCTCTGTGAGTGTGTGTGTGTGTGTATTTCAAAGGCTTCTCTCTCTGGGTGTGATGCAAATGACTAAGAAGAAAAACAAGCTCAAGTCAAATTCTCTCAAACAAGTTTAACAAACAAAACAGGATTATATAACTGGGCTGGTGTGTGATGACATGGGGAACTATAATTACCTCTCAAGAACCAGATATGTGGAGAAATATAATTATCATTTTCTATCCTCTTCTGTGTCGTCTTGGCTGGTCTAAGTGATATCATTTGAACTCTTAAATGGGAACATTAATGTATTGCAGCCTCAACCATTTATCTATTAAGGATAATATTACAGAAAGCAGAATGAGGGGGAAAAATAGGTTAAGCAATGAAAACCTATTAATCTGAACCTCAGTATTTGTGCAACTTTGTAATATATTTTGAAGATAACAAAATATATGCAGCTACCTTTTACAGGACAAAAGGAAAATAGATTTAGTCTTAGATAACTGACATATTTGCCTGTCTTTGGTAAGCTTGCTTTGTTTTTGTGGAAAGGAATTGTGTTTCCTCCCAGGAGGCTTTGGGGGTCCTGTGGAAGTTTAGCAAAGTATTTGCTGAGGTCCCACCCTCAAAGTTAGGATTTGATACAGGCAAAGAGAGCGATTGTGCAGTGAATGAGGAGCAATCTGAAAGGGAGAAACAAGGAGGTGAGCTGCCAGGCAAGCAAAGGCTGGTAGTGGAGTTTGACAATGCAATTCACAGATTATGGAAAGTTTGTGTGTGTAAATAAATGAAACACAGAATATCAAGTAGGGGGAAAGGAGAACTCAACATCTGAAAGTACCTGCAGTGATTTTATTGCATACAATTTCATCGTAAGTATTTTGTACTTTCCAAACACTGAGTTTCAAGTTTGGGTAATAAAAAGTTGCAGCTAATAAATCTTGCTAACATCAGGTGGCTGTAGAAAAGACATACGGAAACCCTTGCATCTGTGAGGAGAGGTATTCTTAGTAAAATTTTTAAAGATGTTACACAGCACCAATGGGCTGTCCCCCACAGTACTAGGGAGTCCTGGTGGACAACTCCAGCCACTCATGGTCAATACGGATGACTTTGGGCAGTCTCAAAGGGCCAACAGAATGAGCATGGGTGCTGGAAAAGAAAGATTTATTTAACACATCGTCTCTTTTAAGTACATTAGTCAGAAAAATAGAGAAAAGGGTTAAAGCTAAACAGAACATTACTCTTGACAGAAGTTGTCCCTAACATTGGCAACTTTGTTTCAGAAAGTTGGAACAGTTTGGCAATGAAACATTCTTTTAAGATGGTGTTGGTACATCACAATTGTTCTTCACTAGCTACTTCCTACCCCTCCTTCTCCTAATTCAGTGAATGTTTGGAAGAAAGGTGGGATGCAGGAGGAAGAATGCCAAGACCAAAACACCTAGTTATTACATAGAATCATAGAATGGTTTGTGTTGGAAGGGATTTTAAAGACAAACCAGTTCCAGCCATGGGCAGGGACACCTCCTGCTGGATAAGGTTTCTCATAGCCTTGTTCAGCCTGGCCTTGAACACCTCAGGGATCTATGACTTCTCCGGGCCACCTGTTCGTGTGCCTCACCACCCTCACAGTAAAATATTTTTTTCCTAAAATCTAATCTAAATCTCCCCTTTCAGCTTAAACCCGTTCTTCTCCCTGCACTCCCTGATAAAGAGCCCCTCCCCAGCTTTCCTGTAGCCTCCTTTAAGTACTAGAAGGCAGCTCTAAGTTCTCCCCAGAGCCTTCTCTCCTCTAGGCTAAACAACCCCAACTCTCTCAGCCTGTCCTTGTAGGGGAGGTGCTCCAGCCCTCTGAACTTCTTTGTGTCCCTGCTCTGGACTCACTTAAAAGGTCGATGTCTTTCCTATGCTGTGGACTCCAGAGCCCAATGCGTTACTCCAGGTCAGGTCTCAGGAGAGACCTCATAGGACATCTCTAACGAATGGCTGCTGCGGTGACTCGTTATGCCTGGGATGCAACTTTATTTTATCAAAATACTACAGAGGCTTTGGAGCCACTTGGTGCTGAATGGGATGGAACAGCCCATCCCTGGGATGCTGGCTCTGCTGGCAGGAATCATAGAATCATAGAACAACCAGGTTGGAAGGGACCCATCGGATCATCGAGTCCAACCATGACCTCCTCGCACCTTATGTTTAAGACTTATTTAGGAGTTGGGAAAAGCGGGTTCGTTGGCTTAGGCACGAAGCAAGTAATTTCTTAAGCCTCCTGGCCCTGGCAGCATGGGAATAGGGAGGGAAAGGTGGGGAAGGGGCACTGCGGCCAGGGGTTCGGGGCTGTGTTTGCGGGAGGGGAGCAGGGAAAGGGACAGCAAGCGGGATGGGGTGATGCTTATAGGGAGAGAGAAGGGAAGGGAGTGGCATTTCATGGGAGGAGGTTTTTCACAGAAAGGGTTATTGGGCATTGGAATAGGCTGCCCAGGGAGGTGGTTGAGTCACCTTCCCTGGAGGTGTTTAAGGCACGGGTGGATGAGGTCTTGAGGGACTTGGTTTCGTGTTTAATAGGAATGGTTGGACTAGAAGATCCGATGGGTCCCTTCCAACCTGGTTGTTCTATGATTCTATGATTTATAGGGAAAGCAAGGAAGGTAAGGGGAAAGGGGTGAGGAGGGAGTGGCATTTATAGGGAGAGAAGGGAAGGGAAAAGAAGGGGCAGGAGGGAGCGGCATTTGTAGGGACAGAAGAGAAGGGAAAGGAGGACGAGGCAGGACAGGGCAGCATTTAAAGGGAAAGCAAGGAAGGGAAATTGGGCAATTTGGGCATTGGAACAGGCTGCCCAGGGAGGTGGTTGATTCACCTTCCCTGGAGGTGTTTAAGGCACGGGTGGATGAGGTCCTGAGGGACATGCTTTAGTGTTTGATAGGAATGGTTGGACTCGATGATCCAGTGGGTCTCTTCCAACCTGGTGATTCTGTGATTCTATGAAAGGGAAAAGAGGAGGAGGCAGGACCAGGCGGCATTTATAGGGAGAGCAGGGAAGAGAAAAGGAGGAGAGGCAGGAGCGAGCAGCATTTATAGTGAGAGCGAGGAAGGGGGGAAAGAGGAGGCAGGACGGGGCGGCTCTGGGAGGGCTAGCGGGGAGGCGGCGTTAGCTGGAGGGGAGCAGGGAAAGGGAGGCAGGGAAAGGGAGGCAGGACGGGGCGGCTCTGCCAGCGAGAAGGGAGGGCGGCGTTTGCCGGAGCAGGGAAGGGAGGAGGAGAAGGAGGAGGCGGCTCCCACTGCCGTTCCCGGCGGGCTCGGGGCTGGCCATGGCGTCGATGGCGGCGGCGATCGCGGCGTCCCGCACGGCGGTGATGAACGGGGGGAACCGGCCGCTGGACGAGCGGGAGCGCAAGCGCTTCAGCTACTTCTCGTCGCTCAGCCCCATGGCCCGCAAGATCATGGCCGAGAAGGAGCGCATCCGCGAGCGCTACGGCCCGGAGTGGGAGCGCCTGCCTCCCCGCCAGCAGGACGAGATCATCGACAAGTGCTTGGTGGAGCCCCACATCCAGGCGCGATACGCCGCGCACCGCGGGGCCGCCCGCCCCAACAACAACTCCTCCTCCTCCTCCTCCTCCTCCTCCTTCCCCAGCCTCCGCCTCAGCACCGGCCAGAAGGTGGTGCGCTTCGGCGACGAGGTACGTGGGTGGGGATGGGGATGGGGTTGGGGGGGGTGGGGGGGGGGCGAGGCTGCTCCTTCGGGTCGCAGGTTCGAGGCTGCTGTCGGCTGCCTGTGGGATGCCGGTTCGAGGCTGCTGTCGGACGTGTGAAGGTGAAGCTGTACAACGTGGCGGTGGCCCCCGCATCCCTCCCACGCCCCCCGCCCGCCCGAACGGGCGGGCGGGGGCCGTGGGAGGGATGCGAGGGGCTCCGCGTTGCTAGGGTTTCCATGTTTCACTTCTTTTCATGCGAGTGTTTTGTTCTGAGGGTGTTCTTGCTGACACAACTTCCCTGGGCAAACCTGTGCCAGTGAAGAAATTCCTCCTTATGTCTCAGATCTAGTATACGGACTCTTATATTTCACGGAAAGGGTCACTGGGCATTGGAACAGGCTGCCCAGGGAGGTGGTCGAGTCACCTTCCCTGGAGGTGTTTAAGGCACGGGTAGACGAGGTCCTGAGGGACATGGTTTAGTGTTTGATAGGAATGGTTGGACTCAGTGATCTGATGGGTCTCTTCCAACCTGGTGATTCTATGATTCTATGATATCTCTCTGTCTCCTGTATCTCTGGCCAATTCATTGGCCCCCCCACCAATTTCTCAGCCCCACCATTTCTTCATCTCTCCCATTATCTTATCCTCGTTGCGGCGTTGCCAGTCGTGGCGTTAATAACTGCAGCTGTACATGCATTGTGAAAGCGATTCCTAAAGAGGATTGGGTCTGGTACGCTAGAACTACTTTTTTTTTTAATCTCCTGTCTTGCCGTCAAAGAACTGAAGGTGTTTTAAAAATCTCAAGAAGCTTGAAAGAAACAGAGTCATAGAATCATAGAACAACCGGGTTGGAAGAGACCCATCGGATCATCGAGTCCAACCATAAGAAGTACCGGAATCTGGCTCCATGATTCTCCAAACAGCGTTTCTCTCTTAAGTTGGGTTGGGTGGCGCCCAGTTCACTTGGCATCTTCCCATGTGCACCAGGCCATCATGGTGAGGATGCATCTAGCTGCTTACACCAGTCATTATGTGTCCATCGTTGGCCTCATGACGTCAATGCTTCCTAGCTGAAACACGCTCCAGAGTACACCAGCTCAGTAACCTTGGTGGGGGCTAGTAGCCTTAGTACTTCCCAATCCTTCCTTCTAGTGAAACCCAACATCTCTTGCCTCTCTCTTGTTCTCCGTTTTCTATAGCAAAGGAGTCTAGGTCATGCATGCATTCATCTCTTCCATGCTAGTGGAGTCATTTATCATTCCCCTGAAAGAGTTTTTGTCCTGTTTGCTGAAGATTGACTTGAATGATCACATATGGGTCCAGCACCAGGAGACCGTTTGTTTCTTCACCATCGTTTTCCAGGTCTAGATGGCCGCAGTCTTCTGCCTGGGGGCTTTTGTAGGATGCAGTCTTCAAGCAGAGCTTCCTCTTTCCCAACAAGCCTCCAGCTCACGGCATTTCTCCATTTATTTGTAGTGCTTGTTGTAGTGGAAAAATTAAGGTTAACTGAGCAGAGGCAAATCTGGAAATAGAATCCAGGACTGAAGGTAAATGTAATCCAGATGGGCCGTGTTTGAAATTACCATAAATTATGAGCCATAATGAGGGGGATAGGTGGAAAAAAGAAGAGTGTGAGAGTCTGCCACACTTTGACTGCTGTAGTAGTGAGTTTGTGTTGAGCATCTCTTTTGAGGTTAGTTGGTGCCACTGGATCCTCCCTGTTTAGTTTAGTGAAAGACAGTTTAGATATTCAGTTTAAAAGTTCTCACTCTTCTTAATATTGTCCCTCTTTATCTACAAGTGTGTGATGTACACATGGATTTAAGGTCTGATTTTTTTTTTTTTAAGTTCTTTTTTTTTGAAAAGGGATGTTGAATATTTCAGCAACTCAAAGGATCAGACTCAAAATAACTAAACCTTTTATTGAAGAAAATGCCATGTGCTTTATGTGAAGGAAAGACAGGTAAGAGAGTATGGTTAGCTCCATTCATCATCCTACTGTAGGGAAGCTTGACTTGTCTGCCTAAGGGTAGATACCATATTTGTTTTGCCAAGCATTAAGAACTTAAGCACCATGTCAAAGGATCGACCCTTTTATCTCCTACTTAAAATGCCTTAAAGCAACAAATATTCAATGTAGCAATAACCTTTCCATTTAGACTTTTACAGATTTGTGCTTTTTAAAAAATGAAAAATACAGGGAAGCTTTTGAGTGTGGTTAAACCCAAATAAGTAACAAGTCCTGTTCTGATAACATTCTAAGATGCGTTTGTTGGTAGGTTTGTGACTGCCTGGTTTCTATCAGATGCTCTCAGCAATGCTAGTGTCAGATATGCTGGCACTTTGCTACTAATGTCTTCCATTTTGAAATTCAGATGCTGTTTTGCAACAAGCTACCTACATATAGCAAGTGATGTTTATAGTTCTTTTTTATGTATTCTGCAGCTAGTTGTTGAAGTCAAGCGTGTGACCAATTTTTGCCTCTCTTTCTTCTCTTCTGGTTTTTTTTTTTGGTTTTTTTTTTTTTTTTTTGGCTAAGGAATATATTGTATGAGGTTGTGTTTCTTACGAGTAGGTTCTTTAACACTGGTGAACAAAAGTTAGTTTATTTGCCTTCTTTCTGGAAGAAGGCTTTGTTGTATGCTGGAAACAAAAGCTCATCAGATATGGATCTCTTCTAATCTGTGTTGAAGCCTTGAAGCCTCTTTCTCTAGGGTTTCCACTTGTAATTTACTTTTATGAAAACTCAAATAGTTGATGCTTTTGCTTCCATTTTCTTCAAGCATGTGAAGCCTTGTTTATTCTACAGAAAGCAAATTTATTTCTCAGATTTTGTTGGTGATAAACATGAGTCAGGCACATGAGACAGGAAACTGTTGGACTGTATCGGTCTCCTGCTTTACACTCGGTCCTCTGCAGGTCCTCTGTATGAGGACACAAGAGGTGGAGACCACAAGCTTCTTTCCCTTCCCTGACCATAATCAAAGCCTGACAACTATCTCCTTCATCCTAGCTTCAAGTACACTCGAAATAACTGTAGATATCAACTCCTTGACACTTTATCTCCTCAGATCATGTCTTATTGTGTTTTATCATTTGTTAGATCAAATGGAAGCTCTCCTGAATGTGTGGAAAAAGCTCCTCAGACTTGCTGGCTTTGAGGTGTGCTGGGCTGTGCAGCCTGCAATACAACTTCCATCTTTTGAAATAACCTATGAAGGTCTTAGCATTTGTCTCTGATGAGAGCTTTTTAATCAACAGTACCAAATACCATTAGTTCATTTAAGGAGCTTTTTGTCTGCCTAAGGTGAAGGTTGGAGTTAGAAGCTGAGGTACCAACAGGTGCAAAGGCGGTTGAGAAGACAACAACTTCTGTGAAACTGGAAACTGACTTGCTCCATCCTGAAGGGAATGATGTATCCTGGTGCATGACAACTTCATGCCTTCACTCTGCCTTCTCCATGCTGCTTTTCTACGCCTCTGTGAGCAGCCTTTTTTTGTCAGCAGAGCTCACTTGCAGCAGCGGTGTTATTGTTGAGTTGAGGATGTGAAGGGAGCATTGGGTGAAGAGAGGTGTCCCTGCTAGTGCTGTCTACACTTGCCTCAAATACAGGAAAATAAAGAACTGTCTGTCTCAGATCCAGGATGAGGATGGTTTTGGCTCACTCCCAAATTTAAAACCTATCCACAGCTGGTTTGCATATCCTGTAAATAGCAAGAAGTCAGATCTTCCTTTAAACTTATTAGGTAAAACCCACTGACAGGTGTGTACATGTCTGGAGCTTTAAGGTGCTGTAACAGCACGTAGGAGTGTTACACTGTTTGCTGGACTTAATTTCTATCTGTGAGACGCAATCCAGTGACTGGGGTCTTCTGTCTCTCTTCTGCCCTGGGCCTTGATTCCTGTCATGTGTGCTTCAGAAATACAGTGCCAACTCCAACGGTTTCAGAGACAAAGGACACAGTCCTAAGATAATTTTGAACTAATATGACATTCACCTGCTGTGAGGCATCCCACTTAGAGTGATGTGGCATTCCCATGTGGTCCAAATACTGTTGGGCAGATACTAAAAGGCAGAATTTCACTGTCTTTGTTTTCCTTAAATGTTAGTAAATATGAGTATCCTTTTCCTGGAATGCAAGAACCTGCTATTACATTTGCATTCCTGGAAAAAATTTCCTGTACCAAATTTCCTTTTTGGCCAGAATGAGTAGTCTGGCAGAGCCCAGACCTATCCTTTTACATGATGTCTCTCAGCCCAGTTCTTCTTGAGAGCATTTTATCATCCTCCTATACACCACAAATATATACTGCTAGAAACCCTGTATTTCACAGATGAGTAATAGTTGGAGAATGACACATTTTCATATTTAGTAGGTGACACAATTAGATGCTTCTAATTCTGATTTCATAGCCCTTGGCCAGCAAAATCTACCTAGGGTGAAATAAGAGATGGCAGATAAGGAGAATGCTACCAGATGTCCGAGAAATGTGTTTCTGTAAAAGCAAGGGTCAGAAATAAGAAGGGTAGTCATGGTAAGACGTGAAGTTCCTGTCTTAGCTTAAAACATGGTCTAATTTTACTATTTTTATGAACAGCGGGAAGGTGAAACAAGGAGTCCAGATCTTGTCCTGTCTCTGTGCATGGTTACTCCTGGCTTTTCTCTTTCCTTTTGCTGTCTGTTCAATCTCTGTTCCATCTCTTGTTCCATCCCTGATGCACTAGGGTGGCCAAGCAGTAATGTGCTTTGTATGGAGGGTGGAACTCATTACCTCTACCAGCATGAACATCGAACATACAAATGAGTCTCATCCATGACTAGGAATAGAAATGTCATCATTTTGTTGCCTGTCTTGAACAAACGTGAACGACAATTATTTATGTATATATTTTTCATCCCTTCTTTTTTCATCACGGGTCACGTATTTCAGGAGGGCATGCTGTGTATGAAGAGACTATTTGAATTTCTCAAATTTGGATTTTTTTCAGAAAAATAGCTTCTTGAATGAAGCTATTTCAGATGTGAGAGTTTTACTCTGGACGTGGTGTGGTTCTTTGAACAGCACTAAATGTTTGTCTCATACTGATCGTCATTGAAGTGGCATAATGATGCGTCTTGTTGGGGCTAGATCCAGCTGTGGCTTGGCCTGATGGATGCACAGCTGTTTCGCTGCCACGTGACTGCCTGGCTGCACACGTACTCTTTGGTCTGCAGAAGGGAGGAAATGGGACTTTATTTCCATAAGGTCCTGGCTGCCCATGTTATTTCTGTCCCTGTATGTTGCCAGTGGTTACTAAGGAAAATGCCTAGTAGAAAACTGATAATATAATAAGTTTTAAAGCCATTTGTAGGCAAACCATTTTAAGAGGTTTAGAACAGGTTAAACCTTCATGTACTTTGTAGGCTAAATTGGTATACTAATGGATACTCTTCCCCTCAGAGAACTTGCTTTCCATCAGTCTTTAATTGTGATCAGTGCCATCTCTAAGCATTGTTCCCACGTTTTAGCTAGTTCTGTCATAGTGGTTGTTATGCTTCCTGCAGTGCAATGTAATGTCATCTGCGTGTGATGCTGTTGAAAAGCTGCTCTTCCAGTTTTTAGTCATTCTTGAATTTTATTTCAGGACTTAACTTGGCAAGATGAACACTCTGCTCCATTCTCCTGGGAAACAAAGGTAAATATGCAGCAGTTTTATTTTTAAAGTTGATTTGTCATTTTATATTGTGCCTTATACATTTATATTATCTCCATTTTGAGACTGTGTAAACTCACGTCACCTTTATTCTACCAGACCTGTGCAAAGTGACTGTCCTGCAAATGAAATGGGGCTGGTGTACTTCGATTTACATCAACAAACACAAAATGTACTTCATGAACTAATGTTCTAGCTTCAAGTGCAGGTGTAAAACTGATTCATTCCAAATTATCTGATTTTTCATTGTAAACTTTACAAACAACTTTCCATGTTTAGTGAGACCAGTGTCTCAGGTATTGTATGAGCATAACTACATTTCACTTTTGAAGTCAAGAGAAAGTTAGTCAGGGAATAGATCAAGAAAGATATAGATGTGTATCAGCTTCACTGGATTTTTTCTTAAAGTCATCTCCTTCATCTTTCTATTATGTACTAGAATATAGAGGAACCTGTCATCCTAGGGCTATGATAGAAGGGTTATTTCCTCTCCAGAAGGCTGCTCCTTCAAAACCAAAATGCTTTTCTGTGGTGGGTTGTTTTGGGGTTTGTTTCTGTTTGCTTGTTTTGTTTTATTCTACCTCTGGTATTTTATTAAAATATTTACAATGAGGTTCTCATAAGGCTAACAGAGCCAGAGTTCCCCATGCTTCTGAACCTGCAGTGTGAGGAAACATAGTTGTACTATGTTTATGGTGGGAAATTCAGTTTAATTCTTGTTGAAGAAAATATTGGAGAAAAACCCTGGCTCATTGTCTTTCTCAGCTGGGTATGATGGGCATATTAATTTAATCACACATTTAATACTTCATGTTTTCTGGCTTTATCTGCCAGAGAAAGCTGCTCTCTGCTTTGTTTCTTCTTTTTTTTGCCCTTGAACTATGTAGATAATCATGTATGAGCTTATGAATATAATCTTAGCCTAATGCAGAGTAATTATTTGGAAATGCCCACGAACACTAAATTAATCCAGTTGACCCAAAGTTAGACTCGTCAGACTTCCCTTCTCAAGGTCACTGCCTCTAGCTGGCAACCCATCTGTTCTTTACAGATGCTGATTAACATATAACTTGATGTGGCTCCTGCATCTCTGCAGCCTACAGTGCTGCAGTTTAAGAGAAAGCATTGCCAGTCTACACTTGCCTTAAAACTATCTTGTGTGCCATGGTGGTTCAAGAGGCAGGGGAAGGGTGTCCTGCAGAGGAAGCCAGGTAGCTCAGGCAAGTCCACCTGTCTTTCAGGACTCTTAGAAGAAGAAGCCACTGGCTTTTAGTCTTAATACTAAAAGGCTTTTACCATGAGTATAATTGAATGAAGCTGTCGGTAAAAGAATGGTAGTGAGAAGAGTGTGGACCTCATTGACAGCAAGGTGAAATGAGTTACTGTTGGAAGCAGTGGTGTTGTCTCCTACTTTTTGGTGCAAAACCCAAACCTCAGTCTTGGGGACATGGCAGCTGTAATCATGTTTCTAAGCTCTGTCTGGATAGAAGTTATGAATGTTCAAAATTCCTGGAGATAGTCCTTCCTGACTAGTGATCATGATACATCACTGACTAGATCCATGACGAGATGCATCTGCACTCTAATGGATCTTCTCTTTAACTAACAGCTGGCTTTGCTTGTAACTGTTTGTATGTCCAGTGAAGTGGTTTTCAACCCACCCTATGGCTTACCTGTTGCTGATAAAGATTATTTTTACTATCCCTCTGGTGTCTCAAAATGAGGAACCACAATGCATAGATGCTCTAGTTCCATGATTTTTCTGTAATGACTGAGGGCTCGCAGAGTGACTCATGACTGCTGAAAAAAAGCGAGGTGGGGAGGAGGTTGCTTAAGAGATATTTGTCTTGGCTGTTCAAGCCCTCACTCCTTGCTGACCAAAGCTAAAAGCTTGTGCCTCAGCCGTAGTTTGAAAAGTTGCATGGTTTTTTTTGCACTCTAGAGAATGCATTTTGTCCAGCTTTACAGGGTGTGAGTTGGTTGGTTTGTGTGGGTTTCTCCTTTTGTTTTTTTTTCCCAGTGCCTCATATTATGTCAGTGTTTCAGCCAAATCCTTCAGCTGCTGAGTCTTCCAGTTCTAAAGGTGAACATCTTACTTCGCGCTTACTCTTTCATCTCTTCCCTAACCAGTACTTTAATAAGTAATACTGGAAGGCAATTTCTCCATGAAGTATCCTGGCCCAGTGTGGGGAAACACTGAAAAACCTGAATGAGCTGTTTAATGAGGTTGACGTGTTGTAATGCACGTTGTGTCTTGTGAACCAGATCTGTTCCCCCTGTTACTTTAGGCTGTCGGGTTCTTTCAATTCCATTAACTCTACCTCCGGATAGGTTGTTCTTTCCATAATATGCTTTTCCCTGATATGCCTTTCACACAGAGTATTTGTTTTGTTTGGGTTTTTTTCTTTTTTTTTTTGCCAGGTTATTGCCACGATGACGAAATTCCTTCGTTCTTTTGCAGCTTTGCATGAACGTGCTCTGGCTTACACATGGAAGGGAATGTGGTATTTACTGTCTGCTTTTGCAGAGAAGGACAAAGCAGACATGCAAATCAGTAAAAGTGATAGGCTTGATTTTTTTTTTAAAAGTTTTTAACATTGAGACTGTAAGAAAATAAAGCAGCAAAATCAATATTTGTCTGTAACTTACTTCGGAAAAACTGAGAGGGTGGTGAGAAGAGTAGAGAAGAAAGGAAGACATATTTTATGCAATTCGGAGCCTCTCAGCTGTTACAGTGATACCAACAGTGATTCCAGATGATTAAGTATGAGTAAATTTTTCTCACCATAGCTAGTACGAGAGTCCCTAATTCCATGGCTGTCAAACTTACCCATAAAGCAGTGTACTAAATTGCTGTCATTTGAGGCAGAATGTCGTCGAAGGGCTTGATAACTTCACTTGTGTCAGAAGCAAACTTTCCATGTTCTCATTTTAAACACAAATGTGCGATAAACCTTAAGTTGTGTCACAGCAAACACTTGCATGACTATCTCCACCATTTTCAGCTGTTTGATGTGTATTTAAAGTTCTTGTGTTATGACTTTAAGCCCTCAAACAAGGCAAACAAAGGAGAAATACCACGTAAAATTGCCGAGAGAGCTGTTACAGCATTTAAAATATAGCATTTTCAGTAGAAAAGTGTAGCACTTCTCAGAAGGAAAACTACTTGTGAAACAATGAGTTCTCAAGGCACTGCCAATAAGCTGACATTTTAAAACTAGAAATAGAATTGGAGGGAGTGATTTGGTTCATGGGTGGAGCCCTCGTGAACATAACACATCTTGAAATGTGGGTTACATTTTTAACTGGCGCTAAAGCCAGGTTTATGAATTTAGGGCATTCTATTTATGGCTTCAGGTTTAAGCAAGATGAAAGCCGACATTTTGGCTGAGCTTAGGCTTTGAGGTTTCTTGGTTTGTTTGAAGTGAAACTCAGCGTGAACCCCAAGATATAAATGGAAAACAAAATCACGCCTGGGTCTGGAAGTAAAATGTCTCTGCACAGCTGTTCCTGAACTTAGAACTTTCTGGGTTTAGTGTGGTGTTTTGGGGTTTTTTTGGTTTTTTTTTTTGTTTGTTTTTTAAAATTAATTTGTTAGTGGGCAGAAAATATAATTCCAGTATGCCACCTCAACTAAGACATCAGATGAACAGAGAGGCATGAGAATAAGTTAGGATTCATTTCTAATTAACGCTGTTAACTAAAACAGGTTTATTCAAAATGCTTAAAATTGATACATGCACATCTAAAAATTTGTTGGTTGTGATAGAGGTAGACCAGTTGTGAAGGAAGCTTTAGTTAGTTCTTTTTGGACTTTTATCTTTTTAACTCTGGACTTTTTCCTCCTTCAGTTCTCTTCTACTTTCAACAAGCTGTCAGGTATTTGTTAAAAAGAGAAGTCTTCAAGATGTGTTTAAAAGCAAACAAATAGAAAAAAGATAAAAATGTCCCCTCAATAATCTGATTGCTTCCTCCCTGTCTGAATTCCCTTATTGTATTACTTGTTACTTGTACACAAGTAATCTACTACCAGCAGTGATTTAGAAAGAAAACATTACCTTGCTTTTATAAAAAAAGCTTGAAAACTGTTTCCTTTCTTTAAAACCAGACAGTCTTTGATATCCTTCTTCTTACAAGTCCTAGTTGGTTTTATGTTGTGGGTTTTTTTTAATAGGAGAAAGTGGCAGAAAATAATTTGTCTCCCTTCCTTCCTTATCAGGCTGATATTGGAATTGTTTGTTACAAGTGATTCTTCAGTGCGATTATTTTTATCAAGCTGTCATAAATGGCAGTGCTTCCATGGGAGGAAAGAGTGATGCCCGAGGTTTTGGGTTTTTCCTTCCCTTTTTTGACCTAGATTGCAGATGTCCAAAACACAGTCCTGCAAGACCGCTGTTGGCTATTGGCTCTTCAGCAAAAACCCCACAACTTGTAGAAATAGTGGCTGTGTTTAAGATTTATTTTAATTTGCATGGCCAGTTACCTACATCAGTCTTTAGACAGTTGGTTTTGAGTGTAAAACCATGCACTCACCACATACTGTCAGTGTGAGTTTGCTCCGGCTAGCCAGCGGTGGTGGCAGACTGGAATTCTATTCATATCTCTGAACAGTTGATAACAAAATTTTCTTCAAAGCTCCATGTGTCTGTGGTGTGGTCTTCTTGCGCGGACTAAAATTAGATTGGTTTCGAGTGCTTTGCTCTATTTTTTCCCTTTCAATTTGTCTCTGCTGACCCAAGCAGTTTTCTTTCTGACTCTGAAAGATCCCAAAAACACCTGTGGTGTGCACAGAAAACAAGGCAAAAAACCTGCAGCTACTTTGGATTTATTTTGGGTTTGTCCATTCAGCAAAGCAAAGCAATCTTCTAGATAGTTTTAAATTTGATTTTCTTACCTCTGCATGTATCAGTGTGCTTAACACAAGTTGCTTTCGACAGTGCTTCTGCAGTCTTCGTCTCAACAATTTGGATTTTTCAGGCTGCCAAGCAAAACAATTTATTTTGGCTGTGTTTGCTTGACTGTTTAGTAAAATACTACACATTCTGGATGAGTGAATAAGATGCTTAAAAAAAAGGTCCTGCGTTCTTTGTGGTCATCATAATATAGACTTATGAAGTGAGACCTGATTTCCTACAGTATTATTAAATCATAACGTTCTTAGTGTGTGTTGCCTCTCTTTTAGAATATGTTGTTTCCCATGAGTATATACAGCCAGTATCACAATTTGGTGGGTTATCTCTGCCTTGAGACTGTTAGGTCTCAAGTTGGGTCTGAGTTTTTTAATTCCAATAAATAAAATACCTTAATATGGTCTTTTTAAGGAAAGATGGACATGGAACTTCCTAAAACCTGCAAGTTTTAATATAACTTGTATTTATTAGACAGAAAGATGATCCAAGGCCTAGGCATGCTTTATTTTAACCCTTGCAGTGGTTTGGGACCAGGGGGACAAGGCTAAAAAGAACATAAACTTCTAGGTTTAATCTGCCTCAAAGTACTACTTTGCACATGCTTTCACATGCACTCTCTCACCCCCTTGCTCTCTCTTGATGTGTTGAGGACGACTTGCTCTTGCAATATCTTAAAAATACTACTGCTGTTAATAGCTTTTATTTGAATTCTGATGAATTCTGGAAATTGCAGTTGTGTCTGTGGTAACCTGTCTATAAACTCTCGAGACCTGGGCTGAACAGTTCACAGAAATACAATTTGTACAAATGGCAGGGAAAATAAAGTGGTTTTTGTTTTATGCCTTTGATGGGGAATTAAAGTACAGAAACTGCAGCTCATTCAAAGGCATACAAAGTCTATGAAAGCAGCTGGGGACTGAAACCCTGTCTTTAGAATTCAAAATTATGTCAGAATTGCAGTTTGCTTTTGACCATCAAGTCTTAGTGCAGTGTTTGGTGAGTGCTTCCCTAAAGTGGCAGCTGGCAGAGCACTACAAGTGCAGTTCTGCTGCTGAAACGCTCAAATGTACAACTGCAGCTCTCAACTCTTCCTTGGCCTGAGGGAGGTGAGCACATGGCATGGCCCTTCATGGACTAGGTGCTACCATTAGTTTGATCAGGGCCAGCAGAGATATCTATCAAGATATTCTCATGGCTGGCAAACCTCAAGAAAAGGAAATGATTTTGGGGGGGAGTAACTGTCTTTTAAATAATATTTCCTTCCCTCTTCTTCTGACCCAGTCAATTGCCAATTTGCAGCCTGACATTACAAATTGAGAGCAGAACACTAATTAGAATGACATTTCTAGTGTCTAGTGATTAATTTGAACATACAGTACTACTCATGACTTATCAGTCAGCATGCGGCGTTTCACACATGGGTCTTTTCCATGTCTACGTGCAATTATCTCCCTACTTAGACTGCTGCTCTGTTGGAGTTTCTTTAGGGGGGAGGGTGCTTATAATATTTCACTGCCAATCTTGTGACCTGAAAGATATTGCGTATTAACCATTTTCTTTCATCAGCTGCATTTCTTAGCGGTTCAGATATCTTAAGTCTCCTTGAGATTCAAATAGAAGCATTAGCCATATGAAAGAACGTAAAACATGACCACAGGCAACAGCTTTTACTTCACAGTATAAGACCTCTCCAGGAGGCTTGGCTTTGCTTGTCTGTCTTGCTGCCATTGAAAGGCAAAGCCATCTTGTTAGTTCTCCTTTTTCTAACTTTTGTTCCAATAGATCCCTATCCATCAGTACTTTCCCTGAATTTTGTTTCCAACACTAGTCTGGTGGATCTGGGACTATAATGACCCCTCTGCCCTCTGGGCACTGACACTCCCTCTCTTGGGCTGGGAGGCGCGGGAATCATTTTACTGAAGCTGACTGCTGCTCTGGTGGCCTTTAGCTACTGTCATATCTAGTGCGAGCCCGGGGACAGGCTACTCGGAGAAGGAAGACTACTGTAGGATAGAGAGTAGCAGTGGCTTAATTCCTACATGATAAGGTACTTAGGTCTTTCAAGATAGATTTTTTTTCCCCCCTCTTTTCCCCTGCCCTCCTTGGATACTGGGGAAGTACAGGTCTGTTTTATATTGTGTTGCGCGTTTTTTAAGCTGGGATTTTATCAGTTCTGAAGTCTTAAAGCATCTTAACTTCAGGGTGGTAAATCTATTCGGTAGTATTGCCAAATGAGCTTAGGGAAATAAATCCCTAGATTTTAATATAGGGAATGACAGTCAGTGTAAATAATCCTTAGCACCATTGCATCTGTAGTTTGTTGATGTAGAATTTATCTAAGACAAAATCTCCTGCTTTTAATTTTACTTCATGACTTTCATTTAAAAAAAAAAATTGGAGCAGTAGAGTTTTTTTTGCACTGACCTTATTCTAGCTGAGTTATAATTATTTACAGCTTCTTTATGTCCTGCCTCTTTTGATAGCAATATATCCTTAATGAAAACATGGAATTTGGTGCTTCCTTGTCTGTAACCTTGGAAAAATATCCAATGTATCTATTGCTTTAGAAAGCTCAGATGTTAGTGCATGAATCAAATTATGTGTAGCCAGCTGCTGACTGTTTAAAAAAAAAGTTTTATAAATAATGAGTTCCTGAGTTAACATTTGCACTTTGATGAGAAGTTTCTGAATATTACATAGGAGGTGTGTGAGACCCGCTAGATTTGGAGTCCCTTTGAACTTAACATGCACGATAATTTAGGACTTGAGATCAAACACTTCTAGAGAAAATGATATGCAGCTAGGGCTTGTTTTAGACTCGGACCCATAGATGCTATCGCATTTTTATTCAGGAAAGGTAATAAAGTAGGATGGGGAAGACATCACAAATCTATAATGAATTTCAAATGCATCTATTAACTCCTTGTAGCAAAAGCTGGTATTTGAAATGTCCTCTGAATTTTTTCAAAACTAGTCAGGCCATAATTACAAGAGTGTAGGTCTAACAGTAGATGCAAGTTATTTTTTTGTTTTTTTGGTTTTTTGGTGTTTTTTTTTTTTTTTTTTTGTTTTGGGGGTTTTTTCACTGTTAGTTCCATTGTACAGTCCAGGTGTTAGGTTGTTCTTTTCTGGAATCTGCTGT
The DNA here is from genome assembly GCA_033558105.1 of Coccyzus lansbergi. NCBI lineage: Eukaryota > Metazoa > Chordata > Aves > Cuculiformes > Coccyzidae > Coccyzus > Coccyzus lansbergi. The sequence goes on from JAUMJK010000878.1 coordinate 629,825, forward strand.
GGTACTGTGCTCCTAAATACAGTAATGCTTATGTGTTTCTCAGTGTGAAATAAGGTTTAACTTTTATTAGCCTAAAGAGCATCCAGCTAGTTGACAATAAAGATCACTGAAGTGGTGATAAGTAAAATGAACATTTTGAAGTACTGTTCACTTTTGGGCGGCTTTTGCAAAATCTCTGTCATACTTTAACCATGGACACTCGCTTCCTTGATCCGGAAGTGAGTGCAGCTATCCTTACAGCAAGTGAAAACAAAACAAGGTTCTGGAATAAGTGAAGAACTGGTCCTGCTGGAGATGTTTCTCTTCCTTCATAGAGATATTAGAATTACAAAAACCACTTATCTGTGCATACACTTAGTCTTTATCTTGGGAATTGATGAAGTTTTAACATGTTGGAAACTATTTCAAAGACTGTAATAGAAGATTACCTTTTAAACTACACTGCAAAGCGCTTTTACGTTATATTTTTGTGCAGAACATTTATGGCTCTCAAAATGCATCCACAACTGTTGTAATGTTTTAGTGCCATGCTGTCTGGGACGACATTGAGTAATTCAAATAGAGTTGTTTTCTCTGCCTCCTCTCTAGCCGGTCTAGGACTCTTACAATTGCTTGCAGCTCAGACTTTTAAAAGTTGTTATTTTTTTGTAACTACAAAGGTAGACATTTATGGAGAAATTAAGTTGGCTTTTCTGTGTTATGTACTGCCTGGGAGTTGCCTGACCATGAGCAAAGGTGTTATCTATATGCACCACGATCAGAAGTTCGAAACTGTCTTTATGAAGGGCTTTGAAATACTGTCTTCTTTAACCCTGAACAGAGTCAGATGGAGTTCAGCATTGCATCTCTGTCCATACAAGAGCAAGGAGGTACCCAGTTGCAAAATGAACAGAGGCAGCCCGTTAAAGCAGCACCTGGTGTCCAAGTCTCTAAATCTTCTCAGGCCAGTAAGACCCCTGGCTCTGATGGGTTGATAGCATCCAGGAAGGAAGAGGAGTCCTCTTTCTGGAAGATAAATGCAGAGCGCTCAAAGTTTGAAGGAGACAAGTCTGAATTCCAGTCCCTGACCCCCAGCCAGATCAAGTCCATGGAGAAAGGAGAGAAACCCCTTCCGTCTTTTTACAGACAAGAGTCTACTCCAAGGGAGATGGCAAAAGCTGAAAAGCCCAGCATAACTAAACCGGAGAAGTCTGTCGCCCCCAGCCTACCTTCTGTATCTCTTGAATGGGAGAAACCTCAACCCACTCAACTCCCTGCTAGTTCTCTAGATGACTTCTTTCTTCCTGACCCACCACAGGACCTGGCATCTTCTAGGACAAACAAGGAAGATAGTGATGGTACTATTCTTACAGATCCACAACTGCCTGGGCAGGTAAGGACTGCTATACCGACTCCTTAGATTTAAAATCTGTTTAGCATATTAAAATCTGACAAGGCCCCTCTGAAAGATGCGGGACTCCATAAAGCATCAAGCCATAGTTAAGCTTGATGGCTTTTTGTCCTGCAGATTTAAAGAACTGTATTTAACCAACACATTGACTGCTATTGTTTGTTTCTATCAAGTATATTTTAGTATAGTAAAGTTCATAGGATAAAGATATTGTTTAAATACAATACCAGAAACACTGACATGGTATCCAGTGACCAGCTGATAGCAAGGCACCTAGCAGTTTGTAGTAAAGAGCTTTCCATAGCAAGGAAAAAAGTTGTGGGATGGGAGTTCTGGGTTGGGTGGGTTTTTTTTATTTCTAGGTTGTTTTTTCTTGAAACAGCAAGACACTTAATGGAAAAAAAAAGAAGTTTTTTAACTTGGAAAATAGATGAAGTTTTTTGGTACACACAGTATTGCGGTGAATGGTGCAACTAGTTTCTCAGCTGTTTTAAGCCCAACACCCACTTCCCAGTGCTTTGTCCCAGGCAGCTGGGCTGCTTTCAAATGTGTTTTCTCTTAAAGTCCAAAATGGAAATGGAATGAGCTTCCAAAATTAGCCCGCTCAATGTTTTTTTAATAAAAAAACCCTGAAAAACCCAGCAAAAAAAAAAATAACCGTAAGCAGCTCAGTAGCCAGTTGAAGCTATTTAAAAAAGCAGAAACTGATCTGTGAGAAAAGAAAGGGAACAACAGAATATATGTCATGATGAGGAGAAGAAAAGAAAAAGGAAAAGATCTGCAGCCCAAAAACTGTGAAACAGAGGAGTGGTTCTTCAAATGGAGCAGTTCTTCAAATGGAGCGGCTCAGTTATGTTTGGTATCTGTAGCATCACACTGGCATAAGCCTGACATATTACTGCACACCTTAAACATGTCACATAGCTTTTTCTCTACCGTATTTTCCCAACAGTGATTGTTTAAATACCAAACAAGATGCTGTGAGGCCAGGAGGATGCGGGATGATGTAAATATTTGCAAGAGAAATAAGTGGCAACACTTTAGAGAGAACAACACTTAAACCACTTCAGTGTTTGGAGCCCTATGTTTAGGGTGTGTTTTCTGAAACTAAGACATAATGCTTCTTTAGCAGTTTTGCTACAAATTGTGACCATGGTTGTCCTTCAGGCTTTATCATGTTTTCCTGCAAGTTGATGGTTTGTTACAGTTTCAATTCCTTTGTGAATGTTTTCTAGGTAAACGAAATATTTTGAAAACCTTGATTTTTCTGTCTGTGGAGAAACAGATCTCCCATACAAAATATGAACAGAGTAGCAGAGAAGACTGTATGATAGAATTACCTTAATTTCTTTTCTGGATTATCTTCCCTGTTCTGTAAAAGAGAGCCTTGCTCTCAAAAGCGAATCCAGATACTATGTCCCTTGAATAGTCTTCCTGAAGACTAAAATTGCCCTAAATGTCACAGCTAAAAGTGCAGCACTGCAGGAATGAGCTGTTCTTGATAGCCTAGTAAATAACTTGTCAACAAAGTTTAAACTTTGTAGTTTTCTGGAAACAACTGGCTGTCATTGCAACAGGCAATCCGTTGAATTAGTGACACTTAGAATCTGTGTTTGTTTCATTCTCTGCAGTGCCCGCTCCAGTCTAAAAATCAATCTTTATGAATTTTTCTATGGGGACAGAAAAAACCCCAAACATCTTTTCTGCAGAGCACTGCAAGAATTTTATTTTTGTCTGTAATTACCTTTTTGGTTATTGTGAGTATTTTTCTGTGTCTAGCATTTCCTAGTATCTTAAGTATCCTAGAGCAAGGTGAACAACTTGAAATTTTGGCAGACAGCATTTTAAACTTTCTTTTGTAGATAGGCAGGTAAGTACTGAGTTTCTGCTACTACAATTAAGAACCATTTTTTCTTTTCTTTCCTTACAGACTAGTACAAGCAATGTTATCTTGAAGACTGGCTTTGATTTTCTAGACAACTGGTAAAAGATACTTCAAAACAGATCAAACTAATATTGGGGAAGGAATGGAATATCTTTCTCCTTTTATGTTAATTTACTAGCATTTGTGTTTTTTTTCTAGAAGTAACTTTCAAACTCTTAAATGTTGCCTTTGTATAAACTTTTGTAATACCATATGCGGTTTTGTTTTTTAAACAGTGATAGAAGTGTGGTTTCATTTTGATATTTTTTTAATATCTGTTAAAAATTTTAGTAGCTACTGTATCAAGAGGATGGGAGAAGATACCATACATGTGTTACAGAAAAACAAATGAGAGTCTGTATCCTAGAAATGGATCCTACAGGACCAGATTGTTGTTTTCAGTCGAAACCTTGCTAGCATGGCTCGTAAGAGATAGTGTTGCCTGTGAAATGGTTCCAAATAAGCAAATAATTCCATACTTCAGATAACTAGCAAAACCAGTAAGAAAAATAAGCATACAGAAAAATTGCATTGATTTCTGTGTTTCATTTAGTTTGAAAGGAACATTTGTACTGCTTATTCAAAAACACTAATCTTTTGAAGAGGGCAAAGGCATTGCCAAAATGATGGATCCAATGAAGCACTGTGTATATACCCTACAAACCTGCTAAAATAACATAATAAGAGTGTTAGAAAAATGACCTGGGGAAATGACAGGTGTTTCTAATCTTTGGATTAAAGACTTTGGGGGTGAGTGGAGGGGAATGGGACAATGCCTAATGAATGGGAGAAACTGTCTTCAGGGAACATAAGCCTAATGATTTCACTGCCTCCTTACTAGAGCATAACTCTTGATAATAGTAGTGCTGGAAGTACAGCACTGGGAAGTGCTGGAGTGTAGATTACCTTTTTGTTAGGAACCACTGTATTTTTGGGAGGTCATAGCAGTATAAGGCTTCTTTGTTTTTTAAGCAGCTTATCGTCTCAAGGACTCATCAACTTTGGTGCTTTTTCCTCCTTGTGGGTACATTCTCTTCAGCATTCAATGTCCGGGATATGTTTGTTCCTGAGATGCAGAGAGGCGTCTCAAGGTGGTCCTCCGCAGACTTGCCTCCGGTTCTGCTTTCGAATGATGCTTGGTGTTTAAAATGTAGAAAACAAGATTAGCTGTTGTTTGAATATGTTGTCTCTGAAATGCAGCATGATTTACACACTGACTCTCACTGTGTTTACCTCACCTTGAAGCCTTAATTCCCCCTACGCACAGCCAGTGACTGGTCTGCTCCAATGCCAAAGGTTTGACCTTTCTCTTTACCTCAGCAATAGTCCCATAGCATTTGTTTGGGGTGGAAGGCAAAACACAGGGCTCTAATGGGTCCAGCCAAGGCTGTAAGAAGGTCACCATCTCCAAGACCATAATTGTCCTAGGCTTCTCATGGATTAGCACTTGATGTCTGATACACTGCCAGGGGCAGTTAAATGTGCAGAACTGGATGCTGCAGGATTTTTTTCTGCCAGTTACACAAAGAGTTTTGGATGTCCTGGAAGAATCCTTTCCTCTAATTGCTGTGCTGTTTTCTCTGAACAAGCAGAGGATGCTGATAGAGCATTAAAGCTTACCTATTGATTAAGGAAAATGCTGTAAGCTACCCTCTCCACTCCCCCCAAAAAAAGAACTGCCAAGCCCAAGCCCTCCAGTTTTTCTAGTGTTTTCTTAAAAGATTACCACAGAGTATAAGTCATAGTGTAACCTTATTTATAGACTTCTGAAAAGTTCTTTACGTACTTCCTGAAATGTACAAACTTGTAATTTGTGTATAAGGTCTCCAGCAGTTCAAAAAATACTTGTTGTTTCTACAAGCCTGGACTTTACTGCTGTTTTCTTCCTTAGCTGTCCTTTTTTAGCATTTGCTACAAGCATCCACTATTAATATAGCTTAGAACAACTTTAGCACAAATTCTTTAGGTGCATAATTAGCATTGACTTGTACCTTTTCAGAATTGACTGATGTTAACCCTGGGATTTACAGTTACCAGTGAATCCAATTTTCTGTACATTCAGCTGCTGAAAAGTTATAAATCCAATGAGAAGGTGTGCATTCTAATGTTACTTTGATTTTGGGGGGATCTGAAAGCAAAGTCTCCTGCTGTTGAGGAGTGTTACTTTAAACCTCTGCTAAATACATTAAAGCTTCTTAGGGAAGAACCTGGGCTGCCTGTCTCTTCCATCAGCTAATTTTACCCTAATACACATTGGGACCAGCTGGTAGAACATGCTGCAGAACTTTTTACTTATCCTGGTAGGTTTTTCCTGTGCTTTGACAAGAGTTGATGCTCCTTCTTTCTTTAATATGGTTTTATTAAACATTCTTACAAAGAAATTGTACTTGGTCACATTTTATATTAACAATGTTTTAATAAAGTCACTTTAAATAGAATAGTCAAGGCTTTTGTGCTGCTTTGTGGGTTGTCCTTTGTACTCTGCTTTCCTCAGCATGATTGGAGTTGTTTGGGGGCATCTTGAATCTGCCTGAGAAGCAGCCAAGAATGATTTGGTCTAAAATTTAGAAACTGAATTTTTGAGATCAGGGAAAGAAAACCCAAATACACTGCAGCTATTTTTCAAGCTTCTAAGTGAGGCCCTTTGGGGGAAACACCTCTACTTTACCAGAGATAAAAATCTGACTGCTGGGGACAGGATGGGGTTTGGAAATTTTTATAAAAATTAAACTCTATTAGTACTTCACTGTAGTACTTAAGCCTAACACACACCCACATACCACCCCCAATATCTTCAGGTGACTCAAAGCAGTATCTGGATCAGTATTGCAGGAGTGATTAGAAAACTGTTATGGTTTTATCCCAGCCTGCAAACAAATACTATGCAGCTGGGGCTTGCTCATGTGCCTCAAGCAGGATGGGGGAGAAAATCGGATGGATAAGACTGCAAAAACTCAAGGGATGAGATAAAGTCAGTTTAATAGATAAAGCAAAAGCCACAAATAACAAGCAAAGCAAATAAGGAGTTCATTCACTGTTTCCCATTGGCAGGCTCCCTACACTTAGTGCAAATGGCCAGAACTGGCAATGACAAACTTTCAGGCAGTTCCTGTCAGTTGATGGTCGCGTATGGGTTTTAAATACATGTCACTAGCAGAGGCCACTGGGTAGTCTCACTTTTTGTCTTTTATGTGGCAAGTTCGCGAAGTGTAAGAGAATCAAACATGCAGCTCCAAGAAGAGCTGTTCTGTGTGCCAACATCCACTTTTCTAGAAATGTATTTTGAAAAATAAATCAATTTTGTTTATACTTGAGCTGAATTTCTACCAGCTACTAAAAAGGCATTTGAAGAAGAGCTTGGTTTGGGGAGACTCGGCACCCAGTTAAGGAGTGGTATTCCAACTATATTTAGGATCTGGCCTATCCATAGTTTGCTTCACTCTTGCTTAAGCTCTGTCTTAACTTTTAAACATCCTCTCTAATAAATCTGGGTGCATGTGGAATCAGCAGGTCTCATGGCTAAGTAAAAGCTTGTAAAGGCAGGGTAGAAAACACTCTGCGACTGCGTGCGGAAGTAAAGTAATCAATTTATTTATTGGTGACTTCAGCTGAGGTTCAAACAGCACAGAGCTCTCTTTGAGGTCATGGCTGTGGGTGTTGGAGCAGCACCCAGCAGGCTGAGTCCTTTTGATTGCTCAGCAACAGTATCCCCCGAAGAGGTTGTAAGGCACATCCCTGAGAGAAAAGCACAGCTTTGGAGGCATTCACAGAGAGACTCCAGGCTTTGCTGTCCATGTTTGCCTGTGACCCACTTGAATCAGTATGTTCTTGTTCATGTGGCGACAAAGTCGTAATTTGGTTGTCCTGCACTTGAGAGTTAATGCCAGTGAAAGCCTTTACATGGCAGGTAAACCAGGCACACATGACTCTTCTCAAATGGACACTGTTATTTTCCCCTTCTCACAAGTGGGCTTTACACCTTAACACTTAATACAGCCAGATAGTTCACAGTGAGGATCTACACCTTCATCTGACCTCCCACCATCTTAGGGCCTTGACAGCACCCTCTAGTGTCAATGAATGTGAGATGGGAGATGATAAGATTTTTTTGCATCCCTAATCCATCAGTTCCCCAGTGGTAATGCACTGCACCCAAAGGATGCTGATATGAGATCAAGTTTATTCCATCCTAGTGGAACAGAGAAAGAAATCCCATGATTAACTTGTCTCTCTCCTTCAACAGAACCTCTGTCCCCTAAGATCTTCCCAGGGGTATTCCTTCCTCTTGTTGTCCTGATGTTTAAGGTGAAGTTGCCAAGGGACAGGCCACAGTTATTCCTGCTCCTCAGGAGCAGCCTAATTTTCATGCCAGGACAAGTTCATATATTCAACAGAGCAAAAGTACTTTATCTTAAAGCACCTGCTGTGGCAGACAACAACCCGTTACCCCTGAAGCAGGCTTGGCTGAAATCTCACAGCCATATCTCTACTCACCTTCAGCTCAACATGTTGTTAAAGTTTACCATTTTTCTGTAAGCATCACTATGGATTTAAATAAATACCTTCTGGGGCAAAAGATTCCATTAGGCAATCTGTAAATAACAGTATTTATCAGCTCTGCTGCCTAATGGCTGTGAAACTTGAACCTCGTATAGAACCAGGATACAGGTCTAAATGCCTTCGGCAGGTCAGGATTTTACTGGGATGCCAGCAAGTCAAAAACCATGTAGCTGCCCTGAAAATAACTTTTTGCAGTTTTCCTGTAATGCTTGTCTCCAAAAACAATTGAGAGAATTTAAAAAAAAACCCCAAACCTGAGTCGGGGAGGGAAAGAGTTTTCTGTGTGTTTTGGATGGTTCAACAATTTCAGTGCACAACCAAAGGTTTACACAAGGGCCTGACCACAGCCTTAGCTTCCCTTCCTATCAAAAGTGACAGGAGTGCCAGCAGCCCTGAAGTTCAGCTGGCCATTTGTCTCCTGGGCTTGTTCTCTGAAGGCCCATAACAGGAGTGAAGGCAGCCTTTGAAATAATCCAATTTACAGATAGAAACGAAGTATGTTGCAAGGAAGAGGAATGAAGATGGTGAGGGGCTTGGAGAACAAGTCTTATGAGGAGCGGCTGAGAGAGCTGGGGTTGTTTAGCCTGGAGAAGAGGAGGCTGAGGGGAGACCTCATTACTCTCTACAACTACCTGAAAGGAGGTTGTGGAGAGCAGTGAGCTGGCCTCTTCTCCCAACTGACAGGGGACCGGACAAGAGAAAATGGCCTCAAGCTCTGCCAGGAGAGGTTCTGGCTTGACATCAGGAAAAAATACTTCACAGAAAGGGTCACTGGGTACTGGAACAGGCTGCCCATGGAGGTGGTTGATTCACCTTCCCTGGAGGTGTTTAAGGGATAGGTTGACAAGGTGCTCAGGGACATGGTTTAGTGATTGATGGAGATGGTTGGACTCAATGATCCAGTGGGTCCTTTCCAACCTAGTGATTCTGTGATTCTATTGTTCTATGATTGTTTCCGTTGCTGTAAGATGCCACCTGCTGTGAAAAGGTGCAGCGGCATGCAGCATGGCAGTGGAGATGGGAGAAGAAAGGTGACGGAAGAAGGAACAAAGTCCAACTAGGACAAGAAAACTCACCACATGGGTCTTCTCCACCTGGTATTTCCCAACTACATGTGCTGAAGCACTACCTCTTGTTAGCTTGGTGGCAAAATTTATTTTGACTTGTAGGAAGCCTAGACTTTATTACAGCTGTTTGTTATTAAAGGGTTGACTGAACATCCTGCTCTCCCTGACGCATTTTTCAGAGCTTACATTTGCCAAAAAGGAAACTCGTGGTGTGTGCCTATAAGCTTATGTTTAAGAACCCTGCTCCAGCCTGTGTGTTTTACTGAACCTTTTGACTTCTACCCTTTGGCTGGAGCTCAGTTCCTCTGGAGTACAAAGTACTGCAAATGTTTGTGGACAGTCACTACAGCTTTTTTTTTATTATTATTTTTATTTTTTTTTTTACTTCTCCATCCAGGAGTAACCAAGCTGCTGCTGGTGATTTAGAGCATCTAGGACGTCCCACCAAGCTGGCAGCAGTGCAGGCAGTGAACAGTGGCTGCTGAAGAAACTGAGATGGTGGTAGCTTCTGCCAAAGGCTCTGCCACTGCCTCTAAGACAGCAAGCAAGTCCCATGACCTGCAGTCTGAGACACACTGAGCTGTTTCCCAAAACTGAGTCTGGCCAAAATCACAGCAAAAGTGCCAACAGTTTCTTGGCCCACTGCCCTGCCAACACATGAGTACTGCTTATCATTTGACCTTTGTTTTGTCCTCTTTGGATCTCATCTCACAGAGAGAACGATCTTGTCACTGAAGTCATGCAGTGGTATCTTAGCAAGAAGATGTAAAGTTGAAAGACATTTTAGTAACTTAGATAGGTGTCAAGTACTTGCTTTCACTGAGGCACACCTGGCATATTAAATTCTTGCAGATTTTGGCTATATTTGTTCTAGAAACCATTAAAAGGTGTTGAGATAAAAATCCCAGATCAAATAGTTTTGAATAACCCATTTTTTGGTTAGGCTGTATCATATCTTTAGCACTAGCCTTGACCCAAGCTTTAGGTTGACCATTGACTGTGGTTTCAACTCATCTGACTGTGTGGGAATCCCACAACAGCCCTGTGGAAGCTCTTTGTCACTAAGATTTTACCTGCGGTATTATAGGACAACAGATGACTAAGAACACAGATAACTAGAGGTATGAGAAGTTAGCGAGGGCCCTCAGTTGTTGGTCTGAGAGATGCTGGCTACATTGTACCACACTTGAAGTCTTGGGGATAAGCTAGGAGCTCCTGAGATCCAATAGCAAAACACCAGTGAAATACATCAAAGGAATTAAGGAGTGTTCCTCTAAGAAGGTGATATAGTCAACAGCCCAACTGAAGCATCTCTACAGCCATGTATGCATAATGGACAATAAACAGGAGGAGCTGGAAGCTACTAGAAAGTTATGACCTAGTTACCATTACTGGAACTTGGTGGGATGAATCCCATGACTGTAGTGCAACTATCTGTGGCTACAGGCTGCTCAGAATAGACAGGTAAGGAAAGAGGCATGGAGACCTTGCCCTCTGCATCAAGAAATGGAGAGAGTGTGAAGAGCTCTCTGATGAACAGCCATGAGCAGGTTGAAAGCTTATGGGTAAGAATCAGAGACTGAGGCAACAAAGGGAACCTTGTGGGTGGTGTCTGCCTCTTGTCTGATCAAGAGGAGACTATTGATGAAGCCTTCTTACTGTAGCTACAGGAGGCATCATGTTCACAGGCTCTCATGCTGCTAGGGGCATTCAATCACCACAGCATCTGCTAGAAAAGTAGCATGGTGAGATGCAGGCAGTCCAGGAGACTCCTGGAATGCATTGAGGATAGTTTCTTGACCCAGGTAATAGATAGCCCTACCAGACACTGGAGGCAGCCTGGACTGCAGTGATCATGCATTGGTAAAGTTCACAGTCCTGAAGGATACAGGTCATGTGAAGAGTAAAGTCATGGCTCCGATCTTTAGGAAAGCAAAATTCTACCTTTTCATGCAATTAGTTAATTGGATCCCCTGGAAAACTGCCCTCAGGGACAAGGGAGCAGGACAGAGTTGGTAGACCTTTAAGGATGCTTTCCATAGAATGCAAGAGCTCTGTATCCCCAGGTGTAAGAAATCAGGAAAAGGAGGCAAGAGCCTAGCATGGCTGAATTAAGATCTGCTGTTCAACCTAAAGGGCAAGAAGGAAAGGCGTAGGCAGAGGAGGCAGGGACAGGTATCCTGGGAAGAGTATAGGGACACCGCCCAGTTTTATAGAGATAGGGTTAGAAAGGACAAGGTCCAGCTGGAACTGAACTTGGCAAGGATGTAAAGAATAGGAAGAGCTTCTACAGGTGTGTCAGCCAGGAAAGCAGCATCCAAGAAAGTGTGGTCCCCTTGATGAACATGACTGGCAAACAGGTAACAATGGACAAGAAGAAGGCTGAGGTACTTAACAACTTTTTTACCTCATTCTTTTCTGACAACCTCTCTTCTCACATCTCTTTTGTGGGTAGATCACAAGAAGGGGACTGGGAGAGCAAAGCCTCTCGTATTGTAAGAGAAGATCAGGTTTGTGACCACCTGAGGAACATTCATAAATCTATGGGACCTGATAAGGTGCATCCCAGAGTCCTGAGGGAACTGGCAGATCTGGTTGCCAAGCCACTCTCCATTATATTTGAAAAGTCAGGGTAGTCAGAAGTAGTTCCTGGTGACTGGAAGAAGGGTAACATTGTGTCTATTTTTAAAAAGGGTAGAAAAGAGGACACAGGGAAATGAGGCTTGTCAGCCTCACCTCTCTGCCTGGGAAGATCATGGAAGAGATTTCCCTAGAAGCTATGCTAAGGCAGATGTAGAACAGGCACATAATTTGAGACAGCTTGCATGGCTTTACCAAGGGCAAGTCCTCTTACCTGACCAACCTAAGTGGCCATCTATGATGGAACAACTATGTTAGTGGGTAAGGCAAGAGCTAAGGGTGCTAGACAGATGATTGAACCCAGGGAATTGTAGTGAATGGAGATAAATCCAATTGGCAGCCAGTTACAAGTGATGTTCCCCAGAGCTCAATATTGGGGCTGGTCCTGTTTTGTATTGTTATCAATGATCTGGATGAGGGGATCAAGTGCACCCTCACTAAGTTTTCAGGCGACACCAAGTTGTGTGGGAGTGTTGATCTGCTTGAGGGAAGGAAGGCTCTACAGAGAGACCTGGACCGGCTGGATCAATGGGTGGAGGTCAACTGTATGGGGTTCAACAAGGCCAAGTGCCAGGTTCTGCACTTTGGCCACAACAATGCCGTGCAGCTCTACAGTCTTGGAGAAAAATGGCTGGAAAGCTGCCCAGCAGAAAAGGACCTGGGGTGTTTATTGACAGCTATCTGAACATGAGCCAGCAGTGTGCCCAGGTGGCCAAGAAGGCCAATGGCATCTCGGCCTGTATCAGAAACGGTGTGACCAGCAGGACTAGGAACATCATTCTGCCCCTGTTCTCAGCACTGGTGAAGTCACGCCTTGAATCCTGTGTTCAGTTTTGGGCCCCTTATTACAAGAAAGACATTGACATCCTGGGATGTGTCCAGAGAAGGGCAAAGAAGCTGGTGAAGAGGCTGGAGAACAAGAATTATGAGGAGTAGCTGGAAGAACTGGAGTTGTTTAGCCTGGAGAAAAAGAGGCTGAGGGGAGACCTGAATGCTCTCCACAACTACCTGAAAGGAAGTCGTAGTGAGGTAGATGTTGGTCTCTTCTCCCAGGTAACAGGTGATAGGACAAGAGGAAATGGCCACAAGTTGCATCAGGAGAGGTTTAGACTGGGTGTTAGGAAAAAATATCTTTACTGAAAGAGTGATGAAGCATTGGACCAGGCTGCCCAGGGACGTTGTTGAGTCACCACCCCTGGAGGTATTTAGAAGCCATGTAGATGTAGTGCTCAGAGACAGGCTTTAGTGGTGGCTTGGCAGTATAAGGTTTATGGCTGAAATCAATCATCTTAAAGGCTTTTTCCAAGCTAATTGATTCTGTGATTCTGTGATGTCATCTGTCTAGACTTCTATAAGGCCTTTGATACAGTCCTCTGTATCTTTCTTTGTAAATTGGAGAGATAGGGATTTGATGGGTGGACTGTTTGGTAAACAAGGAACTGGTTGGATCATCGTATCCAGAGGGTAGTGGTCAGTGACTCAATATCCTGATGAAAATCGGTGACAAATGATGTCCTTCAGAGGTCCATATGGGGAACAGTATTGTTTAATATCTTGATCAGTGACATAGACAGTGGGATTGAGCTCACCCTCAGCATGTTTGCAGATAACACCAAACTGAGTGGTGCGGTTGGACAGGTTGCCCCAGAAAGGTGGCAGAGACTCCATCCCTGGAAGCATTCAAGGTTAGGCTGGATGAGGCTGTGAGCAACCTTATCTAGTTGATATCTCTGCTTATTGCAGAGGGGTTAGACTAGGTAACCTTTAAGGGTGCCTTCTGACGCAAAATATTGTATGATTCTAAGAACAAGCTTAGCAAAGAGGGACGTATGCTTCTGTACGGCGTATCCACCAGCTGGTTCAAAACCAGCGCTGGCAAGCAAAGCTTGCTTATGACTTAGATGAATTAACTTCTGCCCTGTAACCCTGTGCAGTCCCTCATCACTGACGTGTCTGGTACACCTCTGCCAGAAATGACGTTTCCATTCTCAGCATGACAGGATCTTGCCTAAGCACCAAACCAGGTCCCTTAGGCCTACAGCTGTGCTGAGACATCTCTCTATCCAAACAGTCACTGACATAGGTCACTTCTAGCAGACAGTTGTCCATTTTGGGTTGTCCAGGCTCTCCAGGGCTCTCCAGGGAGGTTAGTGTTGACAGATGGAGCAGGAACCAGGAGCTGGCAATATGGGCAATAGCTTGCTTGCTTCCAGCCCAGATGGCTTAACACTGGACTTGTCCTTTCAAAAGGCTCTTTTCCCTCCTGGACTGTAGGCTCGCTCTCCAGCAACACTGTTATTGCAGAAGCAGCTTAGTGAAAGGCTCTGTGCCAGGACGGGATGCTTTCCCTTTGAGGCATTTAGCCACCAGTAGCGTGTAAGCCAGGCACTAGAGCCCATTTGCTGCCCACTGGTGCAATCCTCATGACCCTCAGTGCAGAAAAACATTTAATCTTGAGCTGTTATCTGCTCCCTAGCTTTCTCCCTTCCTGCCACCCCTGCAGCAAACCCCTTGGTGGCCAGGCTACAGGAAGGTTTCAGCAGTTACAGCAAAGTGTCCTAAAACTCTTCAGTTTAAAACTCCCTGTGCAAACTTCTCATGCATGTCTGGAAAATCAGGCACAGAAGTATTTGCAAAGCATGGCTGTTACGAGACCGCTGGATTTTTGTGGGCATTCTTTAAATATGTTCTTTTAGGCTCTCTCAACATTGTTTTTTCCACCCTAAAGGGTACAGAGCCCTGGGATGTGCAGGGCCAGCCCTAGATCCCTCTGCTGGCATCAGCCCAGAGGTGAGCATCCAGGACCACAAGGTCACCAGCCTCCCACTGCCCTTTTCTCCCACTGGAGCCCAGCTCTTTTTTGTCATTCCAACACCACGCCATGAAGCCAAACAACTTCTGCCAATGTAGAGCCAGAAGAGTAGATGAAAAATCTGGGTCATGATGGTAACGTCTTGGTATGGGAAGTTACATAATGATAAACAACAAAATCAAGCATGACTTCTGAATGTGGTCTCACAGTTTTTGCCCAGGAGTTGGTGACCGCAGTTACTGAGGACTTCAACTAACATGAAAAAATTCAAATCCTGACTCCTTTCAACAGTTCTGATTCAGTTCAGACCCATTAAAGCAACAGCACTGAGTCTTTCTTAGTTCATTTGCAATGAGTTCCCCAGGAGAATGCTTCTGCTAGGAATGACATTAGCATTTACTGTTAAGTCCACTGGAAGGCACTTCTGGTTTTAATTATGTAGCCCTTACAATGCTTCCTCCGACACTCTCTTATTATGGAAAAAATGAGCATAGGATGTAGACAGATAAAAAAGCTATTAATTTCAGGGCTAACAATGCCAGATCAATATAGTTACAAACAGATTTGTCTCTGTAACCCAGCCCAAGGAGCTGGCTTTCAATGTTCAGATAGGAATGTACCAAATATGACAAAAATGTCTTTATCTGGGGAAGATAATTTTAGATACCGTTTTTGGCCAGGCAGTAGAACTACTTAGGGAAGAAATTATTAAACTTCCAATTAAAAAGAATGTTTTTGTAGGACACATTGCATACAGTGTTTCAGAAGCAGTCTCCCCACCAAGCCCACCACAGCGAGACTCTGGAGTTGTGCTGCCACACAGCCAGCAGCTCCCCTCTGTCCTGTTCCCTCTGCAGGTTTTCCTTGTCTCTGTAGCACCAACAGCCCATATGCCGTGACAGTCTGGAGGTCTGGATTTCTGGGTACTTCCAGAATGTGCAACCCAGCCTGACCAGTACCCAGCTGAAACACATGGGCTGTGGGAAAGCCACATTTGCCAGTGGATCCCATGAGGCTGGGAGTGGTGACTGCCAGCACACATGATGTCTTAGCCTCCACAACAGTGCCATCCTCACCCCACATCCTCACCTACCCTGTGGAGACAAGGGCTGGACGCTGTGACTGGTGAAGGGCCAAGCCATGTTCCTGCCCTACAAAAGGGGAAAATCCAGCATTTCAGAGCTTCCCACTGCCTCAAGATGGGGCTAAGCTGTATCACAGTTTAAATTAGAAAAAAAAAAAATAAACAGCAAAGCAAGGTAGAGGCCAGAAATCCAGCATTGTCCTAACACAGAGGCAATGTGGCCCAATTCCCTGCTCTGCTCATGCAGTTGAGCTGCCTGTGAAGGGCTGAGTGGCTGCAAACCAGCCTCAGTGAGGGCAGCGACTTTCCTGAGATGGGGGAGAAACAGATTTGAGCATCTCGATTGACTTGAGAAGAGCAGGCAAGATGTACAGGTGCATTCGCTACATATAGCAAATTACTCTGTAAACAGAGTAATTAAAACCCAGGTAAAGTGAGAGGAAAAGCATGTGGCCCATAGAAAAGTTGCTACTGGAGCAGTGCAGTGAAAGATTTTTTAAATGATCCAGAGCTCTGCTGTTTAAAAATTCATAGGCTTCAAGTCATTTCTACCACAATTGAAATTGCTTTTGAGTTCAACAGACTCAGTGCTTGCAACCAGCTACCTGCAAGACACATGAGTTTAAAAGCCTTTACCTACAGCTGATCCATTTTTGTGTAACAACTTTTCTTCCCATGCCTAGTAATTTCAGGGGGCAGCAGGACTCAGAATCAGTGGTGGTTGTAGGGAAGCAACATTCACAGTCCCGAAGGACATCAAGTGTCAACAGGATGCAAACTAATAGATACTTACATTTTTAAATTCAAGGTATAGGGACTTAGATATGCTTACTCTTGACAACAGCAATTCAAAGACTGAAAATCTGCCATCATTTCCTCTCAGCAAATATCTGAGGGTCCAGGCCAGCTCCATCTGTCATGTTGTTTCCAGGGCAGATTGTGGCACAGCCCAGCTCATTGCTGTCCCTTTTGGCAGCAGGACTTGGCTTCCACCCCAAAGCACCTACTCCTGCTTTGGTGCTGAAGGGTTGACCTGAGATGGGAGCCATGGACAGTGGAGATGCAGTGACTGGGGCATTGCTGCAGGAAACTATCACTCAAGTCTTTGCCTACAAACTTGGAGTGACCTCAGATCACTTGCTTCAGCATGAGATGCCCTTACAGGTTATCCTGAGGGGATGCCGGTCTTGAGTATATAGAGCGTAAGGACTACAACACTGACATTTACTGTCATCACTTGAGGACCAACTAGACAAAGACCATGGGGGACAGTGAAGTATTTTTTTAGATATGAAATAGAAAATGAAAATAAAAATAGATATGAAAATTTCCTGGCAAAAGTGTTTGCTAATAATCATGTTAAAGGCCATGTGCTCATGCCCCCCAAGGCCCATCTCAGCCTCAGTGAGACTAGGGCTGGCAATGTTTCTCTTTTCAAATTACACAGCCCACGGTTCTTTGTTGTGAAGAGCCAAAGAGGACATCTCTTTCTCAGTCAGCTATATGATGAGCTGTGGCCTAATTAATGAACTTGCAAGTTTTGTTATTATAGGTCATCATTTTGGTCCAGTGTTGAAGTTATTCCAAAGAGATTTTCTGCACTGAAATCTTTTGGATATCCTCTTGATAATGGAAAGTACATCAAGACTTCTGTTCCAAGATTTCCAGCAAGAGCAAAAGGCTCTGACGCTGGTATAAAATGTGAGTACTCACCTCAGGTTGAATGCCAGCATGCAGCTGAAAGCGTTTTAACCTCCTGAAAAGCTGCAAAAAGCATCAGCTGAAGTCATTTGGAAACAGCCTTATAGTGGGAACTGCAAGAAAATGAACTTTGTAAGTCTTTGTGGACACTAGATGAAGTCACAGGCTAGTGATGAAGTAGATGTCCCCGTACTCTGATACGCTTCACGCTGGGGTCTGCACAGGGATCCTGCCACCATACAAAAGCACAGCCAGGCAGTTTGCCACCAACAAGCCAAAAGCATTTGTCACATGGATGTGTCCTGCAGAGGTGGTACCCACTAGTATGCAATGTAAGCAAGTGTTTGTTGGAGCAAGTCATTCTCAGTACAGTTCATGGAGAAACTTAAATTCACAATATATCAATGAACAGAAAAGACCTTCCTAGTTGCCAAACACAACTGAAAAGGAGCTTTCTACAGCCCATGTGTGTTTCAGGACACTCACACATCAATGTGAGACAGAACATTGTTCTGGGACAGGGTGGGACAGAACACTGTGGCCTGGCTGTGCATTTGTGCTGGATCTTACTGGAGAAGGGCTTCTCAGCTCTCAGAAATGGCAGTAGCAGGGAGCCTCTTTCCCTGGTATTTTTGTGTGCCATACTTCTGGCAATTGGTTGCTGCCCTAAAATCCTGTATTGGGAAAACAGCAGCTTATTGTGCCTCCAAGGGAGGGCAGACACTGAGTTTCACCTATGCACATGCTGACAGCTGGCAGAAAGAAAAGCAGCAACTCCAAAGCAGCTGTCACAGTGAACACCTAGGGCCTGCCTTAGAGCCACTTTTGGATGCACTTTCTACTTATGGATCTATGGCTTTTTGTTTATTTTAACTTTAATCTCCTTTGCAAAACCAGCCAAATATCCCACCCTGTCCCTGGAGACAACACAAAGTCTCTCCACTGAAGATATCCCTGTGAAGGTAAGTTTTGTGGCTCTCCAGGTGGACCCCCTTAGGTCAGAGGTGGGCACCACTGGGCTCTGGGAGTTATCCCATCACCAAGCATCTTGCCTTGGTGTGTCAGCTGGCAAGGCCAGATGGAGCAGAGGATGGCACCGGGCACCACCAATGCTGAAATGTATCTGGCAGGTCTAATTTTAGCCTCAAGAGCACTGAAAGTCCTCTTGAGTTGCAGCATACTTTGATAAATCTTCTAAATCAAGGCTGTTTGGCCTAAAGCTGACTTTCAGACAGGAAAGGTAAAGTGCCTAATTTTAAACATAATTTTGACTGAAGCTGAAGGCGTTGGCCTTAAACATAGAGTTACCCACAGTGTCTGAAGCTTGCAGGGGCTGGGACTTAAAAGAGAAACCAAGAAGAGGAAAAAATGCCTGGAATATTTTTGTTTGGCTGTCTAATGCAGATTTCAGTGAGACTATATCTATGTGTGCTATGTATACGTAGGATGAAAGCTGGGAACATTGAAATTGGGTAGGGAGGTTCTGCAAAGGGACCTAAACAGGCTGGACCGCTGGGTTGAGTCTAATGGCATGAGGTTTAACATGGCCAAATGCCAGGTCCTGCACTTGGGGCACAACAACCCTATGCAGAGCTACAGACTGGGAGAAGCCTGGCTGGAAAACTGCCAGGAGGAGAGGGACCTGGGGGTGTTGGTCGACAGTCGACAAAACATGAGCCAGCAGTGTGCCCAGGTGGCCAAGAATGCCAATGGCATCCTGGCTTGTAACAGAAATAGTGTGACCAGCAGGTCCAGGGAGGTTATTCCCTCTCTGTACTCCGCACTGGTGAGACTGCTCCTTGAATACTGTGTTCAGTTCTGGGCCCCTTACCACAAGAAGGATGTTGAGGCTCTGGAGTGAGTCCAGAGAAGAGCGACGAGGCTGGTGAGGGGTCTGGAGAACAGGCCTTATGAGGAACCACTGAGAGAGCTGGGGTTGTTTAGACTGGAGAAGAGGAGGCTGAGAGGAGACCTCATTACTCTCTACAAGTACCCGAAAGGTGGTTGTGGAGAGGAAGGTGCTGGCCTCTTCTCCCTAGTGAGACGGGACAGGACAAGAGGGAATGGTCTCAAGCTCTACCAGGGGAGATTTAGGCTAGAGATTAGGAGGAAGTTTTTCATGGAAAAAGTCATTGGGCATTGGAATAGGCTGTCCAGGGAGGTGGTTGATTCACCTTCCCTGGAGGTGTTTAAGGCATGGGTAGATGAAGTCCTGAGGGACATGGTTTAGTGTTTTATAGGAATGGTTGGACTCGATGATCTGATGGATCTCTTCCAACCTGGTGATTCTATGATTCTGTGATTCTATGAAATAAGCAGCAAATGCCTGCAGGTTGCCAAGCATCCTTCAGGTCTATGGATGAACATTAGGGACAACTGGACACTTGTTTCAAGAAGACCAATCGTACTGTAGAGGTTTCATCAACCCACACAGTAAAGGGACTGACTGGAAAAAAAAAACAAAACCAAAAAACAACAAACCAAAAAAAGCCATATTTCTGGGAGTTCTGCATTCACTATTGCCTGCTTGGCCCAGCTATCTGGCTAATCTTCAGAGTTTTGAAGGCAAAACAGATGATGTAGGTTTGATTGATAGGGCTTTTCACGAGATGGGGTTTGCTGAAGGAGTGCACTGGGCTCTTCCTTACAGCTACATCTGGGTTCCCCGTGTGAATACGCATGCACGAGCCTATGTCTTTCCCTTCAGGGGGTCTGTGAAACCCATGGGATATTTTTCCTGGCTTTTCAAACCTGACATGTTACTGAGTTATTGGAGAAACTGAATAGTCCCCTTGGGGAAGAGGTGGGCCTGCGAATGGTTGGACTCAATGATCCAGTGGGTCTCTTCCAACCTGGTTATTCTATGATTCTATGATTCTGCCTATGCAGAGCAGGAGTGGGGCTCTGGTACCCTTTCCCAGTTAATTGTGAAACTGGATAATCCATAAATGGCAAATCGAAAGTTACCTGTCAGTACCTTTAGGGGGCCAATTGCATCACTGCTGGGGGTTGTCACTGAGGCCTCGTTACACAAGCTGTTCTACATGTATATAAAATACAAGCTTATGTAGAAAAAATTGCTTATATCACATATTTTATATAAAGTATATACACTTAACTTAGTGTATATCTATTAATATGCCTCTGAAGCAGTGGTTTTCCACTTCTCCCTTCCTTTGTTTGTGCACCTGTGGGATGCCCAATAGCAAAGAGACTATGGAGAAACTTAAAATATACAGGATTAGAATACTAAAGTTAGGTCTTCAAAGGTCTTTAAACCACTAACTCTCATTTCTGTGGTAGTTTAGCGTTAATGTTTTTCAAGAGCTCATTGTTAGTAATCAGGGAAACTACCAAATTAACAACACTGGAGACTTAATTATCCAAACGTTTTCAATCATTTATTAGGGAAGGAAATCCCTGCCGGTAAACAAAGCCAGCGTAGGGTTATTTGATGTCAGGAGCAGTAACAACACATCAAAGCATTCACAAGCCATGAGTTAAAGCCACTAAAATTATCAACAGGATTTAGACTTCAAAAAATAATAAATTGACGTTGATCTTTATTTGTATTCTAGTTTCTGAACCTTTAAGGACTGCTCAAATGCCATTTTCTAGATGCTCTGCGTAATCATAAATGCTGAAACTTCCAGTAAAAAGCTGGCAATTCTCACTTACCCAGAGGCTTCTGGAAAAAATGAAATTCTGTGGCACTGACAGCACAACTGTAAAGGGTGCCAGCAAGGAAGGCGCCTTTCTAATGCAGATTGAAATTCTGAGCAGCATTGGAGTGTTTTCCACCCCACATGAGGCACAGAGCAACTTTTCAGTGAGTCCAAATCACGGGCCATATGTTTCTACCATAAACAGAGCGGAGGTGCCTTTTCTGGTGCCTCCTGGGCAGTCTCAGGTCCCAGGTCTTGCATGGCAATAGTACCTTGCTGGAGAAATGTGCTAGTATCTGTGAAGGGCAATAAGAATGAGGTTACATTTGCCTTACACAGGCATATTGCCTCTGTGCCTCAGATGTTGTGGGTACGGCCCTACATCTGCCCACAGCAGAGGGGTCTGGCTACTGCCTACCCACCCCCTCATGCTATACTTATCAGGGCATTTGGGGTGCAACATGGCCAGCTGGATCTCAGTAGTGATCTTGCTCTGCGTGTACAGCTCTTCAAATGGGCCTTAGCACCACAAGAGTGGGTTTTTTTTACTCTCAAATATGCAGCAGTTTTTAGATAATGCTCAAGTTAGATGGCTGCCCTCTAGGGTACACCTGGAAGAGCATGAGGTCAGCTTGAATGCAAAATTCATACACAATTGGGAAAGTTACTTTCCAATGCTGTGCATAGGTGTTTGACTAATCAGGTTATATGGTTTTATTGGAGGTCTTTAATTTATAGGCTAAAATAATGAAGGCAAGTGTCCCATCTCCAGAAACTGCATACAGATGGCATCTTTTTCTCAAAAGGATTTGCTCCATCCATTGTCCCTCAATGTCACTGGGCTTTGTGAGACCTTCAGCACCTCCTGAACAGTAGGTATCTTCTCCTCAGGTCCCTTAGGGTGAGGATGGAGCCTTTGCTTCTGATTCCCAAGGCTTAAACCCATTACCATTACAGCAATTTATGGTTTGCACGCTTTCATTGCACTGGTAGAAAAGAGCAGCACATTCTCTCTGTAGTGGGTTAGGCAGACTGGATCACCTCCCAGTTAAGCCAAACTTGCAATGAAGTATTTGTGGACCTCAGTGTGAGCTGCTGAGGGAGCCATCACTCCCTAGCTCCTAGCAGGCTTACCATATCACATAGCCCAGTGCTCATTTTCTTTTCCTCACACTGAGTACATGTCTTTCCTCCAGGGTTTATGCAAACTGCGCTATGACTCTTTTCCTGCAAGCCAGCCAGCTGTTCACCTGTTTTTGATCAAAATTTTTCTACTGTAGCTCTAGTTGGCTCAGAAAAGTGCTTTGACAAGCTTGAAATTTCCTGTCTTGGGAAGGAATAATAACATCTTTCTAAAATAGCACTGTGGGTTCTGTTGAAGAGGTATTACCCATGAGCTGCAGAGAAAGTTGGACTCGTTAAAAGAATCAGAAATTGAAACAGCTCTTGTGGTGGCAACACTAAAGATGTTCCAGAGCTCCTGGCTCCAGCATAGGACACAGCTTGGGTCACTGCCAGTGTAACACCTTCATGAAGACACTTTTCAACCCCTGTTTCTTGTGCTTAAATGTTTGCCTACCCCTTTTGAAGAAAATTAGCACATATGATGTACTTGTGAGGAATAAAGTCATACTCTCTTCAGTTAAGCCTGGTGAGGTAGAAAGCTGAGCTGAGACTGCAGATGATTGCAATTCATCAGTCCCCTTTCCCCAGTCACACGAAGAAACCCTCCCTGAAATGGGAGAATTATTTATGCATGCTTTCATGCTGGAGAAGTCATCCATAAGGATGGCAGCTTCTGTACAATAGCCTCTCAAGTTTTGTCTCCACTCTCCTTGACCTGTGTCCTGCTAAAATTTTCAGTAAGCTATTTATCGGGTAAATATGTAAACCAACCATCATCATATCAACATATGGTGACAGTGACTGAGAGCTACCCTATTAATTGCTGACCCCATTTCTATTTCAGTCACTTGACATATCCGCCAGGAAACGAATGGGATCAGTTATGATAAATCCACTCTCTGTGGCTCTGGATAATCTGTTTTCAAACTGGAGCAGATGCTGAGATGCCTTTTCTGTCAGCTTGCTGTTGGGTGACCAAGGGGTTTGTAGTGCAATATGACTGCATCCCTGCAGACTTGTGTTGGTTCCCCCTTGTACAATACATGGTTTTAGTACACACTATTGTGTCTTATCCTAAAATGCCCTGGTGGCTCATACCACTCTTTCATGCTGCATGGAAAGTATTCATCTTTTAAAAAGTCCCACAGATTAATACCTAGATGATTGACAGCCTTTGATTTGGCTATTAAACTTATGCAGAAAGGCCAGTTGTCTAGCAACTAGGAGAGACTGCAGAAAGGTGAATGTAATCTGAATTGCTCAAGGGATTTGAGCCCAGATCTCCCATTTCTACTCTAACCACTGGCATGTGAGACAACTTGGTGTGGTGATAGAGGTCTTCTCAGCTCCCTATACCGGAGCTACTCTCCTTTGCACTGATACAAAGCAGTCCTTTGAGTGGCCAGGGATGGTGAAGGGAGTATGTAAGTATTTAAAAGTATGGTTTGCTAGCACTGCTGCTCAGACAAGGAGAACACTTATTGTGAAACACTTAACCAATGAGAAGAGCAGAAACTGCCTCCCAGCTGTGTGTGCCCTGAGTGCGGGGCTGGCCATGGCTTTGCTCTCTGGCCCCAGCAGTGCTTAATGCTGCCCTGCACAGCCACAGCCACATGGCTGTGGGGGCTGGAAGAGCCAGGTCTGTGCCCTTAGCTTTCTGCAGGCAGGTGTGAGTTTCATATCCCTTGAACAGAGACAGTGTATCTTGGACCCTGGCTACCAGAGCCCCTTCCCAAAGCCTTGCACACGCAATCACCGGAACAGATCCTAGTGTAGCCCCATGGATCCACGTTTATTTGAGAGTAAGGGTGAGGAAGACATGTCATCTGAAGCAGGCACTGCCCTCCCAGAGCAGCACAACCGTTTTCCCTTGGGACAGTTTGTTTTCATTATATTTGTGTCCCTGGGACCCAGCTACTTAGCAACTGGATAAAATCATCACAAACCGCTGGCAGTGCCCTCCTTGTGAGGGCAGGGGCCAGGTTGTGTGTCTGGGGAGGGCTGTCTGCCAGTGAGGTGGCCATGCAGAGCTTACAGAGGGACCCCCATCCCTGTTCCCCCCAGTAGGCTGTCCCAAAGATGCAAGGGAATTTGGCCCTCATGCATGGCAAACACTGCGTTTCAGGTAAGGCGTGTAGGCAGCTCACCCTGCTAGCTGCCTGCAGAGTAGGTGGCACCCTGGGGGCGGATTAAACATGGACAATCTTGATCACAACATCTTGTTGGATCTGAGTGGTTAAATGATTTTTCCTCTCTGAAAGTTCGGGGGGAAAAGAACTAAACCTGGAGTATTCTTGTGAAGTAGCTGAAAATGGAAATATTCACCATCCCTGACTGTGTATTTGGGGGAGGTGGAGGTGAATACCCCATCTTGCTTTGGTTCAGGGCATTTTAAATAAAAACAAAGAAAAAATGGCAATAGAGAGTTATGCCTATATGTTCCTTGGGCCAGAAGAAGCACAGGCATGTAACTAATGCCTGCTGTCCTTGACCTTTTTAACTCCTCTGTGTATAGTACTCAAAGAGGTATCCAAGCTACCCAGGAGGCCAAACCCTGCTTAGCTGAGCTGACTTCCCTTGAAGGGCCATGAAAAGAGAAAGGGATGAAAATTACTTTATAACACACTTGCCCTTACAAGCATCTGAAGTGCAAAAGACAGTTGCTGGCAATTCTGGACAGTTTGTGTCTTTACTGAAATCAACAAATTTTTGTAATAAATTTTTAATACGTTGAAGTTCCAGCCTTACTGGAATTATTATAAATTACCCCCAGCACTCTTATATGCTTCCAAAACACACACTGTCATGAGTCAAAATGCAAAAAGACTCAACTGTTTCAGGGGAGGGGTTGGGAAGAAGGGAGGAGATGATGAAACTGAACTGAAAATTATTTAGGTAACTCCATATGTATTCACAAATATTTAATTTTTGTGACTGGAAGCAATGTTGTAAGTGGGGTAAACTGAGACATCACTTCTAGCATCGCTCCTGCCTGACACCACAGCACCACAATATGGAGGCTTTGCCAGCAGTGGGATGACTTGACTACACATTTTTTCTCTCATCCCACCTTCACACCTACAATGCCCAATGACAGCACCTCTTGTGCTGACACAGGAGTTTGCAGGCCCCCCAAAAAACCAGTGGATATTAAAATAGGTTTCTGAAAAAAAAAAAAAAGGTTTTTCTGAGGTATTGCTGCTGAAGACTCAGCATTCTTAAACCATTGTCTGGGAGATTTTGAAGAAGCATGGGATACTTCTGCCCATACTTGTGCCCAGAATGTTTATTGACACTTTCTGTCTCTGCACAGAGAAACAGCACAATATAATTTCACTGTTTTTCAGTTTCTTTGCTTTTTTGTGCATTTTGTTCTTCTTGGTAGTTTTCAATAGCTATATCCCTTCTGGCCTCAGCAACATGTTGGGCTGGAAAACTTCTTCAAGACAGGAAAACACCATTGCCAAATCTACCATCAGAGCAGTGGATTGGTGGATTCAGGACAAATTCCAAACGAGTCTCCTTTCAACAGGCCTACACCTTGAGCTGATGTTGTTACGTCAAACTCAGAAATGTGCTGTGTTTCTGAGCACTGCCCAACATCCTGAGGAGCTGAGGCTGCTGAGAGGGCACAGAGGAGCAGAGGCGAGACAACCAGCTCCAAGGCTGCCGGAGGCTTTAGCAGCAGGTTTTGGAGAGATTCTTGGTTCTGTGAGGGAGTGAGGGAGCAAGCTTAGATTGCAACCTTGTAGCTAAGTGATTTTTAGATTTTTCCAATAGTGAAATTATGAAGAAGGTCTCTCATGTTGCCCATTAACGTCGCTATTAGCAGACAGGCTGTGCTCCCAGCATGAGCCAGTTCTTGCTAACAAGGTCTCTGTGTATCACACTAGGGAATGTATCGCTCACACAGCTTTCACAGAACTGCAAGTAATTTGCCATTACTTCTGTAATGGTACAAATGCATCTACATCTCAGGTCAGAGAAGGCAGCAAGATCTAGCTTTAAATTCAGGATCCTTGAGTAAAAGAAAATAAGATCAATGCGTCCAAAATTCTGCTTCTGGGCACTGGTTTACCCTCCTGCTCAAACACTGGGCAGGTGCAATGCTGAGAAGGACCTTCATGGTTGGATGGGGTTGTGAAATCAAACATCTCGAACTCGGGCACCCACTCAGTCACAAGCAGCATAATAGCAGACCCCTCCCCACCTCAGCCCCACTCCCCCCTCCCCCCCGCCCCCCCCAAAAAAACCCCCAAACAACCAAA
Organism: Coccyzus lansbergi; assembly: GCA_033558105.1. Lineage (NCBI taxonomy): Eukaryota > Metazoa > Chordata > Aves > Cuculiformes > Coccyzidae > Coccyzus > Coccyzus lansbergi. The sequence continues at coordinate 656,061 of JAUMJK010000878.1, forward strand.
ACAAAAAACCAACAAAACCCCTTACTAGGGTTATATAATCCTCTATCTTCACAGCACTTGCTACTGACAATATTTTTCCACTTTTAAGTTGGGCCATACTCCCATGCAGAAATAAAATAGTCTAGCTCAGAGGACAAAGGGGAGCAGTTGCTGTTCTTCACCTTGATTTTAGCAAGGCTTTCAGTACAGGCACATGTAACATTCTTATAGCTAAAGTGATGAGATAGGGACTGTGCTGCAACAGACTCTGGGTAGCCATGGGCCAGCCTGGTTGGACATACAGATTTTCTTGTGCTTAACTCCCCTTCCATGCACCTCGGCTATGGCTGTGGGTGTTGTGTAAACCCCAGGGGAGGACGAGGACTCGGCTTTCTGCAGCAGGCTGGCTGCCCAGGAAAGAGACTTGATTCACAAAGAACTCAGATGTTGGCTTTCAAATTCCTTGTGATACAGTCAGCAGGCAACTTCTCTGAGTGGGTAGAAAACACTTTAGGGTGTTCTTTTTCTTAAATGCATGAATTTTCTTTTAAATGCAGAGATTTTTACCTGTGCCCCATTGATCCAACCTCAATACCACTTTCTTCTAGTAATCCTGATCCTGCCAAGACATTCCCAGTTCTATGTGGAGTTACAGAAAGCTATACAGGCAATGCCAAGCACTGAGGCATCTCTTTTCTTCTGCATAGCTTGCAAATGATGCTGCATTACAATAGATCCCTATCCGCATCTAAGCCCGCACAAGGAACCAATTAAAGATCTGTGATTTTTTGACTCAAATTTGTAGTGAATGTTTATAGGACAGTCTAGATTTTAATCCAAATTTTCACGAAATTAAACAGCTGCCTCCAGCTGTCAAAAGGGCATACAATCAGCACATCTGAAAATCAATATACCTCATGGGGCTGAGCAACTCAATTAATCAAATACTGCAGCCATTAGCTTTTGCTCAGCTTCCAGTTAGCTCCAGAACATATTTTTCCTAGTTACAAGATATTAATTGTTGGAAAAAAAGAAAGCAGGAATTTTAAACATCACAAGCTCTATGTTTCTTCATTGTTTGAACTTCATCTTTTTTGCAGCTTGATTTTACTTCCAAAATTGCTCATCAGGCCTAAATCTAGAGAAAACAAAACCCTGGCCATCTCAGTGATCCTGGAGAGTGGGAAATGCAAGGCTATTCTAGGGCCATCTGTTTCACTCCAGGAAAGGCTTTGGAAAACAAATCCAGACAGTCGATTCATTATAAAATAGACATAAGTTATGAAGATGATCATGGAAACAAATCCTTTGAAGACCTCTTAAATCCCTGGTTGCTATTGCTGTTGTTGTTTTTTTTTTTACTGTATCACTATTCTTTAAGTCAGTAATGGCTACCCACGTCACACGAACGTAACTCACAGATGCAAAATAGCAACAGCTGCAGAATTGTAGAATCACAGAATCATTACAGCTGGAAAAACCCTCTAAGATCACCAAGGTCAACTGTCAGCCTAACACCATCATGCCTACAAAACCATGCCCTGAAGTGCCACATACATATGTTTTTTAAACATCTCTACCACTTCCCTGGCAGCCTGTGCCAATGCTTTACCACTCTTTCAGTAAATAAATTTTACCTACAATCCAATTGAAATCTCGCTTGATGCAATAGCTGCAGAGATCAGGGTCTTACCAGTGGGTACACTCAGAAAATCTAGAATGATATTATTGCTCTTCTGGATCATGGTTGGTGTAGGACACTCTCTTGGGCTGCCTGGAGAAAAATGGTCCCACACAAGAGATCACTGTCTCAGGGGCCACATGTTTCTCTGAAGATGAAGGCAAGCTGTGTGCAACCCTGCAGAGACTGACTTGTGGGACATGCTGTGGCCACAGAACGAAGTGTGTAGCAGAGGAATTTTGTTGGTAGCAGAGAAAGGCATAAGGGAAGGTGAGATGCATTAAGCATCCTCCTAAGGATGTCTGGACCAGGGACCTCTATCATAAATATGGAAGGATGAATTTTCATCCATACATTCCCTAGACCTTCCTTTGTTTGCAACACACCAGACTGCAATCCATGTAGCTGTAATAGACAACTTGTTGTGCAGCCATATGTAATGCCTGGAAATGAATTCCAAACTGAACAAAGTTTTATGCAGCCTTATATTTTCATAAGCATCATACAGTAATCTGTAGCCAAGCAGCAATAAAGACTTTTAATCACTGTCATCCATGCTGTGCTGAAACAGAATACAATCCTATTTAATAAAAACCTATGGTCATTCAGGGGCATCAGTATAAGTCAGTTTGAGAGGTATGTGTGCCCCATCCAAATGCCTCTTGAAGTAGCAAATCCAGTATCAGGCTTTACCAAAAACAATTAAAAATGTGTGATCTGACTATTGAACTCATCAACAGAGATAAAGACCAGGAAAGGTGGGCATCATGCGCGTTCCTCCACAAAAATCTCTTGGTAAAGTTTGCATGTGAAGGGGACCGCCGCTGTTGGAGAAGTCTCTGCAGCAACGTCGCAAGAAACTCCTGGCATCCAAGTCAGACTTCCTCAGATGTTTATGGCCAGATTGATAAACTAATATTGGAAGAAAAATCAAATTTACAATAAATTATTTCAGGCACTTCTCCCTCCCCTTTCTTTCCCCAAATGAGACAGAGATGTGCAAAAGCAGTGTCTTGGTCTGATTTGACCACATACAGGGAAGCCTTTGCTCACTAGGCTTTTATGTTGTATCGCTAAGGAAAGACCTCAGGCAAATTTTACTTCTGTGTTTGGAGAGGAGGAGGCAGGGTTCTCTGAAGACTAGAAGCCAGTAATGGGAGTGATTTTGTTTGCATCCCAGCAGTCCACACAGACTCCCATGTTTGTTGTGCTAGGGAATTTACTGTGCCTTGACAAGGAAGTTTTGTGTTAGTGTAAAATGAGAGATAAGCCGCATATGTAGCAGGGAGACAAAGAGAGCACAAGAAAATAAGAAGCCTGTGCTGAACAGTGTGAGAAGATGATGGACATGCACTGGAAAGGCTGATCTGAACTTTTGGGTGATTCAGGGAGAGTGAAAGATGTCCCCGTCTGCTGCTTCCCATTTTCTCTGTTGAAAGCTGGCACCCAAGAAAAGAAATAGCAGAGAATCTAGAAGGGGGGATGGGAAGCTGTCAATATGCCACAGGGCAAGGAAGGAAGGATATAGCACAGAGTAGATGTAGTAAGTGTACGCGCTGTAAAATCCCAGCCTGGCTGAAACCTATGGCAAATATCCCCTGCATGGTCACAGATGTCACCTGAAGTGTCAGGCAGAAATACCCTGGTTCTTAAAAGAGGACAAAGCTATAGAGAAGCCCCATCACTTTCTCAGTGTTTATGAAACTGTGCTCATACCTCACTTATATTCAAGTTAATGAACTCCTTGTTTTTCATACTCAATGCCTGGAATACTCCTGAAATGAAAAACAGGACACCAGTACTATAAATAAACCTCATTCATATTCACACATGAGCTCCTCATCCCACAACGATGGGTGGCCGTGCCAAGGAGAGGGAGGGCCTGGGACAAACGCTTAGGATTGCTTGGTGGTGGAAACTGATCTAAGAAAACAAAGTCTTTGCAAGAGGAAATGTCTTGCTGACTTAAGGCCTTTTTGCAAGTGTCACCTCAGGACTTGACTGGAGGAGGGTGTCCTGGATGTGCTAAATGGACAGACCTGGGTGATATTATGAAATTAAGCCAAGCCATTTGCCTTTCTTTATATATCTTATGTAACTTTTCTCAGTAGATTAATACATCTATTGAACAGATAGAAACAGGAAATAAAGAGAACAACAACAAAAACCATCAGCCAAGCAAGCTAAGGTTACTTTTCATAGTTGTATTTGATCTGAATTTGGAGCTGCACTGTTTTACTTATCTCTACTACTGCAGTTGTAGAACGACAGTGACTCTGTGGACAAATGACCTGAGACCTAGAATGCCTAGAATACAGGGAACCACATCTTCTCCCAAAAGTGGACGAGTTATGAAAAAAAACACAGGAGATACCTGCTCAAGTGCATGCCAATTAACTCTTTGCGGGAAGCATAAGTAATATTTGAACCTTAAATTTCTGTGATACTAAATCAAATTTGTGGGTGAGCCACAAGAAAGGATATAACATGGACTTTGCCAGCTTTCTTCACATGCCTTCCACATTGCTACAGAGTTTATGAAACAGACTGTATTCAAGTGGGGATTTTTTCCATTAACAACAGAATGTTTTTCAGTTTGCAGAGACATCCTAAAATCAAATGCTAAACAAACCTCCTTTCTGTTAGTCATGTACACACTTGACCCCAAATATTGCATGAAATGTTCAACAGCCAAAAAAGGTACATTTGTTTATTTTCTATAAAGAGGACAAAATTTCAGAGGAAGAAGATACTCACGGCTTGCATTCTCTAAGCGAATGAAGCAGTTCAGAAAATCATCAAATTCAATCTGGAACTGTTCATCAGAGTACCGCAGGACAATCAGTTGCAGTAGGTAGTTGCTGAGTTGGTATCCTTCCCAAAGACACATGCACAAAGGAAAAGTGAGCAATCTCTTAGGCCAGGGAGGAATCTGCAGATCTCTACTAACTCATCTTGAAAACCACTTAATGGAGCCATAGTCTGTGGCATCCAGAAAGCAACCTGACCATAAAGTTCTGTAAGCTTGAAATGAATAACAAATGCTGAACAAGAAGTTTTGCAGTCACTGCAGTTTCTAGTCCATGCACTTTATGATGCATGTATTTTCTCCTTGAAATTTGGAGGGATTTCATCAAACTAGGGGCTTTAATAAAAATATTTTGTGATGAAATACAAATGCCCTAACTGCTCTTCATAAAGAACAACTTACTCACTGTCTTCCAGCTCTTGAGTGGAGATCGACTCTGAAGTGGTTTATTTCAGGGTCTAACCCTGTGCATCTGCAGCCCTGAGTTCAATAGAGCTCAATACAAATGCAAAAATTGCTCTGGCTGGCTGCCCTGCAAGCCTGGGGGAATCTGGGGCAAAATCAGTCCACTCAATGTCCTCTCAAAGTGCCCAGGTCCTCTCTGGGGCTTAGACCTCCCTTCTGTTCAGGGTTACCTGGTCTGCAAAATTGGTTACAGCACTCTCCACCTGCAGCAGATCTGCCCAACAGGTTTCCAAGATAAAAAGTAATGCTTGTCTTCCTTACCTGCAGCTTTAAGAGCACTGCGAAGCTCATAGGAGGACATGGAACCAGATTTATCAAAGTCATACTGAAGAAAGATATTCTGTTGTGAAAGGAGCACATGGAATATTCAGTATTCACATATGAAAGGGAGCACAAATATGACATATAAAGGCAAGGCGTTTATCTCTAACCACATAGGATAACCATTTAAGAAAGTTGATGAGACTTTGGTCTAGATCAAGTCTGATTATGTAACTGAGGAGCAAGTCTGGGTCCTATTTCTCTTTTTCATATGAATAAATTGTTGTGAAATAAGTACTGCCAAACCCAAGCATTCAAAAATAAAGAGTTGCTCTTCATAAAAATTTCCATGATTTTTTTAAAAAGTATTTTTTTCTGAGAAGGAGTTATTGTTCTTTGCCTTTTAACTCTTCATTGACACATTCTTTTATTCTTTTTTTTATGTTTTTCTTTATAATTCTGAAGGCTAGAGACAAACTGTTTAATATGAAGTTAAGATTGGCACTTACTCATTTGCTTCTAGTTATAAAGATCTAAAGAGCCGCATTTGTAGTACAACTAAGAGAACTGTTATAGCTTGCAGTTTGACCTAAAAATTAAAAGATTATTAAGCTAGAATAAAATTCTGTCCTTTTAATGAGACGACAAACATGATTGTCCCTTGGAATATGAGTTATTTAGAGCTGTCGTCACATTCAGCTTAACATTTTCCAACAAATACCCATGTAAATATTCCTACAGGATATAAGGATTTCTCGAGTCCCCTTTTTAAAAATCAATGTGTCCTTTGTTAAAGAGATGTGGCATTAGTACCCATAAAAAGCATTTGCCATTTCTGATGGGCTAGACAAGGAGCAGAGAAATGCATATTTTGAATGCCTGGGTGAAGTATGAATTCAGAAGAAACTATTAATGACCATGAGGAAACAATTGTTATGTCTTCATTTGAGTATTCAGTCTATGGCCTCACTCTACAAGCCTGCTTATTCTCACTGCCGTATACAGTGACAGGGAAATGTATTTAAAATTAGAATCAACACTTTCCCAGACTCCAGTACAGTTGACTCCTGAGAGATCAATAATGGAAATGCAGTGACTTCGGAAGTTATTGTTTCCTACTAGTCATGAATCATCACTTTCTTCTTCTGTACAAGAATAGTAATGGAAACTTCTTAAGTTTCATTTTGATTGGCTTGGTTATCAGTGCCTGTTGCATTCCTTATCCCAAACATAGTTGATTTACTCACAAAAATGTCTGTTATTTCCAGAAAACCATCATGGAAAGCTAAGAATGTCTTTGACAATCCAAATCAAGCCCCTATACATTTGAAACATTTGTTTTAAGTTAAAATTCAGGGTTTATAAGCACTCCTGTCTCCATTTGTGTCTGTGCATACATAATAAACTGCACAGGAAACAGCTAATGAAACAGAGAAACAAATACAATTAATAATGTCACCTACTATCCATTTCTTCATTTTTTCCCAAAAAACTTTGAACTCACTAAATTCCAGTTTCCCATTGCCACTGGTCTGGTAATCTGAATTAAGGAAAAGAGTTTGTTACATGGAAGTCCAAATTCTGTCTGAATTTATCATTGCTGTTCCTTTAAGCACAAAATATTAAGTTGCCTGGAAAACCTATGGTGCCTCTGAAACTGATACTGGCATTTATCATGAGGTGCAGATCGAGCAGTTAGAATCACGGCTGTGGCTATCATACCTGGGGAACACTATGTGGTATAAAAACACAGCTGAGCAATGCAGGTTCACGGAAGAAACACAGACAGATTGTTCTAAGGCAAGAACAGTTTTGGATGTAAATGAGATATAAATAATTCACAGAATTAAATTACCCAATCAAAACAAATTGCTACTGTACTTGAAGCAGTTAGTCAACCAATGTGGTATTCTGCATTTTTCTCTAGAGAGAGGGGTTTGTTGTGATGTCTTCACAGAAAATTAATAGGAGTTGTGGGGTGAGGCTGGCAAAATCTGGTCCTTACGGTTTGAAAAATATGTCTGTAAAGTAGTTCTGAGAGGTATTGATTAGATCTGCCTGGCCTGCCCTGTGCCTGAAGTGTGAGAGTCTTAATGTCTATTCTATTCTACTGAGTTGCTGATGTCACTCAAGCACAGTTCATTTGCAGGATGGGCCACTTGCTCTGAAATGCTAAATAAAGAATGTTCCCATTCCCCCTTCCCTTTCCATCTTACTTGCCAGGACAAGGCCCTTGCTTAGATAGACACTAGCTCAGCAAGCATTCACAATGGTCAAAATGCACCAAGGAGGGTCTAGCTAATGTTGTTGTTTAAGTACCTACACTGGTGACATTATTGAGGGTACCCACAGATCCCAAGGACATTGCTGTTGCTGCCAAAAGTCTGTCTTTTTACCTATCCAGGTTCTTCTTCCTGCGGTCCTGTAGAACTTTGTCTCCCTTGCTCCATGCCACCACATGGTGACTGCAGCCATGGAATTTGGTGGCATATGACATGGAGGGGACTCTGCCAGTGTTGACTTGGGTTTGCATTTGTGTCAGTTTGCAACTCAACTGTGCTCTAAATACCATGCCCAGAGTGGGATGGCTGTGTTTGTGTTTCTTGTGCTTCCAAAGCAGATAAAGAGATATCTCCCCATTTATTCAAAACTATGCAGAGGTTTGCTTGGATGTATCACAAATCATGGCAACTATTTAGTTATATCCTAAATAGTAAACCTAGGACTGCTGCCATGCTTCTGTATTAAGTGCATACCATGGCTCTGTCCCAATACCATGTAAGGATGAGATGTGAACATGGCCCAGCTCCCTGCTGAAGCTTGTTGTTTAAGGAAGGAAATTTAAGACTGGTCCCCCGGTTTGTCATTTCATATGCACGGTAACTGATCTGCACTGAATTTTAACATTAGGGACATAGCTTCAACAGGATAAAATTTTGTCTGTTTTGGTTGTCTATTTGAAATGTTTATGTTTTCTGTCATTGGCTGGAGCAACAAAAGCCAAATGTAAGAACTCAGCTGAACATGCAAGACATAAACCAAACGTATGATACTTGCCTTGTCAGAACCATATCTAGTTTCGTCTCACATGTAAGAAAGCTGTCTATCAGGAAAGCATATTGCAAAAAAAAAAAACCCCTCTACCTGAGGAGAAACTATGATAAACAAACTCAACTGGCACCAGAACATTGCAAAGGATGAATCTGGTGGGGAAGTACCAGAGCTGTGATTCATCTCACCTAGTGTCAGTCAGTGAGCATCCCTCACAGTTAGACACATCGAGAGCAAGGGTAATGACACCATCCTTTTCACTATCTACAAAGGAAGTCTAGAAAGCTTAGATGCAGACAAGATGACCACAAATGCCTAAATTTGGACAGCCAACTCTTGCCTTCAAGTCTGCTTCCTGGTGTCCCAGGATCTAGCTGAAAGACCAGACCATCCAGATTTCTATTTGGTTGTCAAAACCCCACAGCTCTAACATGAATCATCTTCAACACTCTGCTGATCCTCAGTTTCTGACCCATAACTCATATGCACAACTATGTCTGGTGAATTTAACCTTCTAGACAACAGACTTTTCTTGAGTTATCTCTTCTAGGCCTTTTTCAGACAAACCAGAGCTTGAAAAATGCAATGTTCTATACAGAAGTAATTTGAGATTTACTTTTACAAGTGCTCAGAATTAAAGCATCTCCCTCTAAGTCTGCAGTAAAAAAAGGTCTGTCTTGAAGCTTCTAACCCTAAATTTCTAAATTAAAATCAGGATACAACTTTCATGCAATGTTTTGATTTGGGCAGAGTTCTGCCACAACATTACCACAGCCGTGTCTGATATCCTGACTGGTGATGCTATGGACCATTGTATTTAGACAATTCATTTAGCTTGAGAAGCACTTATTTGAAAAGGATACATCCATAAGGGAAATTATATTTCGGCATGAAATGAGACTTAAATTCTTGAATTTAATGTTCTTTGCTGAAAAAGGACAATAATAAGAAAGAAGTCATTGGACAAAGTTGCCTTTTATAAAACAAAAATAGAAAATAGGATTTCATAAGGAGAGATAGCTGGCTCTAGTCTTCATTATGGGAGGACCCGTGCACTGGAAGATGAAGACAAGCCTCATGACAGATAAGTCACAGTCCAGAAACAGGTGAGATTTACTGGAGATATGATAGGAAATACTGTCCTTGTTTCGTGAATCAGAAAGTGAGGTTCAGAGAACGACAGGTTTCCCTTTATACAAAAGGGTCATGAACTACAGAAATGTCTTACAAGTCCCAGCCCAGTGCCTGCCTTTCTACAGGTTCTGCACAGTGCAATGGAGAGTTGGCCTCACCGAGCTGACATAAATTATGCTGGAGGCAGGGCAAGCTTGTGGTTAGATCATGGACCAAATGTTTTCTTGGCTCTGATCAGGCTGGCTGGATGACACCAGGCAGGAGTCATAACACAGCCTTTATTTTTATATCTGAAAGTGAATGTAATGGCAGCCTTTACGAAGTTCTTTAGAGCCATTAACTTACAGATTATCAGCACTTGCTTACTTTTTTTTAATACAGCATTCAGAACATATTCAAGTTCTTCTGCAGATACCTCCATGTCCTAAAGAAAAATAAAAAAGTGCAGCATCTGTTACTTGAATTTTTCTGTAATCAGACATATGAAAAAAACCTTAGAAACCACAAACATCACCCATCTGTACTTAAGTGCAACTCAGGAAAACAGAACCATACAAACCCAAGAAAAGGCTAAAAACTAAGGGGCTGACAAAATACAGGAGTCCTGCTGTGCATAATGCTCTTCGAGGAGGTCTCAAGATGGAACCATTGATTCAAACCAAAATAAACTGCAGCTGTACACTGAACCAGGTAGGCTCCCTCTCAGAGCTTGAGTTCTAGTTTTGGTTCTCTGGCTTACTCACAACGGGTGCACCCTTCTCCATCTAGACATAAGGTATGGTGACACCTGGTGCCCAAACAACACATTACAATTAAGCAAGCTTCTCCCAAAATACACCATTTTTGCTTCACCTGGCCGAGTGGAAGCAGAAGTGTGTCCCCTCTTTCTCTACCCTGCTATGACCCACATGGGTTTTGCACTCACCTGTCCTGAAATCTGCTCAAACAGTGCCCGGAACTGCTTTTCTTCATCAGTTTCTTGTGGGCTTGGGCTTGGAGGCTGCAACATCAACCGTACACGTCATTGTAAGAGTTGTGAAATGTGACATTTCTCCTGCACATAGCCCCTCTGTGCATTAGGGGACCATAAAACATCTTAAAATTAGGATATGCGTGCTCCTGAACATTGCTAGACCTGAGATCTCCCAACTATCTAGCTGCCTGAGGAGAGTCTTTTGCCTGGGTTATTGTGTGCTGTGCCATTGTCTTGGCTATCTCAAAACCAAGAACACCCATTCTGGAAAACATCTGTCCTCTCATCCCACCCCTGCACCACTCTGCTTCCCCGTTCCTTGAATAACCACAGGTCTACTGAGCTCTTTCCAGAGGTATCGTTCAAGGATCTCTTGCCCTTCTTGAGACCACCAGCCAGAGGTAGCTCCATTTAGGTATATTACTCAGTGACATCCTGAGCTCGGAAGCACTTATCACTGGCTGCCACCTGAGTGCCTCAGTGCAGTTGCAAGAGGGCAGGGTCTACACCGATGAGTAGCGGTGCAATAGTGTGAGCCACAGCTGTAGTTGGGGTGACCATGTGAAGTGAGGAGTTCTTGAGTCAAAAAGATGGGTGAAAAGAAGGCAATAGCACAGAAAGCAAAGAACTGGCCTTGTTTTTCTCTACCCACAGAAGATACAGCATGGGTGCTGGTTAGTGTACCGTCACCAGAGCGGCCCTGGTTGCACTGCTTGGCTGCTTACACTTTTTTCTGACCGTATGTATGTTCTTCACTTCCTTCTACTCAAGTTTGGATGCAGTACCTTGATAATAATAGGACAGGTGAAAAGATTTATTTTGCTACTGAACGCAGCCCTGAGATCCCAGAAATGGAGACGCACTTATTAGTTGGTCTCTAGTGGAGGGTTTTACTAAAGAGAGACACATGAGATCTCAGCTTAGCTAGTTTCCATGGGAAGGCACACCACAATTAACACCTTATTTGCAGGGATACACTTAAACAGGAGCTGACTCCAACTCAGCTGTAATTAGCGCTTAGCAGGCAGACCAAGACATATGGAAACAAAAGGAATTCAATCATTTCAGTAGACAGCAAATGTATTAAACATTCCCATTCAAGCCCTATGGATACAGATAAGTAAAATACAGATATTTGTGTGCAAAGTGGATGTAGGTCTGTGGACATTCTCTGACTCTTATTTTTTCATACTAAATAAAATTTTAAAGGATGTGAACGACCACATGCCTCCCTGGTGCACCCATGATGGCTGATACCAGCCTCTGGTGCTGGCTGACACTGACTGCCTTGAAGCTAATGAAGAAGCATAACAATTATCATTTTGACTGTTTATAGCTCTTTGACCATATTCAGCAGAAGTGGCTGTTTCAATCACACACACAAATCTGGCACTCGTGCAACACTCCTGTGAAATGAACGTGTTTTAGCCAAAGACAGTAAAAGCAGCGTGTGCCAGCTTCTGCTGAGCTATTCTCTTGCTATTTTAACTCTGTAGACTTACCTCAGGGAGATCAATGGCAACGTTTTCATCTAGATCCCTGGAGAAAACAAAACCTTATTTGGTATCTGAAGATGTCCAACATCTGCTTGGGGTGGAAGCTTGCTTATTACATTTTCCAAAGGGGAATGATAAAACTGCTGAACAAGTTAAGTTTAGATAAAATTTATCGGATAATCAGGATTTTGCACTGTTTAAATTTTGATATAAGCCCTTAAAGCAGACTTTAACCGGGACTGATGGAGGGCACAGCTGTGCATGCTGTCTGCTAAAGAACTATTCTCATTCTTTATTTATCGTGCACACACTTTTTCCTCAATACTCTGTTTCTTAATATAAAATTGTCATTTTGACAAACTTTGAGAGGAAACAAATACTGCTGCATTAACAGATTCCTAAACAGTATCAGGCAGCTAGCAACTCCTCCTCATCGAGATTCCAGCTGATTGACGATGGCAAGACCCATTTCCCGACCTCATAAACCCCTCTCCAAAAGAGTCAGGTTTAGATAAAAGGAGCAAATGCCAAAAAAATAAAACCAACCAACCAAACAACAAACACATTTCCCTGCCAGAGATCTTCTGTAGGACTGGGTGCCTGGCAGCCAGGCTTTCTCCAGCAGCCACTGGTTCCATGCACAAGCAAGCACTAGCGGGCCTGGGGCTCACTGATAACTTACTCAGTGATGGCCTTCTTCTCAGAGAAAATCCTCAGGCAGAAATCTGCCTCTTGGTGTGGCTCAAATGTGGTTGGAATAAGAACATAATCTCCCGGTGGCAGCTTGAATCGGTTAGATACTTCTCTTAGATTTATATAGGTTTTGCTCCTTGCCTTGGAGGGGTGGTACCTGAAGAAGTCTTTCCCCAAGTGTTCGACTCTGCCGGGGCTCTAGGAGAGGAAGTAAAGGCAGAGATGCACTGGCTGAGGTGTACTAAGGGTCACCCTTGCCCCTTTCCCAATCACAGAGCCAAACTGCCTGGCACAAGCCTCTTTCCCAGTTGTGAACCCAAATCTCATCCTTTCACCCATGTGCTTGCAGCAACTTAACTCCATTATGGCAAGGATGCATTAGCAGTGGTCCTTTTCCACCCAGAAGGCAGTTTGAGAGGACTCTGGGATATTATCTTCCTGCTTAAACATTCTGTGCCATTAAGAATCACTGTACCAGGAAGGCCGTCGAAGAGCAACATCAACAGATTTGCCAATCCTAACCTAACTCAGGGACAGGCACCCCTATGTGTGATGCATTGTAAGAAGCTCACAAAAGCAACAGGGAACCAGGGATGGGATGAAAGAAACATGGGGCTGATGATCCCAGGGAATGCATGGCCCAGTAGGGACCTCTCATGAGACGATTGCATCCCAACCACATCAAAATTCTCCATCAGGCTTGATGTAACTGAGAAGACTATTTTAAGAATACAGACGCTAAAAATACATGATAACTGGCAGGGTTAGAAACCCAGAGAAAGATGCTAGTACTGATAATGCAGCTATTGCACTGGAAAAGCAATAAAGTACCTCATAAATAGAGTAGCCAATAGTTAGCATTTCAGCACCAAGCTTTTTGAGTTTACGGCGATCCTTTTGCATCAGTGCTGCTATGAATGTGCAGTCATCTTGTCCATCATCTTTCTCTGTCAAATGCAGTTTGATTTGTGGATTTGTCCAGAAAGTCTCTGCCAATATAAAGAATACCACAGAGTTTCTTGTATTATAATAATACAACTATTACAATAAAGTAATTAAGTTGAGGTTTCGCTCAAATTTAGCTTTTCCATTAGCTGCCATGCTTCTTTCCACTAAGCTCTGCAGAAAATAAGCCAAATCCTGAAGTCCTTCATGAAACTAGGTGTAGAAAAGCTTTTAGGGCTGATATTCTATTATCATAGTTTAAATACAGTTGTCAGACAGGCTTTTGTTAAAAGCACATAAGCTACAATGATCCCATAGTGCTGGTGCCAGTCTGGAGTAATATAATTCAGACCCGTGACGCTGCTTCAGAGCCACAAAAACAAGCTGGTTGAGATGGATTTTGTCCCATTTTAAACTTCCTGCCATAGTTTAAGAACCTTATTTGGAACTAGTCTTGCTCATGCAAATGTAAAGGAGAGACAAGTAAGAATAAATTTGGGAGCAAAGAAAGCAGCTCTTTTACCACAAAGTCTCGAGTGGCCATTTGATCCTTTAGCTGTTTCCTGCTAGCCAAGACTCAGCTGGCCAGGCCTGCACTCTCAATTCTGGCTATGTCATAACAGGAGAAGTGGCTGAGGATACAAACTTCAGTGCCTGCTTCTCAGTTTCCAAGCAGAATCTAGTTACCTAGAAAATTTCTACAGCCTCCTGCAGTGGATCCCCGGATCCAACTTCCCTGGTGGATGGTCACCTCCCATTTGTGTGGAGTGCTGTCTTCCAGAGCATCAGGAGTCAGGTTGCAGATCTCAACTTTGTCAAAATGTGCTTTGAAGTCTTCAAATTTCATCCTGAGTGAAAGACATGGGAAGGTACAGGAGTCACTTCAGTGAAAGATACCCAACAGAAGTACTAACTCCCCAGAGACCCAAGACCAAATAACCAGCTCAAGCAGATTAATAACAATGGAGTTACGCCAGTGTATACCAGGGGAGAAGCTAGCCCTCACTCACTGCTGAGTAAAACATAAGTAACCTTATTTTCTGAGTTGGATTCTGACATCTCTTACACTTCTATTTTTACAAATTTATTAGACTGATTTTATTTAGTTACAGTTCAGCATAATATGGTTAGACTAGAAGATCCGATGGGTCCCTTCCAACCTGGTTGTTCTGTGATTCTGTAATATGAAAACAAATGTCACTGGCAGAAAATCTGTGGTAGAAAGTTATTTCACCAACCCCATCCTGGCCTTAAAGGCTGTACCTTTATTGCCAATGACCCAATCAGAGGATGACAAGCATCTACGCAGGAGATAAGTCTGCCTACGAATCGACTGTGTGTTCAATGCCAGCCACATGGCAGCTCTACAAGGGACACGCAGCGATGGATTAGCCAAGCCATGGTATGATTAGCCTGTCCACACTGCAGTTAAAGTCACGTTTGGGCCTCTGCTGAAGTGCCTAAGCTCAAGCTGCTCACCCTCCTCTCCTTTATGTGCATGCAGGACCTTGTCCTAGCGAAAACACGCACCAAAGATGAGAGACAAAATTGTTTGGACTTGAGTAGTGGCTTCAACCTGCCCTTGAAAGTGATACAGGCACTGCTGCCAGTTACTGTGCTATGTAGATTGCACTAGATATATTTTGTACCCAACGTGGTTACATATACATGGCTATGGGAAGGAAGAAGCAAATGCCACTACATGGGTGTTTTTGAGTTGCTAGGCTGGGCTGGTTGAAACTAGCCTGCTCAGCATGCCAAGAAGCAGATAAGGGATATGATCTTATATTGCAAGTAAAAGGGCAAAAAGATATCAATAGTCCTGCTGGCAAAGGAGCCTGGTGTTAAGGACTGCACAAACAGCCAAGAGAAGGGACAGCCAGAGCCAGGCACCACTGGGCACACTGTGCAGCCCAGGGCAAAAGATGCAGAACAGGGAAGATGTCTAAGAGATTAGCAACTTGTGTGGTGGGCGTTGCAAGGATAGGAGCCCTATAAGCTCTAAGAACAAGGGCAGTCTTGGTGGGTTGAACTTCCCTCTGTAAAAGAGAAGAGGACTTAGGCCTTCTTGAGAGCAATTTATGGCATCTAAATGTGTCCTCTGCTCTAAGCTGCTATCTGTATGAGCTCCTCTCTTGCCATGGACCATAGAAATAATGTATAAAAATTGATCTCCGTAACACAGACTTTTATAACTATGCTTTTCTTATACTTTTTTCTTTATAAAAGTTAGAATCATAGAATCATAGAATCATAGAACAACCAGGTTGGAAGGGACCCATCGGATCTTCTAGTCCAACCATTCCTATCTAACACTAAACCATGTCCCTCAGCACCTCATCCACCCATGCCTTAAACACCTCCAGGGAAGGTGAATCAACCACCTCCCTGGGCAGCCTATTCCAATGCCCAATGACCCTCTGCGTGAAAAACCTCCTTCTAATCTCCAGCCTAAATCTCCCCTGGTGGAGCTTGAGGCCATTCCCTCTCATCCTGTCCCCTGTCACTTGGGAGAAGAGGCCAGCTCCCTCCTCTCTACAACCTCCTTTCAGGTACTTGTAGAGAGTAATGAGGTCTCCTCTTAGCCTCCTCTTCTCCAGGCTAAACAACCCCAGCTCTCTCAGCCGCTCCTCATAGGTTCTGTTCTCCAGCCCCTTCACCAGCCTTGTCGCTCTTCTCTGGACTTGCTCCAGAGCCTCAACATCCTTCTTGTGCTGAGGGACCCAGAACTGAACACAGTATTCAAGGAGCGGTCTCACCAGTGCTGAGTACAGAGGATGAATAACCTCCGTGGACCTGCTGGTCACACCATTTCTGATCCAAGCCAGGATGCCATTGACCTTCTTGGCCACCTGGGCACACTGCTGGCTCATGTTCAGTCGGCTGTCGACCAACACCCCCAGGTCCCTCTCCTCCTGGCAGTTTTCCAGCCAGGCTTCTCCCAGTCTGTAGCTCTGCATAGGGTTGTTGTGCCCCAAGTGCAGGACCCGGCATTTGGCCGTGTTGAACCTCATGCCATTGGACACTGCCCAGTGGTCCAGCCTGTTTAGGTCCCTTTGCAGAGCCTCCCTACCCTCCAGCAGATCGACACTTGCACACAGCTTTGTGTCATCTGCAAACTTGCTAAGGGTACCCTCAATGCCTTCATCCAGGTCATTGATGAAGACATTCAACAGGACTGGACCTAGCACTGAGCCCTGGGGAACACCACTTGTCACTGGCCTCCAGCTGGACTTGACACCATTTACCACCACTCTCTGGGCCCGACCATCCAGCCAGTTTCCTACCCAGGAGAGTGTGCGTCTGTCCAGGCCAGAGGCTGACAGTTTCCGTAGCAGAATGCTGTGAGAAACTGTGTCAAAGGCTTTACTGAAGTCCAGAAAGACCACATCCACAGCCTTTCCTTCATCCAGCAGCCGAGTGACTTTGTCATAGAAGGCGATCAGGTTGGTTTGGCAGGACCTGCCTCTGGTAAACCCATGTTGACTGGGCCTGATCACCCGGTTCTCTTGTAAGTGCTTCATGATAGCACTCAAGATCACCTGTTCCATGACTTTCCCTGGCACTGAGATCAGACTGACTGGCCTGTAGTTCCCCGGATCCTCCTTGCTACCATTGTTCTGACTTCCCCAGCGCTGTCCTGGATTTGTAATGGTTGAGGGAAAAGAAGACACTGGCCCTCTGATTTTAGCAGGGAAGGGACCAGGGTGAGTAAGAAGCTAATTTAGCCAACAGCAGGATGCCTTCTTCCCATGTAGTAGGAACGTCTGGACAAGCCCAATCTGAACTACTAATATGTAGCCAAAATATCTTTGGAGTAGTTAAAGAGGTCAGGAGGCCCTCAGCATGTTACCATGAAGATTTTTCTTCAAACCTCACAAATCTAAAGAGCAAAAGAGACATAAGGTCTCATCAGACCACATTTCCCACCTTGTCTGCCTTATCCAATGTAGTCCTTTACAGCTTCACTGTGGTTTTGCATTGACTGTAAATGCATTGGTGATATGACACTTCTCTTGCTTAAAATGTTCCATGGTTTTTGATCTAATTTCCCCCTATTTTCATCTATTTCCTTCTCTGACCATTCCAATATCTTCAGAGTTGCACCATATTATTACTCACTTAAAGTCTGTATGTGAAGCCTGATGGAGAAATGAGGCTTAAGGGGAGGAAAGAGGAAAACACCTCTTTGAGAAACACAGAGACTGGTTTTGGAAGCATGTTTTACATTCTGCGTGTGACTTTTGTCCACGTAACCTCTTCAGCAGAATTTCAGTCCCAATGGCTTTTGTTTCTGCTCTGAATGACTGAGGTGCTGGATTAGAAAGACCAACACTTGCCTCAGTTTGCTCAATCTCATTACTTTCTATTTCCCTTCTGAGGATTTAACTGTCAGCTTAGCTCTGTAGGACAGATGACTTTTCATGAACTTCATCGTTTGTTTGACACCTGCTTGCACAGTTATACTTCCATTACAGAGTCAGGCTTTAAGTCATGCCTTGTACTGAAAGACTTGCTGGAGCTACTTGGGTTCCGGGTAATGTCTCTGCCCTCTTTTCATTCACCTTAAAAGCTCCACATGTAGCCAGGTCAAAAAGCTAACAAAAAGACCACGATTTATTCTGGGGAAGCTGGAAATGCCCTACTGCATTTGCAATGTCAATAGCAAAATTACTCAAAATATCCTATATAAAAAATACTTAAGTAATGGATCAGCCACTGGACCTACTCCTCTCCAGAGTTATGAAAGTTTGGGCTAAATTAGTTTATGAGACTTAACACACTGCACTATGTATCTCAAACAATTTTTCAGGCCTGAAGTGGAACCTTGGTTTAACTGGAAGGAAAAATCTGAAATAGCCCCACTGTACACCTCTGTGTAAAAGAGATGAGCATCTGGCCCTAAAGAATGTGACCAGACACACTGCCGGTAGTGCACAGTGTGGTTGATATTGAGGGGGGATCATGTGTAAGTCAGCCATCTGCTCTGTCTGAAATCGTGAATTTGGCTTGAAGAACATCTCACACTTCCAAAGCAATTTCCATCATGGTTTTTTTTTCCCCATTTCATTTAATCTTTTCTTGACATTTTCTATGATTTCACACATATCTTGGTATTTTTTTTATCTTTCTGTAACAAGCAGTATTGCTTCTCAGGACTCAGTTCCTTTCCAGTGTGTACCTAACATGAACCCTGAAAGCATTTCATAGGTGATACAGTACAATACAATGCTCCCTTCTGTAGATCCTGCCTTTGTTCATGGGAAGGATTTTAAAGAGTGTTACATTCTTGGTAGACACATGATATTTGAAATATGCTAATGTCATTGACTAAGCTGACTTTTAAAATGCTTCTTTTATTAAAATATGGCCCAGATGAAACACACAGAAAGCCAAGTGTGTACCTGCCCTCTCCTAGGCAGAAACTAAACATTTCCTCACAGAGAGACTTCTTCCCTATTGTTTGTTTTGGTCACTTGTTCCTTGATTTCTGACTAGAGCCACACATTCTAAAAATCTGCGGCTTACCAGAATTCTCCATCATCTCGTGCTGCCTGAGATAGGCGTCTCTGCTCTGACATGCTAACCGAACGCCACTCTGGAGAGCTGCAAGAAAACAAAAACAAGCTTTACTGTGGGATATGTGCCTCAGAATGTCTCACTGGACACAGTACCAGGCTGTTCTTCTTCCAGATGTGTTTTATTTGAGTGGCTTACTCAAGCTGAGATGCATTCCAGAGGTTTCCCAAATCCTGATGTCTACTTGTGGTCACAGAGACCCAACTAATGTAGCTGGAGGCTGGATCAAGCCAAAGATCCCAAAGCTGCTCCTGGATAGTCCCGTGGGAGTTATTGACTACATTCAGAGTCAGGACTGCTGCCAGGTGTTGGGGTTTGGTATAATAGAACTACTGGTAAACTTCAAGATTTTGATAAGTCATAGACCTCAGACCTCCTTAAACCTGTTTTCTGTCCTAGCACCATCTATTTTATACCTGTCAGTAATTTGGGGCCCAATGTTTCTTCAATATTGAGTCAATGGGAATTGAATTGGCTCCTTCCCCGTACAGAGAGATCTGCTGAAATAACTGGGGTTCCAGGAAAAGTCTTTGCCTCCTTTCCATTTACCCATACAAATCCAGCTGTAGCATGTCAAACCTCAACAAAAACCTGCTAAAGCTTTTGGGAAAAATTTGGAATTCCCTACTGCATTTCCAATCTGACGTAATTAACATGGACTAGTGGGCACCTTTAGTTAAGTGGAGTGCAGCAGGAGAAAGTATGGATGTTATGTTACAAGTCCTACAGCAAAAGGTTTCCAAAAACCAAGCAAAAAATAACTTCAAATATATAATTTGTCCAATCTGGAGTATCTTAAAATAAACTTATCTCGGTTACATTAATGTATGCTTTTTGCCATTGCTAGACTTTGGGGGCTAAACAAGCTAGACAATGTCCCCATAACTGAGCACCGTTGAAAATACTGAGGATGACATTAGTGTGGCAGTAATGCTGTTATACACGTACAAATTCTTGATCTAATTTTCTGTGGAATATCTGGGGCTGCAGAAAGCTAGCTATGGGGCAGCAGCTGGGATTTGGCCTTAGTGAGGTCAGTATCTATGGGAAAGCACACGTACTTGTCACTCCAAGGGCCGGTCCACTCCACCTGTCCCCAGGGGTTCCTTATCCTTAGGAGCTGCACTTGCCGGCCCAGATAGTTCACCTGGGGAAGAAAGAAATAGAGAAAATGCCAAGTGTCAGTAAACAGGGAGCAGGACTTCTCCAATGTGCAGAGTGCGGGCAAGCTGGTGTAAGAGATGGGTAAGAGATGGAAGCTGCTAGATGAAACATGGGAGGGAAAGATGGATGGAAATTCGGATAATTCTCCTATGATAACTCTTCCTGACACCTGAGGTCAGAGAACACTCCCTTCTTTTTACCCCAGGTCTCTCCTTGCCCCATACCACTGAACATACCTCATCAATGCCAGTCACGGAGTAAGCATGGCCCTTTATAAGGCCAAAGGGGGTTTTGGCTTCTGACTCAGCAGCACTGCTAATCTGAAACACAGGAAAAAAAAATGTGAATCTCTCTTCAGAATGAGACTGCAAGTGGTGCCACTTGGTCCCCTTCTAAGCATCCGATGGGAGTACTACAGATAAGGAACTTGTGTGTCTGCTTGATGGTGACAGTGACGGTGAAATCGTGTCCTTTGAGGAAAGCAAAGGATTTGGGGGTTTTTTATATTTTTTAAACATTGTTTACTCAGGTGAAAAATAAGGTAGTTCCAGGACGAAACACCTTCGCTGACTCTGTGATTCTGTATCAACACCATCTACATTTCTGGGATCTCCATTTTAACTCCCATTCAAATGTAGTTTGTGTCAGCTAAGGGATGGGAAAATGTGCTCTTGGTTTGACATCTGGTGCTGATGTGGTCTCACTTCTTGTAAAAAGGTGCTTATGGAGCAGCAATGGCAGTAACAGGTCTCATCAGTCAGATGAGTATCACACTCTCTCTCTAGTTCAATAAATATTTAATTAGTCTTTGCAAGTAGCAAAACTTCATCAGGAAAGAAAGACAATCTCAGATCAGAAAATACTGAATCCTGATGTTGAATCCTAAGCTTAAGTCAAAGAGAGTAAAGGGCTGCTTTCAGGAAGGCAGGCAATGGGTTTGAGACAACAGATCTGCCTCAGCTTGGCACTTAATTAAGCTGTTGGGCAGAGGGCAAATAAAAGCTTCTACCCCAGCCTTGGCACTTCCTTTGCCTTTGTCACAGGTCCCCAAAAAGGAAATGAAACATTTTGTGCTTGGTGGGATTTTTCAGTTGCTCTGAAACCTTTTCTTCCAGCTGCTCATTCTGGTGGAGAAACCTGGCACACTTTTGCTTTCAAACTGCCTTTCCCTCCACCACAGTGAGCATGGAACAGTAATGGGGCTTTCAGTTTTGCTGTTGAGCAGCTCAAGTGTTTTTGACCAGAACAACAAGCACGCATGGGCAGCTCCTTTTACCCTGGGTCAGACACCCTGGCAAAGCAGTGTAAGTAACCTATGCAGGTGCTACCCATCAACGATATTTCCTATGGGAAAGCTCAAGGTTTTAGTCTCTGGAGAAATAAACTTGACATACCCTAAGCCCCAGTCCCAGTTTGCAAACAAACACACCAATCCCAAAAATTGTCTTAAGTCCCCAAAGTCCCCACAGCTGTTGTCACAGAATTCAGGCTGAAAAAAACCCCCAAATTTTGTAGTCTCTGGAACCAGTATGTCCTCAAAAAGCTGTGGCCAATTTTAATGCTAGGTGGCCTAATCAATTAGGAAATAAACTTCAGTTTCCTCAAGTGCTCGTACTCATGTCATGCCCAAAATACAGTGGCTGCCACCTGCTGAAAAATGATGAAACTTTTTATTTTATTTTAAACAACAGTACTAAGGACTACATATCTATCAGTTCATAGATACTATTTGCAGAGCTAAGTCATTAATTTAACAAGTCTTTATAAAGTAGGTTTTAATGCAAAACCCACAAGTCTAAACTAAGACATTCAGACCCCATTTCTTACTTACATCAATAGAGCAGCCCACCATTGAGCATCTTTTCAGAGCTTTCTCCAGGATTTCGTAGAAATTTTCAGGAGCCTTTTTAACCTCATATATTTCTCCTACACCTCCAGTGAAATCTTCCATGGCTTCTATTGTACTGCCTCCTTTCAGAGCCTCATAGCTGCCGTTCAACCTGGAAAACACATGCTGAGCGTGAGACACACTTTCAAAACTTTGAAGATATCCATGTTTGAGAGATTTCTCACATGTGAGTAAAACTACAGCAAAGGCACTGAATTCAAAAGAAGTACCCTAGAAAGTACCCAATATGTATGGGAGGAGTACTGGGATCATCCTACTTTCCTTGTTAATTACATTTTTAATTCATTCATTTCTTCATATCTTTAAAGCCTATGGCTTTTCTATCTTTAGTGCAAGATGTCACGTTGGCAAGCCTGACTATCACTGCATGTCAGTGGCTTGCTACCTATCAAATCAGTTAGAAACACAGACTTAGCAGTAACCATCAATTGAGATCTCAGCAGAGACGCAAATAGCAGGATTAGGCTTTGATCCAACTCTCTTGCTATCAGTTAGGGATGTATTTAACAAAGTGGTGGAAGCTGGGACTCACCTTCAAGTAATAGATGTAATGTCTTTAGCTGAGGGCAGCAGCAAATGCAAAAAAACCCACCACCAAAAAGACGGGATAGAAGCTCTTCACTTGAGTTGTGAATAATGTATGTACAAAGTGTGAATAATGTGTGTACAAATAGCAAATTATGTGTGCACAACGACTTACTTGGCGTAGGCTTTCTCTAGTAAGGCACTCCAAAATTCATTGTGCTCAGCTGAGTGCAGAAAAACCAACCGGCCTTTGAAAGTGGGTAATCGGTCATCAATAACGACATCCAGCCACTCGTTGTGCTGCCAAAACTATTTAGAAAGGATGGGGCGTGAGTCTACTTACAGCATGTCATTTTCTGAGTGTAGGACTCTGGTGTTCTAGCACTTCTAACTGTAAGTTAGTGACAATCATAGGCTTGATTAGAACTCATATGCAAATCATCTGTTTCTGGTATACCATGACAGGCTGCCCTGAAGGAAGGGTTATCTGTCCTAAGAGGAGACCAACACTAAATGCATAGGGTTGTACTATAGCTCATCTGAGTAACATCATTCAGGTAGCTACAAAAGGGGTCACCACATGATTTAGGACACTCTTCACACACACACATATTACAGATCCCAGTCAGTCCAGTTCCTTTAAGGCCTTGTACCCTAAGTGGGAGTTTGTGTGCACAGGAAAATGTGAAATGATTCCTAAAGGCATACATCTATTCACAGGCAAAAGGGGCTATGCACATGCCTATGAGAGCCTGACATAGCCTTCTAGATTGTTTCACAGAACACAAACAACAGTGAAAGCTCAGCAATCCCTCTTTCTTCAATGTATCCTCTGCAATAACCAGCAACCCTATTGCAAAATAGACCATGGCACGTAATAATAAAAATGTGCTCATTTGTGTGAAGACGCTCATCTTACCTGGAAATGAAATATACCAGCATAATCTGGCCCAAAATTTTGATCCAGTGGCACCACTCTTGCTAGGGTTTTTTCGTTCAGTGTGAGACAAGCTATGGCTGCTAATAGCCAGCAGTCACCTGTGAATTGAGAATGGGGGGAAAAAGTGGTGGACAAAAGGCTTCCTCGGGCTCACAGTTCCCTCATGGAGACCCTTCCCTGATCTTGAATCCCATTGCACTAAGGTGGTCTCTGGTATGGATGGGAGCATGCTAACAAACAGGTGGCTTCTGGTAAAGTTAGCATGGGCAATACCTCCAGCTTCACTGCTCCCATCAGTTCAGAAGGGACAATACCTCTTCACGTGTGAGGATATTCTTGCTACTTCACTCAGGGCGCGGGCATGAACACATCCACCCAGGGCGGGGTCACTTACCAAGTTCCCCTTGGCAAATATCAGTTCTTGTGGCTCCTCCAAGGATAAACTTGGGATCTTTGACAATGTCCTGGTGAGAGAGACATAGAGTGACTTAGAACATAACAGGAAAATATCACCATCACTCCAAGCCCAGAAGTACAGCATGGTGTGTGCCACATGACCTATATTATCCTGCAGCAGTACAGCCACCGCAAAAAGTTAGGTGGGGAATACCTGCTAATTCATAACAGTGCCAAGCAATTAAAGAATTAACTATGTTTACTTTTTTCATAATTAGTTGGCTGCTAATGAAAGGCTGGCATTCTTTTATCATTTGTAGACAATTGTTAAAATATGGCACAACCTATCCCAGAATCATGACCTTAGGCTACAAACCTGATTAATATTTTTTGTTTGCTTGTTTTCCCCCAGTGTCAGGAAGAACTGAAACAGGCAATTTACCTTTAAATGCACTATTAACCCTTTAATTTATGCGCACATAATACCCGGAGCATACAGTGTCAGACAACCATGAGACCATTTCTTCCTCAAGTAAGCAAATAACAAAAGTAGACTCAAACCTTGTTTGTTTTACAGAGTTATTTTTTTAGGAGGACCTAACACTACCCACCCTTGTGTGCTCAGCACTCAAAGGAACTGGTCTTCATGGAAGCCTTAAGGCAATCTTCAAACATTCATTTGACTGTTTTAATTAAATTACTAGCACCACAGCTGGACAGAAAAATTACAGTGGTAAACTAATAAATGTGGCAGGAATTCCCCTCTTTTCTCCCCTTTTCCATGAACTGTAAGCTGAATTCAACTGACTGAACAGAAAAGGGGAGAGGAGAGTAGCATATGTATATATTTCTAGGGGAATATGCTTGTAGTTAATCAGTCTTCCCTGGTATGTTATTGCAGACCCCACAGCATGAAGAAGACTCTTCTGCCTGAGCTGCAGAACAGCTTAAATTGGAGAGTGAAATAGAAGAATTACAAAATCATAGAATCACCAGGTTGGAAAAGACCTACCGGATCATTAAGTCCAACCACTCCTATCAAACACTAAACCATGCCCCTCAGTGCCTCATCCGCCCATCCCTTAAACAGTCATTGTATTTAGCAACTTAAATAGTCATAAAGAACAGTCATTTAACAACTCCATTTTCCTAGAAGTAAACTGAATTTCTTTAGTTCATAACACTGCATTTTATGAGGCCATCAGGGCAGGATGTTGATAGTTTTTATCAGCTTCTTGCTCTTATTGCTGAAGAATCTTCTGCTGGCCACTGCTGGAGCCAAGACACCCACCCCAGCTAACCAGTACTGCTCCTGTGCAGCTCACTCTGCAGAGGCAATATTCAGGAGGAAGCTGGTTTGCTTATTTTCCGTTTGCCTTTGCTGAGGAGGAGGTGGTGGTCAGGTTGCGCCTCAGCCACAGGTGCCTCAGAGAGGAGGCACTTCAGTATGTCGTGTCCCCAGTCTGTAGAGCAAAGGGGTAATCAAACAACAGCTTCTCCTTACCTGGTCCACCTGTTTGTTAAATACACTCAATCTCGTTGGGACTGGATACAAACAATAAAAACCACAGCTCATTGCCTTTGGACATAAATACAACAATGGCTGATAAAATAGCTGATCTTTAATACATGCCTTGTTCTAGCATCATTGCTCCCGGGGAACGTAATTCTCACGGCAAGAATAGCATTTAGCTGTTACCAAGAAACAACATGTGTTGTTGAGGAACGAGATAAAAAAGATTTTCTATTAACACGGGACTGAACATTGTGTTCATGTCTTATTGCTTATTACACAGGTCTACAGTCGACATGTGGAAAACTATTTGCAGACTCCTATGCCTTATTTCTGTGATTACATTTCTCTACCTGGTTCCAGCATGTACTGCCTGTCATACCAGTTTCCAGTGGCTGTTCATATTAGGAGAATTTCCTTCTTATTTCCTGCTGTGTGCCATTGACTCATTTGGCATTCCTCAAACATATTTGTCTTTCCTTTTTTGGTGGGTGTTTTTTTTTTCATTCTTCAACCTATATATCTAACTTTCCCACACTGAACTGTTGAATTTATCCCAACAGTTGACTTTAGATATTAAGTAAGACTGGAAAAGGGGAAAGGAAAAGGGGATATAACAAAGACAAAAGGGGATATAACAATGAGAAAAAGGTCTTCTTCAGATTATTCTAAAATATTGGTAAGGTACATTTTCAAAGGTTTCATTTGTAATGAAAAGAGATTACTAAACAAAATCACTAAATATCTTTCTGACTCTTACAACATTAAGATTTATGCAGTAAGCAAGATATTCATCTGGTGCAGATTCATGTAGCTCACTGATTGCAGCAGGATATTTACAGATTAGTGCTAGCTAAGGTTCTTGTTTATGCTGTGTGCAAATGTGTATATATATGCACGTATATGCATGTCAAAATAATGAGAAAGCCTCTTCTACTCTCATTAGTAAAGATTAAACTCTAAGGGTGTAAGTCTGAAGACTAACATTATTTGCCCCTGCAGTTACCAGCATTTATTGTGCTACCCTTCATCCAAGCTATGGGAAAATACTGGTAGGAGAGGCAGTAAAACTCAGTCACCATGAAAAGCAGTTTGAACACAGATACCCCACAGAGAGTCTGTGCTGGTGTTTACCCTCTCTGGCACCACAGCTGAGCTGTGGCAAGTAACCAGGAACATGCTTTAGGTCTATAACCCACTTGCAAAGTAAAAAGCATTAATTTGAAATAGCGTTATAGTGTCTCTACTTCGCTGCTTTCCCTGATAGATAATCAAGATGAAACAGATGTAGCTTAAATGCAGAAAAACCAAAAAGCATAACTAAACCCCTCTCCTTCCATATACTCTCAGCCTTCCCTGAGCTTTATTTCTTGCTGTGCAGCTCACAAAACTTCGCCTTTTTGCATGGTGGGAATTGGAGTGTAAAAGCAGATCCCATCTAGGTTACTTACTCACCCTGGAAATGTTTCCAGTTCAGCCTGTAGAGATTCTGCAACGACTACAACAACAGATAGACCACTCACTCTCTGCTGTTCCTGAGCACCACACACAATGAGACACGAGTTCTCAGTTGCTCTTGGTCACATTTGAGAGCAAAGTTTAACTGCTATGAAACCCCAAATGGAAAAAAGCCCCAAGCTAGCACCTAATGGCTGGACAAAGGAAAATCATTCTTTCTGATTTAGTGTCACAGGCGCTTGTATGTTCGATACCCCACAACACTCCAGAGCCATCACATCCAAAGCATCTCACCCCTACAGCCCTGTTCGGTGCCTGGGAACAACTCTACTAGCCCAGCTGTGTTTTGAGGCACAGGAAGGCAAGACAGGCAGCAGTGCCTTCAGGGGCTGCACTTATCACAAGTAGGGATCTCCTATTTTTTTCATAGTTCAAACATCTCTGGGAGTGATAGCTTTTATTCTGCTCAGCACTGCATTCAGTGCTATTGAGACATTTGAATGTCTATCATTGTGGATTAAGTTAAGACAAAATTTATCCCATCTTTAAGCCTATTGTGTTCTTTTTCACTCATTGTATCACTATCACCAAAGGAAAGACTTCTGCTAAAGGAGAAGCTTTCAGACTATGAAGAAAATAAATGTCATTAGATAAAATATAAGATATACCCACAAATTTTCTGTGGTTAGTTACAGACTGAAGTGGGGAAAACGAACCTGGAGTAACATTGGGTTTGTGATCTGAGATCATGTGACTAGTGAAGCTTCAGGCTCTTGCTCTATTATTAATGTTCATTATGCAAGATGCTTTAAGAGGTACTCATCATGCCTTTGGCTACTACTGAACATGGCTCAGTAACCATGGCATGTATTCATAATCTCTCACTGTTTCATGATGGACATGAGCATGTAAGTATAAGAGTCTAAAAGTTAAAAGGTTTGAATTTTTAAAGTTTGACCTTAATTATTAATTTCCTGCATTATCAACTCTTGATTTTTATATAGTTAGAACCTCATCATAATGTATTTTACCCTTAATTTCTTGCATGTTCTCTTATCTTCATCTTAACATTGCTTTTGTTTGGCAATAATGTAAGAGAGAAGGCTGTTTACAAGTTGTTTATGTACGTACATGAATATACATGCAGAAAATGTGGTTCTATAACAAGTTACATCTAAAAAACAAGGTGAAGCCTTCCAGCCCTCTCATCCCACAGCTTAAGCTCTTTGTAGGTGACATCCTGACCCTATGCTGCTGCCGCTGAGGTGGGAAGGGTTTCTCCCTCCACTTTGCCTCCAAATTTCCTCAAACGTGCCTTGTGCTTGGTGTGGTCCTAAAGCACATCAGCATCTGACTTCTGGTAGAATGAAAGGAGAGAAAGTCTACCCTCCTCTGCATAACAGGGTACTCACCGTGGGCCTCTTCCAGATGAAGGGAATAGGTGGCCTTTCACTGAAGAAGAGAGAGGAGTTGCAGGCGGGAAAGTCAGGGTCCTCAAAGAGAACCCCCTGGTGCAGGCACTCCTCCTTCAGCTCCTTGTAGGTCTTCCCTGAGCTGTGGATGGCACGCGCCGTCTTGGGCAGTGCAGGCAGCCTTGCCTTCGAGTCCTGGTACAGGTAGGGCATGGCTCACTCCTGTCTGCCAGAGAGAGAGATCCTGGGGAGCTGAGGCTTAGCAGGAGGTGGGTGTAGAAGGAGCAGGGAGACAGGAGGAAAAAGCAGAGGGAGTAAAAATACCTCTTGCACCTTGCAAAGGAAAAGAGAGAGCAGAGGAGTGTGCTGTGGGGAAGCCAGTGACGTCCTCCAGTTCTCCCCTGTCACTCCTCCCTGAACTGCAGTGCGAGACTGACCTCCTGCCTGCTGCAAACAGTGGCAAGGACAAACACCCTGAAAACAAATAGAGAAAAAAAGCGGCTGACAGGGAAGGGTGTGTGCAGGGTCTGGTGCCACTCCTTGGCCAGAATGGCCAGGCAGGAGGTTGCTGCCGGGGCAGGGATGATTTTGAGTTAGGCAGCACCCACCCAGAGCTTCCATCACGCCATGGTAAGCCCTGGGAGGGTAACCTGAGGTTCATGGCAAGGTGTAACCACTGCTTCTCATAGGTGCAAGAACAGCCCAGTGAGGCTGGTGGTGGGGCAGGTGTTGTCCTCATCAGACAGATGAGAGCAGGATGAAGAGCAGAGGCTGGGACACTGTGCAGGAGAGAGTGTGTGGTGTCTGGGTACAGAGCAAGGGCTGGGTGTGTGCAGGAAGGGTGGTGGTAGCTCATGAGGAGGTCTCAGAGCAGGACAGGTGCTGAACAGCAGAGCAAACTAGGGAAAGTATCAGAAAATGTTGCCCCAAGGAGTGATTTCAATGGGCCTTGCACTGAAGGAGTTCTGTGTGCATTGTAACATGGGATTTTAAAAATTAATACATATTGACTTGTCACAGATTTCCAGGTTTTGTGACCTTGTTCATCTGTTACTGTGGTTTTCCTGGACGGTGTTTTACACATTGAACGGTAAAACACTGCATTGCAGAGGATGCTAGTCAATGTGCCATGGATGTTCTGAAGGGATAATGGCAAGGCTTAGAGCCAGGCAGGCATGGATATTCCTCTGTCCATGAAAAGAGAAGAGATGCCACCCACTTGGAACAAATTACGGTTCATGTAATACAAAACACAGCCCTGAGTACAAACAGCGCTCGACCTCCCTTTGCTTTAATTGGCCCTCTGGTGGACCAATTGAGCTTGCTGCCAAGATGTGATTTATGGAGAGCAATTAGGTGAAAGAGAATTAGTTCCTTTCTGTTCTGCTGTTTTTCCCATGAGGAAAGCTTTCTTTTTCAGAGGACATATTCCCATGTTTATTTCCCATAATTGCATACACATTTTGATGTTGGCAGGCTCCCTGCTGACACCAACTACCCATTGTCCAAATGTATGGATCCTGTCCAAATACATGAGAAGAGCTTGGTGTTCCAAACGTGGCTGTTACTCGACCAAATATTAGGTCTGCAGAATAGAGTCCAAGCTACTCACCTCAGCAATTTCTACTGTCAGTCCAGAAGATGGGCACCTCTGGAAAGTGATTGATTCATTGTGTACTGACCCATAATATCCTGCTGGAGATGACTATGTGCTCATTTGTCTGAAGATGAATGAACCACATGAACTAGTTAAGGTAGACACCCAGCTCTTGAATTCATATAGTTAAATGAAAGGTATCCTAGCAAAAGGGCTATGGTGGTGGAAAGGTATTTAAGTACCAACACAAGCCCAGGGATGTGACATACCCAACATCCCAGTTGCAAACCAGGAACTTACTTTATCCACAACACTCCTCTGCACTCCAGGGCATATTCTCTGTCTTACATCAGACTAACATGTTGACTGAGGAAGGAGATGTTCAGGTCCAACCTGGCCTTGAACACCTCCAGGGATGGGGCAGCCACAGCTTCCCTGGGCAATCTGTGCCTGTATTTCAGCCCTCTCATGGTGAAGAAATTCTTCCTAATGTCTAGCCTAAATCTGCCCCTCTCCAGGTTATACCCATTCCCCCTTGTCCTATCACCACAAGCCTTTATGAACAGTCTCCCTCCAGTTTTCTTGTAGCCCATTTCAGGTACTGGAAGGTCGCTATTAGATCTCCTCCAAGCCTTCTCTTGTCCAGGCTGAACAACCCCAACTCTCTCAGCCTGTCCTCATATGGAAGGTGCTCCAGACCTTGGATTATCTTTGTAGCCCTCTTTTGGACCTGTTCCAACAGCTCCATATCCTTCTTATGCGGAGGATTCCAGAACTAGACACAACACTCCAGATGAGGCCTCACAAGAGAGAAATAGAGGGGCAGAATCACTTTCCTCAACCTGCTGGCCACACCTCTTTTGATGCAGCCCAGGATACTGTCGACCTTCTGGGCTGCGAATTAATGAAGTTTCTCTTCTATGTGAATGCTCCGGTGTGTAATAAGGGATGTTTTCATACTGTCCCTTGTTATGCAGGGACAACCTTTCCCTCTTCTCAACCTACTGCTTCATGTCATGACACTGCAGGGAAATGTCATGCCTCCTAGATCTCAGCCTCAGTGTCAAGGCACAGAAAGTGACCGGGAAGAAAAAGAAGAATGAACAGAAAATACTAACAAAATGTCATAGTTCTCATTAAAATACAACACCTTTCCAGTCATGTGTTAAGAATCATGGGCTCATCCCTGAGGCTGTCTGGTCTGGAAGGACAGAAACATACAGACATATTCTTACATACCTACCTCACACAAGTGTTATACAAGAAAAAGGACTTCAAGGAGTTTTTCTCTTTTACCATGAAATCCCCCTTTGAAAGCAATGAAAAGTGCATTTTTTCCCTACGATGACTGTTGTTATTGATGCCACGTGGTGCCGTTTGTGGATATGCAGGACCAGTCACAGGTGGGAAGAAAGTAGAACACAGGTATTGCAATGCTCCATTATGGACTGATACCAACAATATGTTGCTACTAGCTCAGGAGAGTGGTGGGTAGAACTTGAATTGCTGACCTAGAATGACTTTGCTCCTTAGACAGGCTGGTCTAAGGGTAAAAGCAAGGGAGATTTTAATGCTCCCTGAACAGTAGGTGTAGATTTTCAATTAATACACCATCACAATCGTCATATTGTGACATTAAAGCAGTACAAGATAGCCATGAGTAATAAAGTCCTTCCTCCACAATTATGTTGTGTCAGAAATAGTGGGTTTCCAGTCCACCAACCTTCTCCTCGCAGGTGCAATAGTGTAGGTCCGCTCTTGGTCTGTGAAGTGAGTGCCTGCAAGTGTGTGAATGTGCTGCCAGCTGAGAGATAGATGTCAGGTTGAATGCAATTAATTCCGAACAGGCCACCTCTGGAAACCATTAGGCTCCTGCAATCTGCAGATATCCCTCTAATGAGCTGCACAACCAAGCAAGATTTCAGGGTGACAGTGTAACAGCATGAGTGATGACATCGTGTGTTAGAGGTGAACAACATTTTCTTCCACTTAATGCCTGCTCCTCGAACACTGAGAGTTTCATCTGTTTCCTTCAGCCATGGCTCCAAAGCACCCAAAGCATGTGAACATGAGGGCAATTGCAGCTGCCTGCAAGCACCACCCTCCTGCCCGGCCACACTGTTCATCCCATGACATCCACAGAGCGGGGCAGGTGGATATTGCACTGAAGCAGTGGTGGCTGTGGCAGAGGATGAGCATCCCTGCTGAGAGCAGAGCCTCGGGCACACTTACTGATGATGGGAACAGAAGCAGAATAATTTTTGCCCCTTCTTTTCCAATCATCAATGCTATCAGGTCAGACTTCCTAGGATGTTCTAATTTTCATCAAGAAGGCAGATAGTTTGATTTGGTTTTCTATGTTTTTAACTGCTTTTCATCTAAGAGAGAATCTTATTTTCTCTCTTTCCAGCTGTAATTTGTAGAGTAGAAGGTGACATACAGGGAACCCAAAAGATTTAGAAAGCTATTATTTCTACTTCTCCTCATCCTTCTTGCTTAGCATCATGCTACAGCTCTGACTTTCAGCCCCCACTGTTCAGCAGCTGGCATGCACTTTCTGAGTCACACTTATGTAAAAATCATTCCCCATTTGACATCAGGTAGATCCTGGTCATTCAGGATTTAAGGTTGGTTATTGAAATAACAGCAAAATGATTAAGTCTTTCATAACCCCGTTGTCATTAAACCTCATACCCTCTGATCAGTTTAACATCGGAGGGTTTATCTGTAGCCTTTGACCTGACTGATCCCATGTTCTCCAGTTCTTGTTGCTGGCTAGCTAACACCTGTCAGTGTCATCTGACCTTTCCTAAGGGACTCTTTCATGCTAGATAACTTTTTTTTTTGCTCTTACTCCAAGGGTTTGTGAGACATGACTTTGTCTTAGTCCCTTTATAGCTCCTTTATTTGCCAAGATTTAAGTGTAGATGCTATTATGTGGAATGGGATATTATCTCTGGAGCTCAGCTGACGTCGGTCTTTCCTTCCTCCTCTGAATTTGTGTGAAGTTATACAAAACATCTTTCTTCCGTCTCCGAGATTGGTCTCATTTTGTACTGCTTGACACCTTTTGAACCTTGCATTGATTTGAATCCAAATGCCACAGTCATGGTCACATGAAACCACAGTGTTTCTTACACTTTCCATTGCTTTGGCTCAATGCAGCGGATGGACTTCTGCCCAGTGGCTTGCAGCCTGGCAGGGTTTCCATATGCTCCTGCACACGTTTTTGCTAACAGGGCACATGTTATATTGCTGTAACAACAGCTGAGATGAGATGAAATTGAGTCCAACTTGGAGTTATTTTTTTTAAGGACTTTTCCTTCAGCTTCCAGCAACAACATAATAAATACTTTCTCTGGCACTTCTGGGGTTCTCTTATAGAGGGACTGGAGGCTTCTACTTTCCCTATTTCCAGAGGCAGAAGTGAATCAGGGGGAGGGGAGACAAGAAAGGTCATGTAGGGCTTTAGGGGTTGTGCAGGGACTGCAAGCCAGGCCTGAGGACTGGACTGCCCTACAAAATATTGTGGACAGTCTAGTGAAAAATGCTGGATAGCTATGAGGAAAAGAATACTGAAAATCAAGGAGAGGAGGATTTTGAAAATCCTACCCTGAGGTGATTAAAAATATATATACATATATATATATGTATACATACACATATATATATTTTGGAGGAATTGTTATATATAAAAAAATCTCCTTCAAAGGAGGATCCTAAAATTACAGTGAATGTTCATTAAAATTTTACATGGTGGTGAGAAACGAGGGGCCTCAGGCTGCCTGCTTTCACTGTGTTGTGTCATAACAAAAGACCCTTCTCCTAAAGAGGTATCAATCCCAAAAGTGGTCTTAGGACATGGGCTGACATGGGCCAGACGTGGTGCAGGGCTGAAGGGAGGTGGGTGCTGAGCTGTCACCCTGAGCCATGGTAACCTCCCAGAGTAACTCCCTCACCACAGTTCACATTGCCCAGTTTACCTTGAAGTTTATGGCACCCCAGGGCTGGGAGGCAGCTCAGCTGTCCCTATCCTCTTTCTCCTCTTTTTGCCCAGCATCATCTCATGGGCTACCCCACCTTTTGCACACCAAGAAAGAAATATGAAATATGTCTTCTTGTGTGCTTTGGTACGTTATGACAACATTGTCTTTGCTGTCAGCTGAAATATTGTCATTAGACAGCCTTCTAAGTGCTCTAATCAGACAAGCAGGCATGACTTTCCGAGAGCTGTTTTTCCAGGCTTTTGTCAGCGCTAAGCTGCATTAATTCACTACTTGGGAGGAGGGGCCATTTTGCAAACAAAAGAGGGTTTTAAAGATATTTTTTCTTTAGACTGTGAAACACGAAGTGGCAGTGTGGGAGAGGAGCCAAGTTGTATTATAATACATATTATATTAATAGCATATCTTCAACCCCCCCTGAGCCAGATGCAATCCCTACGGGAGCTCAGCTTTTCCTGTGAGAATAGCTAGAAGAGCACCCACTGATCTTTTTTTTTTTTATGGAGGGAGCTTATGTTTTTTCAGAGGATTTCATCAGTGTGTGTTTCAGCATCCAGTCTGTGAGGCAATCTTAATTCTTTTCTCACTAGGAATACCCTGGGCTGAATTTACTGTTCCTCAGCTTTATTACTCTTCGAGCCGCAAGCTAGAATGTTATTTCATGCTTTTACAATTAACATTGAAAATGTGGAAAAATAAAACAAAGTAAAAACAAAATGAACCCAAAGCTGCAGCAAGCACGAAAACCTCTACTTAAAAATCATCCAGTAAAAACAAAAAAGCAGGAAATCCTGATCTGCAGAAAAGACTGATTTTTGCTGCTTGTTGAAAACCCAGAAACTTCAGTTATGAAAGTTCTTTCATTTTTTTTTTCCCTGTAAAAATACACCACTTGTTATAAATTTAACTTTCCCCTCCTCTTGTTTTCAGAATTACTGGTTTTAAAAAGTGCAGCAAGGTAATAACATTTCCATGTGGTGCATGTGGGGGCTCAGCACAGCCTCTGCCACGCTGGGAGCAGCGATGCAGAGTCGTTCCACATGGAGGCAGCTTCGGCTAAGGAGAGACGAATCCTCAGCAGTCCCTGCCGTTCTGCAACCTCCTGGATTTCTGCAAACTTTATACCTGCAGTGGCGCGGGAAGTCAGCTCCCACTTCTGCCTGGAATGGCTGGAGCTGTCCTGGTGGAGGGGAAGGGTTTGCACTGCAGCCTTGAGGAGAGACACCCTGTGAGGCTCTAGTAGCCTGGGGCAGCCTTAATATAATTCCACTTGGCTTCGTATTTCTCTCTGCTTTCTACCTTTCCATCTTTCTAGTAGGATGTGAAAGCAGGAGGGTGGCCAACAATTTCACTCTCATCCATCATGCAGCCCTCAGATTAAAGTGAATCTGAAAGCAGCACCTTTATCTCAGGTCACCAAAGGTATCTGCTCTTTTTTTTTTATATACCATAAATTGTTGCTGCTGCTGGCCTGAGAAAGTTGCAGTTTTGCCCTTGTAGCTGGCTGGCTGTATAGGAGCTGCCTTTCAGCAGCTATGACTCCAGAAAACAAAAGCGTCCCATAACCCCTACAGTGGGAAAGGAACCAGTCTGATCCTCATTAGTGAACTGGATAAACCATATATGATTAAAACCACTCCTTAAGTGAGGCAAGAGACAACCACAGATAGTCTTTATACAGAAACATGGAATAGCAGCCAAAATAGTGTAGTCCTGGTGCTTGCAACATTATGCACACACAGGGCAGGGAGCTGTGGGAGGAGGGGTGGAGCTGGTTTGAGGGAGGCTGGGAGAAGATTAAGAGGAATCTGAGTTTCCATAGAAAGCAGAGGTATCCCAGGTTCCAAAGGTCTTTCTTTTCTACAGCTCTGCTTTTAGTTTCACTGAATAGCACCCAGGCTAGAAGAAAACAATTGTCATACACGGTGCCCTGGGGACAGTTTGGCTTAGGACCAAAAACTGCAATAAGAATTTCAAAATCCTAGTAGTGCAAGCAAGGATTAACCTCCCCAGGTTTCACTTAGAAGATAACTGGGGAGTAAATCTTCACTGAGCTTTATGAACTTTGGAGCTGAACATTGTGGCATCTCCCAGACATGGTACCTGGCTGCTTCCCTTACTCATCTTGAGCAACAGCTTGAAGATTTCAGTGGCTGATCCAGCTGGAAGGTCTTGGGACAGTGCAAAATCCCTCCCTGATACAAAGGCAGTCTTTGGGAGAGTATCATAAACAAAGCATATCCATTACTATAGAAAACCTGGCTCCAGCTCTTTGAGACAGCCATCTCACTGTGCAGACACTACCGTTCCTCTGCCTGAGAGATCCAGATATGGCGTGATCAAATATCTAACACACTGGACTGGGTGTCAAGAAAATATTTCACAGAAAGGGTCATTGGGCACTGGAACAGGCTGCCCAGGGAGGTGGTTGGGTCACCCTCCCTGGAGGTGTTTAAGGGACGGGTGGACGAGGTGCTAAGGGGCATGGTTTAGTGATTGATAGGAATAGTTGGATTCGATGATCCAATGGGTCTTTTCCAACCTGGTGATTCTATGATTCTACAAAACCTGTATTCTTGTCCTTGAGATGTCCCCAGCCTGCTGTGTGACTGAAGGTGAATCACATAGCTTCTTCATATCTGTTTTCTCTCTTTGGACAGACTCGCTCTGTTCTGGCTGCTTCAGTGCAGGATTGTCTCTCACTCCTCACAGGTACAGTACCTGCCGCAAGGAAGAGCCCCAAATCATTTATAGGTATATTAGTGGCTGCTGAGGCAGCTGGCACAGACAGGGCACCTCTCCTCCCGTGAGGAGGTAGTATCATGCCAAATGTGCCCTTTGGGGGAGGCCCCAGCTACCTGATCATCTTTCACTCATGGTGTGCACTTTGGCATCATCCAGGCTGGCACACCAAGTTCCTCCACACCACCACAGGGACGGCACAAATGGTCCTTGGGGTTTGTAGCAGTCACGTTACTGATTTTTCCATTGCTCCTTGCTGTGAAAACCTACGGCAGAAGCAGGATAATCTCTTTCTTTCATCATCTGTACTTTGAATGCTATTATTGAAAAGCATTTTTGCAATCCTCTTTACACAAAAAATTGGGCAAGCTGAGTACATCCCTTGTGCTCACCAGCTGCTTTCACAGAAAAGTGCTTCCAGCCAGCAAGGGCAGAGGTCAAGTGTATCAAGAAAACATTGGAAAAATCAATAGCAAATCTATTCCATATAATTTTTTATTATTTTTTTATTTTATTTTAAAAAATTAAAATTACTTTGCACAGCATTTCTCCACCAGAAACAGTAAACAGAAAGAAATAAAATCAGGACTAAGGCAGCTTGCCACAGTTTTCTCAGAATGGGGGGAAAATTGGTCTACTAATTGTGATTCCGCCCAACCCATTGCCAGAGCTGTACCCCTTCTTCTCTACTTATTTACTTTGCAAAAAGGCACCAAGTACTTTGTGTACAGCTGAAGTGGGAACAAAACCCAAAAGTTCAGAAGGAGACAGACAAATTTCAGACCCCAGCACAGTATCTCTGCCACTGGTTAGTATGCATACCCTGGTTAAGAGAGGTAAAAACCCTTGAAAACGTCTAAGTAATATTAAGAGCCCACCCACAGTTTTTGAAAATCATTCATGTTTTCCAGGGTTTATGTTGACTTTGAAGAGATCAAAGTGGGTTCCTTAAAGCACTGGCCAAGAAACAACTGGAACTGTGGGTTAGGTTTTCTGGATGTGATATTTAATTGGCATATCTCTACTGAAAGAGTATTTTCAGTCTGTGCTGTGAGATGCCTGTGCCAGCATAAGCTGGCCTCAGCTCAGACCTCTCTATTTCCATTGC
This sequence comes from Coccyzus lansbergi, assembly GCA_033558105.1. Taxonomy (NCBI): domain Eukaryota; kingdom Metazoa; phylum Chordata; class Aves; order Cuculiformes; family Coccyzidae; genus Coccyzus; species Coccyzus lansbergi. The sequence goes on from JAUMJK010000878.1 coordinate 693,896, forward strand.
AAGTTGAAGACAAGGAGCATGAGTTCTGTTATATGGATCAAGTTAAAATTCAGACAGCTGTCTGTCTGAGGATTTCCTGAGTTAACAACTGTACCTGGGCCATCACGTTCCGCAGTTTCCAATGTCTGTACCCTCTGTGATTCCATTTAATCTCTTTTTGTACCAGCTCTTTTTGGTCTCTACAGCATCCTATGGCGTTACCTCTTGCAGCTTACATATGTGAAAGAGCCCTTCCTCTTATTTACATTTGCCACCTAGTAATTTTACTGGTAACTGCTGATTCTGGCATTGTTACACAAAGTGACTCAAGACTTTCTGTTAACCTTAGAATCATAGAACAACCAGGTTTGAAGAGACCCATCGGATCATTGAGTACAACTATTCCTATCAAACATTAAACCATGTCCCTCAGGACCTCGTCTACCCGTGCCTTAAACACCTCCAGGGAAGGTGAATCAACCACCTCCCTGGGCAGCCTATTCCAATGCCCCTCTGTGTGAAAAACTTCCTTCCACCTTCATAATTTCATGTGGTTTCAACCAGTGGTTGCTCTTCCAAACTGAAGCATCTTTGTCTCCGTAGGTGCTTAGCTGTTCTACAAAATTTATTCTGGATGTCTCATAAAACAGTGGTCCTTCCACCATCAGGACTGCCTGCCATACCTGGGGCAGCCACTGCACCAGTAAATGAAAGAATATTCCCTGCTTCCCTTTTGTCAGATCCTCCCACATGGGCATCCTCTTTTCCCTTTCCTTCTTGTCCTTTTCCCAGTGTCTGTTTGCCCTCTCTGTTGAGTGCCTTGTCTAGACCCCATTCTGTCTTCCCTGACCAATGCAAAAATTACGCATGTGGATGGGATGAAGAGGTTTAGAATTATCAGCATCACCTGACAGGCTATATAAACAAACTGTTTGTGGCATACTTAGTACTTAGTACAAGGTATAAATACAAGGTATTTTCTGTCTTAAAAAAAAGAAACCTTTTAAATTTAGTAATGAATGATTTCTTATTATGAACATAATATAATGTATAATGTAATAGTAGTAATAATAATAATAATAATGATGATGATGATGATGATGATGATGATGATGCTTATTAGTACATGATCTACATAGGTCAGACATGCCAACTCAAGCTAGGAAACATCTGTGTGAAGGTTTGTGGTCTGAAGATGTGAGCACAACAATTTACTATCCCTTCTCCATGACTCCCACCATAACCTCAGAGGAGATAATAACACTGCCAGAGGAGTACATCTGACCCCTATGAGTTCAGATCTCAGAGCAAAATTTGTGAAGACTGGAAACCAAACCAAACAAAGCAGAATAAAACATTTACTATTGTCACTGCACAAAGTGCTGAATTTTATATGGCGTTTCCCAGAACAACCTGGATCAATGAAAACACTTTTCGACAACATGGAGACATGATGTTCTTCAGTGCAAGAATAGCTGCCTAGCTGATCAATCGAAATTCTATCTTACACAGACTCATTTTACCATTCAGGACCAAATTACTATCTGTCAGCTGTAGGGCTACTGTTCCTTTGCCGGAGTTAAATCTTCTGAAGACCATTTGATGGTGTTTACATGAAGTAGCTCTAGCCACACCACCACTGAGAAATTTTCACAGCAGGAGAGAGCTTCCCTGTTAGCACTTCTCAACAGAGATCTCAATAGACCAAAGGAGAGGAACAGCAGGACTGCAAGGGAACACACAACTGCAGCACCAGTGTTTTTCCACCCCTCTTTGCTCCCGCTCAGCAGCTACCATGAATAACAAGCAGGAAAAACAGAGGCAGGTTTTGAAGTGAAATGAGGGCAGTGAAAGGGAAGAGGGAGGGCTCGCTTATGCAAGAGATGGTATAAAAAGGGGAGCTAATTCCCCCTCTCCCCCATAAAATTGGGAAGAGTGGGACAAAAGGAGATCCCGAAAGTCTTCACTGAAGAGCAAGTTTGAGAGGTCTGTGTTTCTTTGTACCTTTACTATGGCTGTTGCAGGGTGAGATTTGTTAGGAAACTGTATGGGCCCTGGGCTTGATTTACACAGGGAATGCCTGTAGAAACAGTCTTGCTTTCACCTTCTTCAGTTCTTAGTTGCCGGAATGCTTTTCATGCAAGTCTGGCCTGATGCAGGTTTTCTGGCACAGCTCTCTTTGGGGAGCCAAAACCTCAGACACTGAAGCCGAAGGGCAGGACATAGGCTCTCTTTCTTCTTCCCGGAGCTGAAGGTCTATCTTTAAGCGCACACTCCTTCATGAAACCATGGCAACCCAACAGAAAAGAAATCCTGACAAAAAGGGTCCATATGAAATAATTGAAATAATGATTGCGCACTCTAGCTTAAAAATGGTTCAGAAGGAAAATGAAAGACTAACTGTAATTAAGTCCTACTAGGATAAAATACATTCCAGGTATAGCAGTGTATGTTCCTTATAATCTGCAGGTTTCTCCTTTAGTAGAAACTGTGAGAAGATGAAAGACAAAGATCTAAGAAGTATGCTAGTGCATGATGCATCTTGATAGGGGAATATTAATTAAGCATAAGTGACTGGCAAATTAGGTAGGGGGCTTGTGTCTGAATTTTATAGTAGGGCATGAATGTAAGCTGAAATCAAAGGTTCTCTCTCATTATGGTGGCCAACTGAATTCATGGTGGTCTGAAGCAGAAGCAGAACTGTGGGGAAAGTGGGTCATTGAACATTTGCCGGTGAAACTTTTTTTCTGGAGAAAGCTGAGTATTTTAATTCAGCTACTTTATTGAATGAAAGACTCCTGCACTCCCCAAAGACATTGGCAAAAATTAAAAAGAACAGAGTACAAGAAACAATAAAAGAGCCTCAAAGTTTGCCTTGGCTGGAAACCCTGAGAACTTTCATCTGAAACCTGAACTTCCTTTATGTGACAGAGCCATCAAAGCACCTCAGTGAGTTATTGTTCAGCTGCTTCCTGCTCCCCCTTTTCCGCAGGACAGCATCCTCAGCAGCCAGGGATGCCTCCCTTGGTGCTAGTGTCTGTAGCAAAAAGAAGCTGTAGCATGACTTGGTCAAGAGCCATGGGGGAGCTGGAAGCAGGAGACACCTGAACAACAATGCCCTCTGGGTGCTAGAGCCACATTTCTGAAAAAAAAAAAAAAAAAAAGAAAATACAGTGACTGTGGATTATGTGATATCTCCTTTCAGTGTTTATTGTCCACAGTATATGCCTAAATCCAGCAGCTGTTGTTTATGTTGTTAACGTCACTTGTAGCTTATTAGCCAAAGTGAATAATTCTTGTTAAAAAGGAAACTTTTCAGAGTTTTGAAGAACACAAGGTGCCCTTCACTGAAAGAGCCCTGGTTTCTGTGTCTTTGAAAATGTATCAGGCTGGGTTTGTTTTTGTCTGCGTTCAGACATTGTATAGGAGGATGTGACTAACTAGTTATAGCTCACAAGCACTGGCCACTTGTGGACACCACTGGTGGCTTTTGCCTCACGTGGACTCAAGTGGGTGGCAGTGCAGATGACAAAGGTTGGGGCTGAGCTGTCATGGATCCCACCCATACCTCTATTGGTGTCTAATGGAACAGATTTCTCCTCCAGCTCCCTGTGGGAAGGATTCTCTGGAAGAAGGAAATGAAAGGGAATTGCAACCCAAGCCCCAGCTCATTGTCTTCTATAGTTAGTTGGGTTTTTTTAATGGAGGAGCTATATCTTCCATTGCCTGGGTCTGTGGCTGGGCTGCATGCATTTTATAGCCCTCTGGAGATGGTACAAATACTCAGGAACTGTTCTGTTGCCAGATGCTTCCTTGACTGAGATGCTCAGGCAGCAAGACGATGAAACACCTTAAATATTTCAAGCTGTTTGTATAAGCCTTGTGTGCATGATAGCATGTCATGTGTTTATGCTCAAAACTGTTTTCAGACTTCATTACAGCTAGGGTAATCAGATTGTTTAAATGAAAAGCAGGATTGCAGAGACAGAAATTGCCCATCCCTTCAGTGTTAGTCACCTGCAAACACCATTCAGGCTGGCAGAACTTGGCCCTCCCTGTCTCCAGCCTCAGTTCCGTCAGTTCCAACTGCCCAGATATACTGACAATATTCCTCACTCTCTGCTTTCTCCTTAAAGCAAATGTAAGTGGACACCACAGTACAAAACATGCCTGACTGGCCCTGTAGAATCAGGATATGGGTGTTAAATCAGCCCTTCTCCTGTCAGAGCCATGGGATTTTAATTACTAACTACAAGGTCACTGAACGAGATCCAGTCTAACCCAGCTGCATTATCCTTGGTTTGATTCACTGTTTATTTGCTTAAAGAGGAAGAGGGAGTGTGCCAAACTGGGGGACCATTTCAAAAGCAGCAGAAATATCTCTGTATCCCCACAACCCTTTTGGCAAATAGCACGTGGGAAACTGAGACTGTGAGGGATGACATCTCAGAGATCTTGCTCTAGCAGCCTAATCCATCTAGCTTTCATGCTCTCCTTTTTTAACACAGTTGGTTTTGAAGAGATAAAAAAGAATAAACTTTTGATCTTCTGGATAAGGCAAGAGGGAAAGAAATGGTAAAACTTAAGAGTTTAATAATTTCAATAATTTTACTTTGCAGTAGCATACATATGCCACTGATGGGTACCCAAGCTGCAAGGGAGAGATTAAAGGCAGTTTTTCCAAGAAGGAAAAAATTTGGTCCCACTATACAAGAACTACAAATACAAAGAAATCTCCATTTCTTTGAGTCTGGCGCAAAATGAGCTGAGTTTTTTTCAGCTCCTATAATTGGTTCTTCTGCACAGTAAAACACCTCTGTCTGTCTTAGTAAATGTGTAACTGCAGGCTATGTAGACATGCTGGGTTTGGTTAAAGGTTGTGTATCCATCCTAGAACTTTCTACGCAGACACTGTTAAGTCGTGCTCAGGTTTCATTGGGTCTTGTCTGGTCTGAGCTAACTTTTTTCAGCCCCCAGCCTGTGATGTAAAGTAGCTTTGCGCAATGCCACTGTAGACGTGTAGAGAGGACCCTGCTGTGGAAAGGGCATAAATCTACCAGGAATCACACTGCACCACTCCAGGGGGAAGAGGTGTTGCAAGGACCCTGCCATAGCAGGGACAGTATCGGAGGGGCAGCACAGACCAGGACAGAAGCAAGTAAGCACATTTACTGGATTTACTTTGAATGCCAGTTTTTCAACTCAAGTATTTGTGCTTTTCTGAAAGGCTCTTGGCTGGTTTCTTTGGGGAAACAAGCCACACTGGTTTTCCATAGATGGGGCATAGTGTAAGTGCTGACAGTGAGAACTGTGCCTCCTACTTCTGCTCATGAGAAAATGCCTCTAATTCATGGCTTTTTTGTTTGTTTTTTGGAGCTGTCCCAGTCTAGCAAATGTAGAGAGTAGGCAGAAATGCACAGTTGTCTGGGCTAACTGTGAAGTTGGGAAGACACCTCCCAAGACAATATTTTAACCAGTCATAAGGAATGAGGAAGTGTTGCATGTCACCTGCTACCACCAGGGCTGGAGACGTGAAGACAGGTCAGGGAGCAGAGGGGAGGGCAGAACTGACTGCTGCTGCCTACATGCTAATTTAGGGGAGAGGGTGGGAGTTAATGGGGAAGAGCAATCATGGATAAAGGCATAAGACCGGGGAGAAAATAGTTTCAGGCCTGACCCATAGGTACCTCCTTGGAAAATGCTTAGACATCCTGAGGAACCATCACAACAACAGAGGCTCAATTTGGAAATCAAGCTCTTAGGTAGAGCCTGGCAGCCTTAGAACATAGATGTGCAGACATATGTACTTAGCAAGGTATGTCTAATTACCAAGCATCTGCACAGCTCAGTTTTTGCATTTGTAAGAAAATAGGGACACTGCAAACTAGCATAAATTAAGCATAAAACACTTAAGGGTCCCTCAGTGAAGTGAATATGGTTATATATTGTAAATCAGTCTGGAAAGGTGACAGTTCTTGAACAAGTGGATTTAAAACCCAGAAGTTCCCACCCTGTGTAGATTAAAGTGTCGGTGAGGTAGACATCATACTGTGTCCTCTCAAAAGGCTCAGGCTACCAGAATTACAGTATATGACAGGCTAGCATGAGTAAAAATATCTTGGAGGAGGAAGACACATTGCAGAGCTCGGTAACTGGCAAAGCTGTTTGCATTTTGCCCACCCAATGAACTCTGCAGAGCTTGGGAAGGGCAAAAGAGGGTGAACAGAACTACAATAAACAAGAAATGACTAGTAGAATAGAAATACAGCTCTGAATAACACCATTTTGGCCAATTATGAGTGTTATAGATGCATAATTTCCAACACATTTAGATTTCAAATACGCAATTCGAATTCATATACTCGAACTCCAGGGAAGGTACAGCAGAGCTATTAATTGTAAAAATTGCATATAGGAAAAGCTAGAATTACGAAAAATGCAAAATTCGTCAGTCTGTTTGCACAGATGTGTGTATGTATGTATGTCTGTGTGTGTATTTGTGTCCACGACACAAATGTTCCTCATTCCTAATACACACCAGCTCCTTTGTGCCAGAACACCAGCGAGACCCACATCCAGTAGAATCTCAACTTCTTTTCAGGAAAAATAAGGGCAACAGGTGGTCTTTTAACCTCAGAAAAAGACTACCTCTGCAGTAAAGTAAAACTAAGCTTACCCCTTCCAGCTCTCTATTTGGGTACAGAAGGTGCTATGACAATGGTTTCAATGTTACCACATTTGTATAAGGAAGCCCCGGGTGTGTTTGCTAACAGCTAGAATGCATGTTTGCTCTGGGCAATGAAAACACAAAATGTTATGCTAGTGCCAAGTATTATGCTGACTAGGCATACAAAGCAGGACTATCCAGTGGCTGGACCTTAAGAGACCTGGTTTCCAAACCCACTTCCTGCATAACAGCAGGCAAATTGCTTAGCCCATCTGTATGTCAGCAAGATTTAGTGCAGCAGTTTGCAGAAATGGTTCTGACCAGGTACTGGGAGCAATATGCTTGCACTTTTACAATATTTTATCAGAAGTAGCACACTGTAGTTTGCAAGCCAAACTAGTTGGCAACCCAACCCATTCTATGCTCCTATGCACAACCGTATCACATCCCGTGTGAAATCATTAGGGTGCAGCAGCAGGTAACGGAGTCAAAACTGTGCTTAGAATTTCCCTACCCTTGGTTTTTGTGGGGCAGAGTCAGACCAGCCAGCACTAAATACTGAAATTCCCACTCATGCATAATTCCAATGCAGAACTAGCATCTCACCCTGTGACTAAGAGATACTGTATTTACAACTGACCAATGAGACTTCCTTCTTCTCCACTTTTTCTTTCAGGAGAAGCTGTGGAAGCAATTGTTCAACATGAACCTGGCAGCAGATCTTCTCTGTTTATTCCTGTGCCTCACTACAGTGACTTGTGACCGGGTCTATGTCCATCCTTTCAACTTGTTTTCTTTTAACAAAAGTACCTGTGAGCAGCTGGAAAACCTGGTCCAGGAGGGAAAGAAAACTTTTATCCCCATCTCAATTGAGTCTCAAAGCACATCTGCCTATGAAGCTGACCTGAATGACAAGGACAAGCTGGAGACCCCAAGCCTGAGTGGCCAAGGGAGGCTGAAATTGAGCTACCTTAAGGAATTTGTGTACGTCCTGGTCATGCGGTTTTACAATGAGCTGCGGGATGCGCAGCAGGACCAAAACATCCTCCTGTCCCCAACCAGTCTTTATGGCTCCTTGGTGTCTTTCTACTTAGGGGCTTCAAACCAGACGGCAACTGATTTGCAAGGCTTGCTGGGATTTGTTTCCCCCTCTGGAGACCCTGACTGCACCTCCAGGGTGGATGGACACAAAGTCCTTTCCAGCCTGAGGACAATTGAAAACCTCATCCAGAGCGGGGATGAGGAGCTACTCTTTTCCAAGATACTCTGCCTGTTCTCTGCCTCTGGTGTACCTCTATCCCAATTGTTCGTGCAGGACTTGCTTCCCTCTGCTGATGCTCTCTATACCCGAGCTGTCGACTTTACGAACCCAAGTGAGGCAGCAAAGCAAGTTAATGCCTTCATAGAGGCCAAAAGTGAGGGCAAAAGCAAGTGCTTACTGGCAGACATTGATCCCTCTGTGGACCTGCTGTTTGTGGTGGATGTCCACTTGACAGGTATGGGGCAGCACTTTTTGTTTCGGGAGCAGCCTGGGTCTGGGATGAGCAGTGGCCCTGCTACTGGGAAGGAAGAAAGGTCATGCAGTCATGCCTGGCTAGTGGCAAGAGGGAAGGGCTCACGTGAAAGGCTGGACTGCTGCTCCATGTACAGTGCCCTGCTCCCCAACACTGTGCTGGGAGTCCTGCCTGGGTTCTACCGCAACCCAGCAAGGGCAATGGGGAGGAGGTGGAGGGAAGTGGCCTTCAAGAAATTTTCCTTGTCTGGCAAACTAAGGATTAGGAAAGGTGTGGGAAGGTGAATAAGACAGGATTGCACAGCATTTCTGACTGCAAAAGAACTGTATTTCTGCAGGAGAGCTGAGTGTAACAGGCAAGAAGTAGAGAGTCAAGAAAAGCTAGAAAATATAATGGACAAGACCCCACTAGTGACTATTAAACCCAGAAATCTGGAGGCGACCCACAGCTCAGGAAAAAAACAAACAAGCTATGGAAGTGGAGAGTATATACAGAACTAGAAGAATTAAGGCAATCTCTTAATTACTTTTAAAAACCGTTCCATGCTGTGGTCCCACAAGTAGGCCTTATGAGGAAACGGCTGAGAGAGCTGGGGTTGTTTAGTCTGGAGAAGAGGAGGCTCATTGCTCTCTATAAGTACCTGAAAGGAGGTTATAGAGAGGAGGTTAATAGCCTCTTCTCCCAAGTGACAGGGGACAGGACAAGAGGGAATGGCCTCAAGCTCCACCAGGGGAGATTTAGGCTAGGCATTAGGAAAAAGTTTTTCACAGAAAGGGTCATTGGGCAGTGGAACAGGCTGCCCAGGGAGGTGGTTGATTCACCTTCCCTGGAGGTGTTTAAGGCACGGGTGGACAAGGTGCTGAGGGGCATGCTTTAGTGTTTGATAGGAATGGTTGGACTCGATGATCCTATGGGTCTCTTCCAACCTGGTGATTCTATGATTCTAAATCTTAGAATCATAGAATGTTTTGGGTTAGAAGAGACCTTAAAGATCAACCGGTTCTAACCCCCCCTGCCATGGGCGGGGAAACATCCCACCAGCCCAGGCTGCCCAAGGCCCCATCCAAGCTGGCCTTGAACACCTCCAGGGATGGGGTATCCTGTGCCAATGCCTTACCACCTTCATTTTGAAGAATTTCTCCCTAATGTCTAGCCTAAATTTTCTCCCCTCCAATGTAAAGCCATTCCCCCCTCGTCCTCTCACTACATGCCCTTCTAAAAAGTCCTTCCCCAGCTTTTTTGTAGCCCCTTTCAGGTACTGGAAGACTGCTCTAAGGTCTCCTCAGAGCTTTCTCTTCTCCAGGCTGAACAACCCCAACTCTCTCAACCTGTCCACATAGGGGAGGTGCTCCAGCCTTCTGATCATCTTTGTAGCCCTCCTCTGGAATTGTTCCAACAGTTCCATATCCCTCATGTGTTGAGGATTGAAGAACTGGACACACTACTCCAGATGAGGTCTCACAAGAGAGGAAGAGGGGCAGAATCCCCTCCCTCGTCCTGCTGGCCATGCTTCCTTTGATGCAGCCCAGGATATGACTGGCCTTCTGGGCTGTGAGTGTGCATTGCCAGGTCATGTTTTGAACAGACAACCCTCAACAACTTCAGTGTTAATTAGAAATTTGGAAGGATGCTTTTTGCTGGTTTTTGGTTTTGTTGGTTTTTTTTTAAATTAAAAAGTCATAGCTTTCCACAAAAATTCATCCTTTCATTAAGCTTTTCAGGCTGGTATAAAGCCTGTATTATAAAAAATGGAGATCATCACCTGAAACAGATAGGTCTAACCTTTCTTTCCAGTACTTCCAAGTCAGTACTATGGAGTATTCTTGCACTCTTCCAGGCTATAACTTTACTCTGTGATTGACAGCCTTTTTTTACTTCAGTTATTTTCTGCATACTGAAGATAAAGGTTTCTTCCCAGCTCTGATGATAGCTGCTGAAAGGTTGCCCAGTCCCACAGATCCTGTGTCTTGATACAAGAGATCTCATTGTGAGAAACCGTTTCTTCCAATGTGTCAGCTATGACTTTACACAGAAGGGATGTTCATCTTCAGTTATTCACGTTGTAAGTTCCAGGTGTCTGAGGGAAAAAGCAGGGTTTCTTTAGTAAATACATCTCTTTCATGTCCTAAAAGAATACTGTAAGGAACAAGTAGTCGTATTAAGACTACTGATAGCTATTAGAGCTCTTTCAGGGGAGCGCACACCTTAGTTATATGTTTGCAGGCAGAGATGTCCAGATCCTCACCCAGCAGAAGGCCACAGGGAGCTGATTTGTCAGGGTTCACAGTTGGCACAATATTAAATGGCTCAGTCCCAAAGTCAATAGCAGAGCTTTGAGATTTTGCAATATCTTTCCCAAGACTATTCTAAACCAATTACTATCCCGCCGTAATACATTCATCTATCTGGATGTGCAGTTGTTTTATTCCTTTTATTTAACTGTTACAATCTTGACTTCTGCTATCCTGTAAGAATAAATTCTGCAGGTTATACAGACTCTGTGAAAGTAGCTTCTTTGTTTTGCTCACACCCTTCACATTTCCTACCTACTGCTTCTTTTTGGTGAAGTTGTAGTACATGAAAATGCCTACATACTCTTTTTATGCGAGGTCATTTAAAAGCTAACTGTTGCTATGCAAAATCACCTACTACATCTTAAATATGTTAACGTTCAGCATTTATCTGGATTTATTGGAAAATAGACTCGTTAACAGTACAGCTAGACCAGCTTCTATTTTATGCCATTATTATTTACTTGAATGCAAGGAGGACATTTCTTTACCACAACTTGTATGTTTTCCTGATTCTGACAAACAGCAACATTGAGATTTCTGATCTTTGCCCTTATTGCTGATGGCAGTAGTTTCTTGAATGTCTAACTGGGCAGCAGCACTGGTCTATGGCAGCAAGCAGATAACACGTTGCAATGCAAAGCTATGCAGAAGTAGCAGGAGGTGAGAGCAAGGCTTCCCAAACTTGCAAACTGGGTAAGAAATTAATATTAATGTTTAGCAAGTGTTCAGGTATGTCCTTTTTAATCTTCTTTGCTCAATTAATGCTTTTTGATATGGTTACTATCTTGACTATTGCGTTGGTTCTTAAAATCTCCAATGGAGAAACTTTAGCCAGAGTTTGCACTGCCTCCTCTCTTCTGAACTTATCTGTCTTCCTGAGAGCACTCCAGCAGCAAGGGCTGTCCCCAATGGCTGTGGAACCAAGCAAGCAGAAATACTGTATCCAGGAAAGGCCACAAAGCCAGCAGAAACATAGCAGCTTTGGCTGCAGTCCCAATGGTCATAGAATCACTAGGCTGGAAAAGACCTCTTATATCATTGGGCCCAACCATTCCTATCAACCACTAAACCATGTCCCCGAACACCTTATCCATCTGTCTGTTAAATACCTCCAGGGATGGTGATATAACCACCTCCCTGGGCAGCCTCTGTCAGTGTCCAATGACTTTTTCTGTGAAAATTTTTTTCCTGATATCCAGGCTGAACCTGCCCTAGAAGAGCTTGAGGCCATTGCCCCTTGTCCTGTCCCCTGTCACTTGGGAGAAGAGGCCAGCTCCCTCCTCTCTAAAAACCTCCTTTCAGGTAGTTGTAGAGAGCAATAAGGTCTCCCCTCAGACTCCTCTTCTCCAGGCTAAACAACCCCAGCTCTCTCAGCCACTCCTCGTAAGACTTTTTCTCCAGCCCCTTCACCAGCTTTGTTGCTCTTCTCTGGACTCTTTCCAGAGCCTCAACATCCTTCTTGTGGTGAGAGGCCCAGAACTGAACACAGTATTCAAGGAGTGGTCTCACCAGTGGCGAGTACAGGTGGACAATAACCTCCTTGGACCTGCTGGCCACAGATCCTTGTGCTGCATGATCCTTGTGCTGTGAGCCCGCACCAGCCTGTGCCTGATGCTACCACAAGGCATTAAAGGCAGAATACATGTTTATAGTAGTTAAACTTGATATGTGCATGACTTATCTAACGCATAGGGTGCTGGTTTTAAAGAAACATATGTACAGGCTAAGGGACAGAGGAGAGGAGTGAAATAACAATTCTTTCTCAATCTGTTTTTCAGTGAATGTTAAGCAAGCCTCACGAATCAAAGAGCCTCAGGAGTTCTGGGTGGATTCAAACATTAAGGTCTTGGTCCCTATGTTGTCAGTCACAGGGACATTCAACTACAAAACTTATGCCAGCGGGACTTTTTCTGTAGTGGAAGTTCCCATCAGCAAGACCGCACTTCTAGTGCTGTTGCAGCCCATCAACGGCAGTGACCTGGAGCACGTGGAGTCTGAGCTGCCGTTACAGTCCTCAGCCTGGCTTCAGCAGCTGGTCCCAAGGTAGGCTTGGGCACACCTGCCCTCCCCTAGGTGTGAACAAGACAAAGTGTACTCTGCAGGTCTGCCTACTAGCTGGCCACGGTCACATCCTTCCAGGGAGGGCTTAAGACCTAGAACAGAGAGAAACACCTACCTGTAAACCCAGGGGGGCTGACTCCAAGTGGATCCCAGCTTCAGTGGGATCAGCTTGTTGTCTGGGGGCATTGCAAGGAAACAAATAAGTGCATTTCTATAGCTGACAACACAGGACTCATGAATTGGGACGATCTGGGGTTTAATAGCATACCTGGGGCAGATTTAAGATGGCTTCGCTCTTGGAAACAGTAACGTGATGCCCCTCTGCCCTTGGTAGCTACCTGTACCCACAGTACTTAGCACTTCTTGTGGCTGTTTTTATATGCCCATTCCCCAGGATTGCCCAAACACTATCCTTTCATAGTGGAGAACACACACTCACTTGTCTCCCTCTCTCTTTTCTGCAGAAAAATTAAATTAACACTGCCAGAGTTAACAATAGAAGGCAGCTCTGATCTACAGGAGCTTCTTGCAGATATGGAACTGCCTGCACTGCTGGGGAAGGGGGCAGATCTCAGTAAAATAAGTGACGTCAATCTAACTGTTGGAAAGGTACAGTACTTATCACAGACATCATGCCTCCTGCTCAGTTTCAGCTTCCTTAACTGTATAAATTTACCTAGAACAAACCAGTCAGAGCCATGGGGGACACATGCAAATAGGTGACTTTCCAGATGTCTAAATGATAGTCAAGACTTTTTAGATTAACCCATTATCACAAAGTGGTTTGCTTTAAACTATTCAAATGATGTCACTGCAGCAAACAACATGCATCAAGGAGAAGAAAGTTTAAGGTATGAACATACTAGACACTCTGAGTAAAAACTAGACTGGATTTATTACCACCTTCAGCTCAAGCACCTCCAGCCACCACAGCTAGAGCAAGCAGTAGAGGCTGCAGCTACTGGGCTGTTGAGGATAACCCTCCATCACTTTGGGATTATTCCCAAAAACTGCACACACAGTTGTGTGCTGCACACGACCTTACCTGAAGGCAGGCTCAGGCATCCAGTTCTCAAGGGGAAGAAGGGAGAGCTTGAAAGAGAAGGCTGTTAAAAAGAAGGCAAATTCTATTCCAGAAGTGTAACTTGAATGCTTTTATTTCTATTTAATTTTATTTTTAGAAGGTGTCCTACACCTTTTAAGTTCCATAAGGGGTCTCAAAGGTACCAGGATTTCATAGACTCCCAGTGTACAAGCAGTTATTGAGCACATATTACGGAATAAGTACTCCAAGTTCTTTTTTGAAACATTCATGGAGTCTATCCTGTTACTGATTATTTTGTGTGCTAGAAAGCACTTAAACTTTCATTTGTCTTTCCCCTATTGTGTTTTGATGACTCGGGATTTACTTATGTGGTTTGCCTTACAGGTAATAAATAAAGCCTTTTTCAAACTGACCAGTGATGGAACACATCAGCCAGAAGACCCCACAGCACAGAAGGGAGACTTGGAGTTCCTGGAAGTCACACTGAACAAGCCATTCCTGTTTGCTGTTTTGGAAGAGAAGTCTAGGGCAATGCTTTTCCTTGGCAGAGTAACAAACCCACTGCATGAGATGTAATGCAAGTGCAGGGGATAGGGAGGGGAGGGAATGATGCCATGTTTCCCATCACCTTTTTCTCATTCATCAGCTATTTTTATGATCTTGTTGAGTGCTCTACTTAGCTTTGAGATGAAGCAGGTAGTGTTGGAAACACTGCTTTTTGAAAGCTAAAACATTGCAATATTTCACCCTTGTTCATCTATTTCACTTGAGGTGACTCAAACTCTTCCTCCACATTTTCTTCTTTCCTTATAACCACTTGGCCTGCCTTCTGCCTCCAGCTCCCTTTTTTTAATGCAGAGGGGACAGAGTAGTAGCCAACAGGGTATTGACTTAGAAAATAGTTTTATAAGCACAAGCAGCATTTATTGTAGAAAAGTATAGAAAAGGATCTCTTCATTCCTTAAGAGGTCACTTCTTAATTTTCAGTTTGGTCACTTTTGCAAGAGAGCGTGTCTTTTACATTACAGTAAAAATTCTACTGTTATCCACAGACATTTCTAGCTTCATCAGCAACATTTTCCTTCAAGATGCTGCCAACAGTATGGGCAGGCTTTGCTTATCCCACTGAGACAGGACTTTTTGCCTTGGAAGCAAAACTGCCTATAGAGGAAATATTTTCTTTCTGCAACCCAGATGGATACATTCATTTCTTAACTCTGTAGAAAAGCTAAAAATAGGGTTTGGTAGCATTAATGAACTGTAAAGGATAAAATTCTCATAGGTTGGCAGAATTACATTTGATTTTTCAGAAGGGGAAAAAAAAATAAGGCCTACTATTCCTTTCCTTGGATTACTTTCAAAATGGAAAGGCATTTATTATAGCCTTATAATGAAAAAAAGCATTACTGCTAGAGCCCAGATGTGTAAACTTTACCATAGCCAAACCATATGTTTTTAAAAAACAGTAGTAACGGCAACAATCTATACCAGTATAATGTGTGGGTGTGCTGATACACATGAATTAAAAGGTTTCAGTGGTCCAATTATGCTCTGAGTCAAAGGTTTAAAATATTAAACTGGAAATATAGATTATTAGACAACTCTTCAATCAGGGAGTGAGGAATTGGTAGTGAAGTCTTAGTACTAAGGAAAGCATCTTGGTAGAACAAGGATTTTCACCGCTCATCTCTAGATTCATCTTTAGCACTGATGGTGTTTAGAAAATAACTGCAAACCTCTTTCGTATGTAATGCCAGATGCATCCCGCAGAGCATGGTAGCTGATTGTCACCCACAGTGGTCCAAATGCCTACCTAATCCAAAGCCACAAATGCCAGTGGCTTGCTATTGGTGATGTAGATACAAGACAGATCCTTCTAGCTTAATGGAAAAGACTAATAAATAACACAACTCACTCTCGAGAATAACAGGATTTCAAGTGCTGTGTCACATATCCACATATTTATGCAATTATAGTGTATGTCATCCAGATGCTCTAACATCTCAGTGCTGTACTTGTCTTACATACAGAAGCAATTAACTATAAATATGCAGAAAGATGTAAATAAAACCACTTCCAAGTCACTTTGCCACAGTTCATTTAGGTTTATGGACATAACTACATCCCTTGTTCTGGCTTCTGAAATTTGCTCCAAGTCAGATTTATGGTTTGAAGACAGTAAGGTGCAAATCATTATGCAATACAGGCAACAATAGAGCTGTAAACATGAAAGAGGCAGCTTCCAAGTGTTAATACTAATTTAGAAGTCATCCTATTTACTCATTGAAGTCAGAAGGCAGCATCAGCCACAAATAAAATTTCAGAACTACAAAAGGTTCCACTTCTGTGAGGAAGATGGAGGATAACAAAAGGGAGCTGCTAGCCACGCTGCAGTAGGCTCTGGGATGGACCACCATTATTCACTATGGGGGCTGCAGGAGAATTCCATGTCCTGTGCAGCAGTTACAGGCAGAAAAGCACAAACAAAATCCACCAGCCGCAAACCCAAACACTTTTCTAAAAAGAAACTTTGTGGTGGAGAGCACCTCTCCACTGGCACCCTGGAGAAGAAAAGGAAAGAAGAAAGAGATGAGATGGGGAACTGAAAGTATACTGGCCAGAGCAAGGACCAGGAAGAGAGGTGATGGAACATGTGCTACAGTACCAAAAAGCTAAGCTACATGTACCCATTTTCCTACATAATTTAAAAAAACTTCCCAACCACCAAACCCAACACCAAAACAAACAAAACTACCCCCACTAAATCCCAACGAAATCTCTCCACTTCCCCAACAATTAATACTCTCCTAAGACTCATTTCTGACATCAAGTTTACATCTAAAATTTTTATGGCATTTTACACTCTTCACTCTCCTTCAGCTAGACCAAATTTCTCTGCCAGGCACACAATGATGCAAATTCCAAGCATCCAAAGCATCATTCACACACTTGAGCTCTCAACAGAGTCTACGGCTCAACAGCTGACTGAATGAAGCACCTAAAATTGAACTCTAACGGATGCAAGATTGGGAGAAAGAAAACAAGGACAAGGACAGGCTTTCTAACTTCCATCAAAATAACATAGTTTACCCCTGAGCACAACTGACAATTATGCTGATAACCCTAAAAAAACAATAATCTAGACACTTGGCTTCCTCATTGATTCAGTTCAAGCACAAAAATGCAACTGTTGATGGCAAAAGGAGTGTAAATATTCCTCAATATTGAGTGGTCCAGCCAAATACACGTACTGTGACTTATCTTTAAGTGATGAGATGGTAACAGTCTGGCCCCTTCCGGTATAACCCACAAACCTGAGATTCTTAATTATCATTTTGTAGGAAAACATGTCACCAATCTTTCCCTCCTCAACACTATTATACAAAACAGCTAAATTACTTCCAGACTTCGAAAGGCATAGCTTATTTTCTAGACGTCCTAGAGGCAAAGAAGAAAAATGAACAAAATCTGCATTACTGTCAAAAAATGTAGTGCACTTAAGTCTGAGGAACAGAAGGAGGAAGAGTATAATAGAAGACATCTCTATAGGAACACACTTAATTACATGGTAGATCCTCTCCTCCAGACTGATACACATGATTTGAAAATGCTAAAGTTCATTTTACCAAAGACAAAGCTACATTTCTTCATTCTTTCAGCAGAGGTATCATGGAAATTTTTAACTAATGTTGCATTCCACTGAAAGAAAATTAAATACTATTCAAGTGAACAAAAATAAAGGATGGGGAATTTGCATAAAACCAGTGACATAGACACTTACAGCAATCATAAGACCATTCAATAATTTTGATTTTCTATACAATGTTATTTCCTGCCCTGAAATCAAAGCTGATCTTCACTGGAAAAGATCAAAACTCAGCCTGTATACTCAGCAAGATGATGATAAGTAGGAAGTGGTGTTATTTCAGGAAGATGTGGGAAATCACAGGCAACGAAAGGACAAGTAACTTTTTCACACCTTTTTTGGTTTGGTACACAGATTGCATCATTTTCCTCAATTCTGGAGAATACAAACAAAGCCATTCCGTCTTCAGTCACTAGCATGCACAGATCTCAGAATCTGCAACTTCTGTGACGGTTGTTGCAGAAATTAAAATTTACAGATACAGACCTTCCAGAACAAGAAGCTGCATAATATAATTACAATACTACAGTATCAGTCTCAGAGTACAACTTGTACATTAATTTCATAATAAGAAAACATCATCAAAAACAACAGTAGTTGATGATAGCAGGACATCTTTACTCCTGAATCTTAATAAAAGCAATTTAAGAGGTGCAGGGAGACCAAGCTTTCTTGGTTCATTAAATAGAAGCCTGGAAAGATGTAATATAGACAATAAACTTGTTCATAGCAGCAGGAGTTACATGCATTCAGTTAGCGTGTACCTAAGCTCTCCATTACTCAGACTGAATCCAAGAAGAACCAATAGAATTTTAGGCAGTAGTACTTCCTCCATAGCCCCACTGGCCAGGCTGCGGATAAACCATGACACCCCCTTCATAAAATAATTTTAGAAAAGTCATAATAATCACCTAATTGCTTAAAAAGCACAGTGATCACACAGCTATGTCTTCTTAAATAAAATATGGTCAGTTCTTCAAACATGAGGAATAAGAGGCCTAATGCTGTGAAAGGTTTGCTCACTACATCTTCAATGCTACCTAACAGCCATGTGCTATGAACTCCGTATCTCAAAGTACCTGGAAGATCTGCATCATCTTCAGCTCCCCCATGAAGACCCAAGCTCTCTAAATGCTCCAGGAAGAAATGGATATTTCTAATTAATAAACATGAATTAGAATTCCAGTGTTAAATTTTCACAGGGGAAAAACCCCCAAACCCTATAAACCAAACTTTCCTTCACTCAGAGGGCATTCTCCCATTTGAAAGCTTCAAATTCACCTCCTACTGTCTCGAGACTGTTACCCATCCTTCACATACAAAATAAAAGTGTCAATAGGCAAATCACTTCAGGTTCAAGAGAGCTCTTTGTTAATCCTTCTACCATTTAAAAGACTTTCATATTTCTTGCTATATGCACCTTGCACTGAAGGAACTAGGTATGAAGTTACAAGAATTCTACATCTATTCAGGCAAGATATTCCCCTGAATTCTAATAAACAAGATAATACAAATCAGAAATATGCCAACTCTGAATAAATTCTCCCACTGTGAATTGAGTTTCAGTTTAAAGGAAAACCTGAATGTAGCAGACAGTAAGTTAGATACTGTTAATAGACATTATTTTTGAAACGTGAAATACCTTAAGAGCTTTCTTTATGCAGCATTTCCCACCAACAAGATCCATGAAAAAAAACAACACCAAATCAGTAAATGGAAAAAAATCAAAACCCAAGCAAGAGGTAACCATATCCCATGATAAGGGAAACAGAAACTGCAAAGCAGTAACAAGAAACACGGATTCCTATTAGCACTTATCTTCATTTCAGAAGACTTGGAATAAAATCCCTTTGAAAGGTTTCATAGCCATCAATGATTCAAAAACATATGGGACATCAGAAGCAAGGAAGACAATTTATTACATATTATTTTCCTCATATAAGTTCATTCTTCTACATTTTAAGATGTACAACAAAAATAAAAAAACATTTTATTCTATAGTAGAAAGTAGAAACTTTGATTGCTTTCCATATAATGGAAAACTATGGTAAATTCTCAGTCTTTTGGTGAAATGAGCCTATCATGACAGAAGATGCACATATTTGTTGCTTGAGGTACTTCAGGAAGCACTTCATTGCTACTTATTTGGTAAAATAAAGAAGAAATAAATTCTCTCTGTCTTTTAGGGACATTGTTTATATTCAATCACATGTTTTGAAAAATATTCAGGATTGTTCTGCTGTAGTCTGATCCTTGGCCATAAGAACCAGCTCTGCAAGGGCTGAAAAGCTTTTTATGCTGCTTGTTTCCAGCCCCATCTTTCGTATCTGAAAAGACAGAAGAAACATCAGAAGTTCATTAAATATTTACTTAAAACATTTAACAGAGTATGTGTTTCATACTGCATCAACGTGTGGCAAAAACCCACAATGGCCCACAGTGCACACTATTGAAAAAAACCTGTATCCAACTTTGCTCAGTTAAGTCTTTCCAGTTAAGTAGTGTCTTGTAGGAAAATATTTAACCATCTTCTAGTAACTAGTAACTAGAGCCAGTTGGAAGTTTTCCAGTGAAACATCAGAAAAAGAAACTTCGTTCGAGTTTGTTTTTAATACACCAATTTCACATTTTTTAATTTTTTTTTTAAACTATAAATGAGGTTTCTGGACAAGTTTTAAGGTAAACATAAATACATCCAAGAATAGCCAACAGCATGATGATAGCATTTCAAAAGGTCATAAGGGCCTATGGTTCTAACCTTGAACTTCTTGGAGAATGAAAATAACTCTACAAATACAGAGGCTGCTACAAGTCATTTCTTATCCAGGAAATCTACTGCTTTGACAATTAGAAAAATACCATGAGAAATACCACAGCCATGAGAAAACTAAGAGCACAATGAAAAAGAAAAATCTGGATCTAAATAAAACCATAACAAAATGATTCTGAAGAGGTGTTTTCTGCTGGAACTCTTTGTAATATTCACGTGTACCAAAACAGCTCCCAAATGATTCTAAATAATCTATCCCAGTTCAGCTTAAATTCACATTGCAGTAATGCTAGTGCACATAACAGGAATAACAGAACAAAATCCCAACCCCAGATAAAAAATGCCAAATAATAGTTCTTGTTAGCAAGATTTCCATACTACCACTCACATCTCTTCTTCCTTTGTGATAAGTCTCATATGAGAAAAACATCTGCTGTCACACAGGCAGACTTTATCTGCCTGTTACAATGCATCAAAAGCATTTGTTAATAAACAAAGACTGACAACAACTGCTTGGCAACCAATCATGCAGAATTGCACTTGGAAGTCTGTTAATTTCTATATGTATTTTAGAAGTAAATTAGTACTAAACTGTATGCTTATACAACTTAACATAGCTACTGCACACAATATTTTTTTTACTGCAATATTTTCTTCTTTTGTTTTGTTATTTTAGATTTTGTATTTGGCACTGACAGGAATTTACAGTGAGGCAGCACAACAAAAAATGCTCACATCTTCAAAGCTCTTGGAAATAGTCCCATGACTATGCAGTAAATCAAGGCTGGAAATACCCAGAGAGAAGGCAAACAAAAGCAGGTCCATAAACATGTTTCAAACAGGACTAAGGAAGGTCGCTGCCCTCTGATCTGTCCACGCAGTGTTTCTTCTCTGTGCTTCCAAGCACTAAGCAGTACTTGTATTTCTTACCATTCAAAATCCAAGCTTTGCATTTGTATTACAAGGGACGGGAAAGCATGCACTGCTCAAGTGATATCTAAAGTCACCAAGCTCTCAAGTCCCCTCCAGTATACAGATGTGAAAAGACAAAGTAAAAACTCAAACCACAAAGCCACGTCAATAAAGCTTTCACAACTAAAAAAACAAGTCAATCTTCCCTTTCTCCTCTATGTTACTCTCTTCCAAAACCACTACTATAATAGCAAATAAACTTGCTTCTCTTAACTTACTTGTTCTCCAAAATACTCAACATCTAAGGCCAGCTGCAGTCGGATTTTATCATCATCACTCATGCCTCCATTTGTACCAACGGGGTTTGAAGTTACAGTTCTTCTGGCTTGCTTTAACCTTTTTAGACTTTCCTCCATTTTCTTAACAGAACTTAGCACATCAGACACAGTTTCGTAATACCTAAGTTAAGGAAGATTAATGAGAAAGCAAAAAAAAAATTAGTTTTACAGAAAAGCTTACTTCATACACACTCATACGTCACTGGCACTAAGAAAAATACTGAACAATGCCAGCCGGAATGGCTTTCCTTGCAAGGAAACTATTTATGTTCCCATCATTGTCAACCAATCAGTACTTCCATAATTAGTTCTAGAGGTCAATCTGAAGATTGTCATTCAGTGCTGAAGCCTCCTTCTAATCAGAAGATTTTTCACCTGTTCAAGACGTTTGGACTCGATACAGATCATGGAATGCAATTGCTTTAATTTCAAACAGTCTGAATCAGCTTCTATTTACAATAAATAGAGCAATAAGTAAAATTCCTTTTATGAACAGAATAAAAATATCATCCTGACAGACCAAAAATGCATGGTTTTAGACAAGTTCTAGAAGCATATTTGATAGCATGCAAGTGCCCACCAGTTGGAAATGCCTGTTTCTAAAAAGAAGTAACTGATGTTAACAAGTTCTCAGAAAGGTGGCAGGAAGAGTTAGAAGAACAGTAATTTCAAGTTAGAAATGGTACAGACAGAACAAAACATTACTTCCCACATACTAAGATCCATGTTAAAGAAAGAATAGAATCAAATGAGGTAAATAAATCAACATGTTGAACAATCAAAACAACAAAACTTCAACATTTCAAAGAGTCTTATGAAC
Organism: Coccyzus lansbergi; assembly: GCA_033558105.1. Lineage (NCBI taxonomy): Eukaryota > Metazoa > Chordata > Aves > Cuculiformes > Coccyzidae > Coccyzus > Coccyzus lansbergi. The sequence goes on from JAUMJK010000878.1 coordinate 715,942, forward strand.
TGAAATCTCATGCCTAATTAGGAATTGCATAACATCATATAGATTAACTAACAGAAGCCCAAGACAGCAAATTGGTAAGAATAGTTTAGAGGAAAAAATAGAGCAACGATGGGAAATTAAAGGATCCATAAGAACAGTGATCAGATTGAGCTATGTTCTAGAATTTGCTAAAATGTGTAACTTTCAAACAGCCTCTGTGTAACAGCAATCCAAATATCACTGTAAGAATTAAGCAAGTTGAAAGAACCTTTCCAATGCTTACATTCAAACAGGGAGCCAAAATAAAGCAGGCAGGCTTATTTTAAGAGATAATTAGACAGGAATGGCTAAAGAAGTAGTGCATGCTAGAGCTACAGAAACTGATAAAGATACCATTCTACAAAAAAACAGAAGCATAGCAGCAAAAGTCAACCATGCTCTCTTTTCACATCTTGGTCTTTCCCAGTCCTGGTTTCTTGTGAAGACTTCCCACTTCTCCTGTGTATCTGCCCTGTACAAGCAAGTTTAGTCTTCCGTCATTTTTAACCAGAGGTTATGGGGTTTTTTTGTTTTTCTTATTTGGATGCAAGTAGTTATTCTCACAGCAGGAAATAAAGCTGATTACTTGCCTCTGCATTCTCAATGAAGAAACTATAAGATTACTCCATTTAAGAAATTCGGTTTCTTTGTCTTCTCTTGTTCAGTGAGGATAAGACATGATGGGTTAACCACAGCAGTGGACGTGAGAAAACCAGTGGATGTGATTTATCTGGACTTCTGTAAAGCCTTTAACATGGTCCCCTACAACATACTTCTCTCTCTAAATTGGAGAGATATGGACTTGATGGGTCGATAGTTCGCTGGATAAGAAATTGGTTGGATGGTCGTATTCAAGGGATCATTGTCCAGAAGGAGATCTGTGACAAATGGTGTCCCTCAGGGGTGCGTACTGGGACCAGTGCTGTTTAATATCTTCATCAATTATACAGACAGTGAGATTGAGGGCACCCTCAGCAAGTCTGCAGATGACATCAAGCTGAGTGATATAGTTGCCACACCAGAAGGACAAGATACCATCCAGAGGGACCTGGACAAGCTGCAGAAGTGGGGCTGTGTGAACCTCATTAGGTTGAACAAGGCCGAGTAAAAGGTCCTACACCTGAGTGGGGACAATCCCCGATTTCAATACAGAGAATGATTGAGAGCTGCCCTGCAGACAAGGACTTGAGGGTGCTGATTGATGAGAAGCTGGACATGAACCTGTAATGCGTGCTCACAGGCCAGGCAGCCAACTGTATCTTGGGCTGCATCAAAAAGCATGGTCAGTATGTCAAGAGAGGCCATTCTGCCCCTCTATTCCCCTCTTGTGTGACCCCACCTAGAGTGTTTTGTCCAGTTCTGGAATCCTCAACATATGAGGGATATGGAACTGTTGGAATGGGTCCAGAGGAGGGCTACAAAAACAATCAGAGGGTTGGAGCACCTCCCCTATGAGAATAGGCTGAGAATGTTGGGGTTGTTCAGCCTGGAGAAGAGAAGGCTCCAAGGAGACCTTATTGAGACTTTTCAGTACCTGAAGGGGCTACAAGAAAGCTGGGGAAGACTTTTTACAAAGGCATGGACCAGAGGAAATGGCTATAAATTAGACAGGGGAAGAGTGAGACTAGACATTATGAAGAAATTCTTCACAATGAGGGTGGTGAGGCACTGGGACAGGTTGCCCAGGGAAGCTATGGCTGCCCCATCCCTGGAGGTGTTCAAGGCCAGGTTGGATGGGGCCTTGGGCAGCCTGGGCTGGTGGGAGGTGTCCCTGCCCATGGCAAGGGGGTTGGAACTGGATGATCCTTAAGTTCCCTTCCAACACAAACCATTCTCTGAGTCTATGATTTTAAAACAAAGTGATAAAAATAGTAGCAACAAATAATGAAATCAGAATTCAGCAGAAAGACCTAATGAATTAACAAGTGAATCTACAAAATTTACCCATGTTTAGCCACTACCACTGTGTTTACCTAGGACTTAAGTCAGTTTTGGTAATGCTGACACAGCAAGTGAGAAACTGCTTTTTTGAGGGAAGCAGCTCTGGATAGATCGAAGGAACTACAGGCATCTTCTTAGTTTGAGTGGTGTCACCAGAAACAGAGGTAGAATAACACACAGATGGGAATATCCTCTAAAACAGCACTACAAGCATGTGACTTGACATTCCATAAATCTTTGGAGTCCTTCAGCAGTGTTATTTAAACATAACTGCTATGGGTTAAGAGTAATTTTCTTTTTATGGACTGACAACTGGTTAAAACAACAGACATCAAGTTTGAATAAGCAGGTTCTGTGCAAACTGGAAGTGTCCAGTGGAATCCAGAAAAATATATGCTTACCCCTATCTAAAATACTTAAGAATAATTTTAAGGACAGTTAGGGGATATTTGAGTGTCAAGACTGTTTTATAATTTTAAGTTTATTCTGAATACCCAAAAAAGTGACTGCAATGAGCTGTGGATGCATCGGGCATTAGCAAGCACCTCAGAGATGCCCAAAGTGGAACAGCAGGGAGGGATAAGGAAGTGAAGGGCAAAGAAAAAGCTCATGTTCTGATTACAATTTCAAGCCTCAGTATTACGCGGCTAATTCTCAGAAAACATAAATCCAATGCTCAGCAGCAGTCAACAAACAAGACAATATGCTAAGAAATATAAGAAAAACATGTAAGTACAAAGAGAAAACTCCAGCATCACACTTTAACCTGCATGGAGTCTTCTGATCTTACCACCTACGACCACAAAGGATAAAGAATAACAGTAAACAGCAGCAATAAAGATAGAAAGAAGAAACATCAAAATAGGCTAAGGGGACTTTAGCCTGAAGCAATATTACAGAAACATATAAAATTACAGCTGATACAAGGAATAAATTGTCCACAATGCAAGTAGGGGGGTATCTGGTGAAATTATCTGGCAGAACACCCAAACAAAGGCAAGCACCACTTTCTCATGTTACACAGTTTAACTGTTTGAACTCACAGAACACAGCACCCCACAGCAGTATAATTCAAAATGCATCTAGACAAACAGGAAGAAGCAAACTTCATCAAGGACCTTAATGCAGATGGATATTCATGCTCAATAAGTCCTCAAGATGCTAACTAGGAAAGAGAGGATCTATTAAAGAAAGCATTGCTTTATGACTGCCTTATTAAACTGCAGTCCAGTTTTGAAGAGCTAAAAAATTCAAAGGTTTTTTGTTGGTTTTTTTTAAACTATGAAGAAGCTAGATAATCATTACATACATTTAAAAAAGTCAAAGGAAAATAGTACTCAAGTTTCTTGAAAGTTCAACCTTTGTATACCAAAAATGACATGAGGTTAAGGTCTTATGTCAAATGGGAGACAAAATGCAAGTTTTTAGTTCACTGTTGCAGTACTAGTGTTGAACAGTTTTTCAAATGCCCTATCCACAAAGCCACGGTTTGCACAGATCTGAGCAGAAGTCAGGTCACTGGATTTCCTGCTGTGCTTTTCATCTGTTGAATACACAACACCAGAGTAAATCTGAAAAAATACGCCCTACCAAAACAGAGGTAAAGAAAATAAGAATCAATTCACAGTGGTTTGGTTTTTTTCCTGTGCCCATTTGATGGACACTGGAATTTTTAATCAATTTAAATAATGTTCTGTATGGTTGTCTTACATCTGTGTGCTTTCAGAGAGGGCACCTTCCAACCACTGATGAATCATGGGCTGCTTCAATATATCCTTATATTCATTCTGCAGTCGGTAGAAGGGCTTTAGAGCACTGTCAACATAAGGTGAAGCTTTAGTTGGCACCTCCTGGTAGACAACAGAAAAATAAGGCGGGGAAAAAGAAACAGCAATTTACTTAATGAAATTATCAACACCAAATTATACCACATATATATAAAATGCTAAGCCTTTACCTACGCATACTGCATTCATGACGTGTCAATGAAAAGGTCATCATACACAGGAAAGACACTATTGCAAAATCATTCAGTAGCATTATACAGCATGACACAATATAGAACAAGGTTCAAAATGACAAAACCTTTTTGAAAGATGCCATTCCTATTATCAGGGCATGATCCTGAACACATTTTCTGCTCACACTGATATCAGAGAAAGCTGAGAAGACTGTGTCCACAACAGTCTATTATACCTTTGCTAAAATACCTGCTGTTTTTTTACTATACTTCACTAAGCTGAAGACATTTTTCCTTCTGTTCTTATACCATCCTGCTCCCTCAGTTTATTTTCCAGAAAAATATTTTTGGGATAACTAATAACCCCTCACTATTTTCTTCTCTGCTTGCAGAACGCTCCATCTCTTCAGGGATGACCCACACATTGTTTGGGTCAACCTCCTGCAATGCAAAACAACAGAACAGAGACAGGGTTCATAAAATTTCTCATGTTGAAATACCTCACTAAACTCTTAAAAATCTAAGTCTTAGAACTTGGCCATGCAAAAAGGTCTTTGCACCTGATTCTTGCAAAGACTGTCTGCATGCCAAGTTCTGAATTCTGCTGAAAAATCAAAGCATTAAAACATAGTAAAAATAAGTTGCTAGAACTCAACATGACTGTAATAATGTACCTTCTCTATCCAAGTCATCTCACTCCAGTTGTACTGATTGCCAAGACAGCAATGCAGTCACACTCAAGGAGTACACAGCTCAAGATAGCAACTCAACTGAACTGAAGTTGGATAGGGCCTATGCCTTTGTTTTGGCAGTTAGTCTGACATCTGCTTAAACATACCATGGACAATCAAGAGATGATGGTGGTGCACCACTAAACCACTATCCAGAATTTGCTTTCAGTCAGCTAAGCTGAGCAGCCTAGGGTTGTCATGCTTTTCACTCTCCTTGGACTTAGATACTTTCTTCTACCCTTTCCTTAAGTAAAAATACACCGTGTTAAAGACAAAACAAGCTAATCTCTACATAGATGAATTTGAGCCTTGAGGTTGTTTCTTCTTTTTAAAGAGAAATTCTGATTAAGTACGTCCTTAAAACTAGGATAGCGAGAAATTGTAATAATAAACTGAAGTATAAAAGTAAACTATTCCCTTAGGAATAATTTTTCTTCCAGCTCAGCCTAAATGTTTACCATCCAAAGAAAATTTAATATCCTCAAAATAATTAGACTTAACAGTTCTAAATGTTTCCATTTAGACACTGAAAAAGTAAGGTATGGCTGGTGGCAGTGCAGTTTCTTTGTGACAGCTAGGAAAATGTTTTTGAGTTTGCAAGCCAAGGCTCCCCCACCAACCAAAACCACCTCATGGGCAAGTAGAAAGACTGCAAAGGGAGAGGAGCGAACCAGAAAGAACTGTGGCCTTGCCCATTTCAATGTTCAAACCGGGCAGGGATGTAGTAGTCTGTAGTCCCCATTACTCATATTTTTTTTCTTATTTCCCAAATGATATCAAGCTAATGACCAACAAATACAACTATGTAGACAGGCAAAGGCAAGTCACGGTAGCAGAACAAGCCAAGATCAGATAATCAGTTTTGGTACTGTGTTTCACCATTACTTTTTAGAAGTTTCTCAACAAACTACTCTTTATAGCCGTTCCAATCTTGTTATTTCTATGCAAGATAATTTAATCAAATCCAAGCAGCTATCTCACTGAGAGGGAGTCTCTTGACACAAGAACAGCAACACTGCATCTTACGGTACACAAGTGACATAAAGAAGACACAATCTCACTAACCCTTTTTTTGTTTGCACATCAACAGTTCTACTCCTCTAAGGCCTTTGCCCTCATCACTGTTATACAATCTAAAATTCTGAAAACACAATTTATTTTTTTTCCTTTTCAATGAGCTAAACAGTAAACCAATAAATTATCTCAAGGTACTTAATAGGGCTCTTGATGATCAAAGCAGATATGGATAGGCCTGAAGAACTCAAACATACTGGTTAACATTCTTTACACAATCCTTTCTGAGACTTGTTTTTGCATCTGCAACCAGCACTGACCTTATTGGTTCTCCTATATAGTCTTGGAACTTCCAGTGCACTCTTCAGGTAAGCAATGGAGGATTCACTGAGATCCTGGATAATCCTGTTATTCAAGGTAGGCACGCAGGCTGATAAAGCAGTCTTTGAGTCTTCCAAGGCTCCTATAAAAGTAAAAAAGCTAAAGTTTAAACTGAGCTACCCTGCCCAATCACAACAAATTATATGAACCTCCCTATTATCCCAATCTCGCTAACTATTCTAGGTGGCTGCTGGCGTCAAACACAGGATGCTACTAAATAAATGCATGCTAACCATTTAGAAAATGCCTCCTGTAACATCAACCATTCCTTAGCCCGAAAAACAGATGGAGTGAAGAAAAAAAAGGGGTAAAGTAACATTCTCCATTCATCCTCCAGGTTCTGGATAACAGAAAGCCTCTCTTTACCTCTTCCCCATTTCCTTGAAAAGCAGTCAAACTACTGAACAAGAATAAGTAACTTCCAAAATCAAAAATAACACCCCCAATTTTAATCAAACTTGTTCCAAACTCAACACGTCTATTCAAGACAGTTTCTATTTACCAATTCAAAACTAAAGCAACCGAAAAAACTCTAAAGTGTAAAAACTGATTTTCTTTGGTTGACAGACGGAATCTCGGAAAGGGACTCGGGAAAGGGACTCAACTCAGTCTCTCAGCTTTACCTGCAATACAAGATACATTCTTGAATCCAATCATTTCAAGTTTTGGTTTAATCATTTCTAAGATGTCAGGAATCTGAACAAAAAGAAAATCCCAAGAGATACAGTCATGTTATAAACATATTTTAATTACTTCTGCCACATTCTGTAAGTTTTCAATGCATCAAAAGACACCTTCAATCTTTTCTACGCTTTTACTGAATTTATGGGAAAATAGTACTAGAAGAATACAGTATTCACAGGAATTAAGGCCTATGCAGTAAATCCCTGACCTTACTGTTGTCCTAAGAGGAAATAATTTATAATTAACAAAACATTATCAACCCAGATGCAACTTACAACTTACAGAATTCTGAGCCTTACTGACCAAAAACACTCCACAAGTCATACCCACTTCAAAGAATGAATTAATACCATATGTCTCTCTTCAAGATTCTGGATCATTAGTAAAGTATAACCATGATTATAAAAGCTTGTTTTCAGACTTGAGGATTAAAACCAGTAAAATTTGTGAGAAAATATTAAAAGCTGAATATTGCACCACACTCTGATCAGCACTACAGGTTTTACTAGCAAAAGTCAAACTCTGGGACAGCGATGCTTTACACTAAAAATGAGCACAAACATATCATTTTAGGGGTTAGCAGCTACTGATGGAATGGAGTTTAAATACTTAGAAGGTTTTCTCTGTAATGTGACATTCCAAAGAAGTAAACAGTAGACCATTTGTTTCAGATAATAGCTTTCTATTTCAGACTACTCCAGTCATAGCATATAAGATAAAAGAAAATACCTCTATGGTACATTATGTTGAACAATTTGTATATTCTATCTGTCCTTAACAAGATGCCAAACAATATTGGCACACAGATCAAGGATGACTCTTTTGTAAGTACAGTCACAAGCACAAACCTGATCCTGGAGTCTGTCCAGATCTGCAGCAACATACACCAACTGAGTACTAGATATAGAAGGCAATGGCTGAATTTCTGGAGAAGATCCATTCCCTTGATCTTCACCAGAGTTTAGGCTTACAGAAGATTCCTTTCTACCAATTGTTATAGATTTTTTGTTTTCCTTCGTATTTTCAGAGGAAATGGGCCTTACAGAAACCTGAAACAACAAATTAAGATATGAACCCTAGCAAGAGTCAAGGCAGTTAAAGATGGACAAACCAGAATCAGTATATAAAGAATTTATAAGTTTTCAGCACTTGAATACCACATTTACAAGGGATATCAGCATTCCTAAATTATGTAAAAAAATATATTTTTTAAACAGCTTTTGTCACATTAAGGAGCTGGATGATTAGGAGCAAATCTGTTGCCGTAGTTGAGGGCAGTCCAGTCCTACAGCAATTTTCACCCATGTGGTGTTCAAATAAACTATTGCGCTAGAGGAATGTGTAAGACAAAATCTGATCATTACCTGCTTTGCAAAAACAGTTTATTTTCATATGCTGGAATATAAAAATCATAATTGCTTACTGCTGCCAAACAACCCCTTTCTTCCACCTCCACAAGACCAATGCTGTCAGGCACGTGCTTCACTGAACCACTCTATTTTAACTCTGGTACTCACCAGTACTTTTCATGAGGCAGTTTAGCTGAGAATTGAGTCGTTCAGTCTTGAGAGAAGGATAAAAGGAGGTCTTACTGCTGTATTCAGCTACCTAAGGGGCATGTACACTGCACTGGGAATCAGACTTTCTCCAGGTACAGTGACAAAGTAAGAGGTAATGAACATGGACTGCAGTAAGAGAAATTCTGATCAAATATGAGGAAAAAGTGGTCAGTCATTGCACCAAGGGTCCCAGAGAGGCGTGAAACAGCCTTTTTTGCATATAATAAAAATTCAACTCGAAAAGTCTCTGCACAACCTTAACTAAGCTGGTCCTGTTTTGAGCAGGAATTTGAACCAGGTGACCTCCCCAAGTCCCTTTAAATCCCAGTTATTCTATCATGCTGTCTTTCTATGACACAAGAAACGGGGAGACTTGTGTGGCTGCAAGCAGGGAATAGAAAAGCAAAGCACAATGTCTCCTGCTCAGAAGCAGAGAATCATTGATACTCAGACAGTTGTTCGTGAAACTTTCAGTCTTCAACTCATCTTCCCCTTCTTTTTTTTTTCCAGGGCTAGTTTTCACCTGGATCAGTTTCACACTTTTTTCATTCTATCAATGAGTAAACAAACAAACAGAACAAACCCCAAAGATTGTGGCTACTTTTTTTCAGTGGCAGAGGCAGCCTTGGCAGCCAGACAGTAATACCACAGCAGCACTGATATTTGTGGTTAATAACATACTTGTCAGTGATTGTTTTTATAAAAAACAAACTCATGAACTGATTGAAAATGTTTTTGTTAAAGACCTAAGTTCAGAAATCAAAAAGAAGTGTTAAAAAACAGGTTCATATATTTTATTTCAAAAGGTCTCTTGCTGATGGACATACTCATTCACCAAAACCATAACCACGCTTTTCTCTTACCTCACCAATGAACACAGAGTAGCGTGCCAGAATTTGCAAACTAAGTTTCCACAAGCGGTGTGCTAATAATGGTAAAAACATTTGATCTGACCAGCACTTCAGAAGACTTGTCCAGACCATGTGAGTGGCCAAAAGACAGTACGAACTGCCAGCTGCAAACAATCAGACAAAAATCATTAAGTTCCAAAGCACATTTTGTAAGATGTAACGTACTGTAACTGCACTACCTGAGACTTAAAAAAGTTAAAAGTCTTCCAAAAAGACACAAACACAAAAACAATAACAAAATGTATTCATTAAGCATTGTCTAAAACAAATTTGAAAATATTAATTCCTCATAGCTTTAGATTTCCAGTTCCACTAAGTCTTGCTGTAGCTGTACAGGTAAAATGAATGAAAATCTGCCTGCAACGAGGACAGGAACAGCTAGGCCAAATAATCCACTTCAGGAGGTAATAATTCTAGGATAATATTTGGCTGTCTTATAAAGTTTTTAGACCTGCTTGCCTGCCACAACAGTAATACCCCCTTAGCACTAATTTACCGCTCCTGTCACAGTTACATCTGAGATATTTCCTAGAAATGTTTATTTAAACACAGTAGGAATATACATATTTAACCCACATCTCTTAAAGCAGTTCATGCACTAACATTTTATAGCATACCATTTTGGAACTAAGGACTGTGCCTGCAAGTTCCAGGAAAACACCTTGAAGTGGTTTGATTTATGCATTTTATCTCCTTTAGGATTTTGTTTCTCCTTCCTGTCTTCAGAGAGCATGTTTGTTTATACATGCACACACAGAGACACATATATTTATTTCACTCTTAGCTGCCTGCTTCTTAATTACTTACTCTGTTAAGTCAGGTAAGTTTGTCTAATTACAATATACTTCTAATGAATATATCAGGTTTTCCCTCTAACCCTTCCTGTATGTAGCTCATTATCTGCTCATATATCAATGTATGTTTCTGGAGCAGACACCAACACTACAAACCATAGCAAGCCTAAATGCTGCCAACATATAGCCATTTCCACTTTTACATAGCCCTGCGACAATTAAAAAAAAAAAAAAAAAAAAAAGCCCAAATAACACAACCTAAAATGCCAATTTAGTTCCTTCATGGGCTGAGGGAATAGTTCCATAAATATGTTAATAAGATGCTGCCAAAAGGGGTGGGTTTAGTAAGCAGTGATCACCTGTCTCAAATCACTTTCTCTATAAAAATGTATTCTACTGTTTAATCAGCCCATCAAAAAAACCAGAAAACTCATGTGAACCCTTGGGACACAAGTTACTAAATACTCGACAGACAGACAGTAATCACTGCTACTTAAACCAACAATTCCTTCACAATAGAGAAATTATTCTTTTAAAATAAAAGCTTACCTGGTGCTTCCTCAAGTGTATCTGAAAGTGCTTCTTCTAAGGCCCCTGCTATTTCTCTAAATCTGAGAGACAGAAAAAGTTTTAAATATTATAATTCAACAAGTGCTTAAATTGATGCCTGAACAGTTTTCCATCTTTATTTCAATATTATTTCAACATGCTATCCATGCACATAAATAGATTTTAGGCATGAGGTTATTTTTGTCCAGCATAAACTGGGATATAAACCAGACCAACGTTCAAACATCAAGAGGACCTTTGACACTGCACAGGCAGATATGTAATTTATACTTTGGGAAATTATTAAAGTCACAGTGCAAACACCATGGAAATGACAGAGCCCAAGGTCAACCCCTCATTTGTTCCAAGAAGTGAGAGGTTTTGACTTGTTATTTTCTTTAAACTAAAAATGAACACATTGTCTCATACTAGTTTTAGCTGACCTTCAGACAGATCACATGACACTAGAGGTTTCAGCTTTTTACATGTTTGTTAATGAACATAAGGTTCTGCAAACAACACTGTACCTCATAAAAATCAATAGTTCCTTATAGATGCCTTGACCCTCTTTTTTAAAAATTCACCCTTTAAAAAAAAAAACCTAAAAAAACCCCACCCAACAAAGGTAATATTAAAACCTCTGATACTTTTCCATATTCAAGGCCTATTGGATAAATAATGTAGCATTTCCCTGAACTACAGAAAATTTCTCTTTAACCCAGTTTTCCCTGTAAATGCTGAAAGAAAGCTATAATTTCAAGCTACCCTATAAAAGTTATGTTGTCACTGGCTTCCCTTTTTATTTCTTACTATGTGCACTGTACTATTTATGTAAGCCTTTCTATCAAACTTACTAATTACAAACCTGCAAGGCTCCTCCTATAGTCCCTTAACTGTTATTTCCAGATAGGAGGAGGGGCTCACTTAGCTCTTCTTATTCAAACTCCTAGTGGTCTGGATGCATGTTGAGCAACTAAACATCTTTTAGAACTATCTGTGTATTGGTTTCAAACCCTTACTCTTGCCTATGCACCACATCAGCCAACAGATTGCCTTTAAGTCTTAGGGTGAAAATGATCAGAAAGTGGAATAAGATTTTTTTTTTAACACTGACTTAATTTTTGCTGGATGTTTCTTGCATAGGAAAAATATTTCCCCACTGTAGGGCTCCAATGGCAAGGGAGAGTTACTGGGACTGTTTGTGCTAGCACTGCCACAGAAGAAATGCCTATACATCCATCTGCTCCACAAAGGATTGTTTGTAAAAGCTTTACTGAGGGCTGATTGTTCTGGGCAATTTCTGTAATCAAAAGGAAGAAAAAAACCTAGTAATTGTAACCATAAATGCTTCAGCATGAGAAAGTACTTCAATAAAAATCCAGTATGACTTAAGGATATTAATATACATCAAGGGGAAAAAAAAAAAACCCCTGATACATATAGTGAATATGTTGCATTGTTTTCACAGTTATACACTAAAGAATTCATGGGCACTTCCAAAAGTTATCAAATTATTTCAATATGTAGGAATACTACAGTGAAAGATGAACCAGTTGCTATTATTCAACCATTTACCGAAAATGTACAACTTTGATTTCTGACTGATTAAAACCCAACATTTTAAAAAATCGTTTCCCTTTAATCCAAGATTACTGTAAGCCTAAATACCTAACGGGAAAGAATATTTTTGAGCAGAAAGAATACGCTTAAGGTCCATTTCAATTTTATGAGCAAGAGTATCGAAGTCTGATCAAGTGGCCTCTTCCTAGAAAAGTTGCACTTTCAAAAAAAAGAGACAGACTCACAGACCTATTAATGATATACATCTGTTAAAAGGTTTATAATGGGTATGGTTCCATAGATGCTTTTAGTTTGTGCACTCAGCACTGCTATTGCAGTTACTACTCCTGCCTTTTCCCTTGGGCCAGCAAGAATATTTGTACTGCCAAGTTCTTTGGAGAAATTGATTGAAGTTGAAAGTCAGCCTTTTTTCGTCCAAGTTAGCAGATCCTTGTATTGGTTCACTACAGGTCTGCAGGGACAGTTGTGCAAACAAAAAACCAAAACAGCACATCAGAGGCTGGGGCTATCATTTTGCAAATTACAGCAAACCATTAGAAAACTAAGACCTCATGCTCCTGTCACTGATCTCTTACTAGCTCCAGCACTCCCAAGATTCCTGGATGGAATTTTTCAGCAGCAACATAGATTTATCCTGGACTAAAGGAACTGTATGAACATGGCTATGGTTGTGCTGTTATTGCCAGCTATAGAATGACACAATACAAAAGCCAAAAGTCATAGTAGACTTTATCAACAGTTCTCTTTCTTGCCTGAAGGTTTGCTACCACCAGCCCTAAAATCAGATGTGTCAACTACACTTTCTAAACTATGGCTTTATATTCTATTTTGTTCTTTTCATTAAAATTTTAGCATCGCTATAATTAAAATAGGGCTTTCTTGTGTCTCTCTGCTCTCTTCTAGCTGCAAGATCTGTAAAAGGTAACATTACAGGTACATCGGATCTGCTGGAAAAGTAAATTAAAACTTATTACTTAGCTCCTGAGGAACAGGGAAGAGCAGGGCAGCCTTTGGGAGGGCAATGGTACAAGGCCCAGCACTGTACAGACTACACCCTGTGAAACAAAAAAGATGCCAGAAACATGGCTAGATCTGGAAAAGCTACAAGTTGTCAAGTCCTTTATTTCTCTATTTCTAAGAAAAAGAACTTTCCCTCACAGTAAGTGTTCCACTGAATTTGCTCAAGTAGCATCCTTTGGGATACAGTTTAGTTCCAGGGACACTGGAAAGGAATTTAAAACAAGATTTCAAGACTTATCTACATCTGTTCCTGAGCGCCTTATAAGCAACACATCAAATTTGGTGTAACACCACTACAGTAAATATTGAAGAGTATCTGACTGTGACTTTACTAAAGCACTGAAAGATACGGAACAGTTGCTTGTCTTAGTACTTAGGTTTTTTGTTTGACTTCTACTGCTATTTGCTGGCAAGTGAAGCTTTGAAAAATGAGGTTATCTGACCCTAAGCCAGTACCATCAAGCACAGCACTGCCCGCCAGTCGAGGGAGGCGATTGTTCCATTCTCCTCCACACTGGTGCGGCCCCACCTTGAGGTCTGCGTGCAGTTTTGGGTGCCACAATATAAAAAGCATATCAAGTTGCTGGAGAGTGTCCAGAGGATGGACACAAATTTGGTGAAGGGTTTAGAGGGGAAGTTGTATCAGGAACAGCTAAAGTCACTTAGTCTGCCCAGCTTAGAGAAGAAGAGACCGAGGGGAGACTTCACTGCAGTTTACTGCTTCCTTGCAAGGGAAGGAGGAGCAGGCACTGATCTCTTCTCTCTGGTGACCAATGACAGGACTCAAGGGAATGTCAGGAAGATGTGCTGGGGCGGTTTAGGTTGGATATTAGGGAAAGATTCTTCACCCAGAGGGTGATGGAGCACTGGACCAGGCTCCCCAGGGAAGCAGTCATGGTACCAAGCCTGACAATATTCAGGAGGCATTTGGGCAGTGCCCTCAGATGGTACAAATTTTGGGATTGCTCTGTGCAGTGACAGGAGTTGGACTGGATCGTCCTTGTGAGTCCCTTCCCATGCAGGTCATTCTACCATTCTACAATTCTATGATCTTGCTGTGACTGAACTCTACTTTTGAAAGAGTGAACAAAAAACCCCATGCATACTAACCTTATTTGAAAATATACAGGCAAACTCCATTTGTTGTTAAAGCTGTGGTAAGAGGGATGAGATCTCAACCGTTTCACACTGGCCTGAGAGCCACATTGTCGTTCAAATTTCCGTACAAAATCCATACTAGTAGTGTACTTCTACAGAAAGAGAATGAGAACTCTGATCACACAGAGGATCCCAGCAAACGAGGAAAGCCACCACCCATTCATCAGAACTCTTGTATCACACCACAGTTAAGCTCAAGATTCAGAATGGGCTGGCCCTGCCCCCATCACCAAATCGTACAGGGCTAAAATTCTGGATTGCAGTGAAATCAATCAAACCAAATTAACTAGCAGGTATTATTCTGATAGAAAAGCTAGTGCAGGACACACCTAGAAAGCATAATATTGTCTAAGTACCCAACTCAAGCAGAACTGATCAGAAATGCGTCAGTATTTCTTAGCTGAATCACTAGGGTGGAACAACGGTGCTGCACAATACTAAGAACAGAATTGGTTGCAGGAGATAAAGGAGTACGACAAATAGAAATAATCAGGAACAAAACCCAGAAGTACACATAACCAAACATACATAAGAATAAAAGCATGGTATTTTTTTCTTCTATATAGGACCTGTATAACAGGAATTTCTAGACCTGTTTCCCTAGACATATGCTTTGCAAGTATCAAATATTTGCAGAAAAACATTAAATTATTTCAGACAAACTATCCAGTGCATACTTCTAATAAGATGTTTACAAAACATATTAAGTCAGTTGCGAGCAAAGAGAAATGAATACATTAATCCTCAAATGCACTGTGTACTCTCAAGTGGACCTTAACCATCTTGAAAATAAAGAAATAATAAATCATACACAAAGCAGCAAGTCACATAAGTGAAAGCTAGAAGCAAAACACAGTGCATAAAAATCATAGACTCATAGAACCACCAGGTTGGAAGAGACCCACCAGATCACCTATCAAACACTAAACCATGTCCCTCAGGACCTTGTCCACCTGTGCCTTAAACACCTCCAGGGAAGGTGAATCAACCACCTCCCTGGGCAGCCTATTCCAATGCCCAATGACCCTTTCTGTGAAAAATTTCCTCCTAACATCTAGCCTAAATCTCCCCTGGTGGAGCTTGAGGCCATTCCCTCTTGTCTGTCCCCTGTCACTTGGGAGAAGAGGCCAGCTCCCTCCTCTCCACAACCTCCTCTCAGGGAGTTGTAGAGAGCAATGAGGTCTCCTCTCAGTCTCCTCTTCTTCAGGCTAAACAACCCCAGCTCTCTCAGCCGCTCCTCATAGGATCTGTTCTCCAGCCCTTTCACCAGCTTTGTTGCTCTTCTCTGGACTTGCTCCAGAGCCTCAACATCCTTGTGGTGAAAGGCCCAGAACTGAACACAGGATTCAAGGAGTGGTCTCACCAGTGCTGAATACAGAGGGAGAATAACCTCCCTGGACCTGTTGGTCAGGTCATTTCAGATCCAAGCCAAGATGCCATTGGCCTTCTTGACCACCTGGGCACACTGCTGGCTCATGTTCAGTCGGCTGTCAACCAACACCCCCAGGTTCCTCTCCTCCTGGCAGCTTTCTAGACAGACTTCTCCCAGTCTTTATCTCCACACAGGGCTGTTGAGCCCCAAGTGCAGGACCCGACATTTGGCCATGTTAAACCTCATGCCATTTGACTCAGCCCAGCAGTCTAGCTTGTTCAGATCCCTTTGCAGAGCCTCTCTACCCTCCAGCAGATTGACACTTCCACCCAGCTTAGTGTCACCTGCAAACTTGTAAAATGTTATTTTACACAAAACAGACCTCAATAATAGACCATAAAGGTTTGGTGAATCAATTGGAAAATACGGCTACAGTTAAAATCTACCCTCCACAATGAAAAACTGGTTGGCTTATGTGCATTTTAATTCTATAAAAAGAAAAATACCAAAAAACCCACATAAAACTTATCATACACGTTCATTAGGCCACTGCTGAATTTATGAAACAAGCCTGAACTCACTGTGGTAAGAGTGGCAGCAGGGCTGCAGCAGCAAGACTTTTACCACAAACCAGAGCACTATGCAAGTGATGTGATTTTGCCTGAACACAGGAAAAATCATTTGCCTCATGGACATCCACCAGCAACTAAATATTTCCAGCAATTTCCAAGTCATTTGTCTTGATCTGCCTAATAAACCTTCCTTCAGACAATTTATCGCCACCTGAATCTCCACCTTGAAAATAAAGAGTTTCACACTAACCAAGTCAAATGGCAAGGAAAAAAAGATATAACTATTTCAGCAACCATGGTTAAATAGACAGATATGTCAGGAAGAAAAGCAGAAAGCTCATAGTTTCTACTTATGACACCCTAATACAGTACTGCCAGAGCCAATCTTCATAACAGAACGAGAAATCTGTTTCAACCTTAGTAAAAAATTATCTTCCAGAGGCAGAGCAGCACTACTAATTATGAAAAAGAGTGCCAAATATTTTAATTTTATAACTTAAGCTTGCTTCATAACCAGAGAAAATACTTCTTTTATTTTCTAAAACTTACGCACTACCTCCAATTATTTTTATTTATATATTTAGTTTGCTTGTGTTTCTAATCACAACATAATTTGCAGTACTGAAAGAGAGCAAAAGCTAAAACAAGCAAGTGAAACAAAATTTTTTAGCCTCTTCACAGCATAAGGCAAATTGTAACCCAGGTATTTTGTTAATATGACAGGTGCTGTTGTACAGAAGCCCCAGTCTTGGGTGAACACTAGAGTCATCCACTCCTCCCTTCATAGATGTTGCAACTTTACAACTAGGAAAGAATATCTACTTCTAAATCAAATACCATGGCCAAATTCAGATAACTAAACTGCTTCCAGCAACTTCAATATGAGCTTTCCTGAAAAACTTGAGGGGAGAATTATTACAAAAAATAATTCAAGTGATTTGAGATAACCTCCTTTTCTGAGCCATGCACCAACAGGAATTTACACAAAAGCAGCAGGGAAAAAAAGCTAGCGAACACGACTTATTAAATTCTTGTGCGTGTCAAAGATGTCACAAATGGAAAAAAATAAAATTACCTCATGAAATGCATCTGGGTTTCCAGGGTTAAACAGTGATGGTAATTTCTCTTCTAAACCACGTACTATTTCTGGCCACACTGAATTCACTAAGAAATCATATCCAGGAACAATATCTGCTTTTTCACTGAAATACAATACATGTATTTATTTCACTACCAGGTTTCTATCTGGATAACTAAAAAGACATGTATAGCATTAGACAAAATGCAGCTAAGTTTATTTATCTAAGTATGACGATTCCCTCAAACTATTTTTCCTTCCAGGTTTCATCTCTCATCCCACAGTCTCATCAAATGCAGAGTATTTTTTATAACTCTCAAAGTTTTTTAAAATTTTATCAGTTATATATTTTGTGAGTGTGTTCTAGATGAGTACATTTCAGCTGAAAATGCCTATTTTTACTTGTATATTTCAAGTTTTAACAGCTCCAAACTTCAAGGAGGTACAAAGTAGAAGTAACCTGACTAATGCAATGGAAAGAAGCAAAGCTTATTCATAACTATTCCAAGCTGCATTTACACGTGATATTGTCCTCCCAAGCAAAACATTAAAAGCTACCTTGATTATGAAAATTTATAAATTGAGAGCAGAAGAGATAAAAGCATTTAATTCCAGTTCAGGACACCAGAGCACAAAGTACAGACATTCCAGTATTAAGAAGAAAGATTAAAACTTGCTGAGGGATTAAAAGGATTGAAGTGTTAGTAAAACTTACGAAACATAAAAAAACTCAGTAATGAACAACTAATTAGAAAAGTAATGTTGCAGTCCCTAGGGACAACATCCATAGCTCTGCTAATTAGAGTAGTCTCATATATTAACAAGCCTGCAAGTAGATGAATAAATGCATACAATTCAGTAGACCTGAATTATTTAAACTTCAAAACAAGCAACTTAATTCTATAGGGAATTAAGCACTTCTGAAAAAGGCAATGGAAGCACTACGTAAATCAATTAAACCTGTAGTCAAACCTCTGGGAATCATCCCCATTTCTTTTCATGTCCACTAACAACTCAATAACTTTTGAACTTGGATGTTTTATTAGCTTTATTATGCCCTTCACCTTGGATAAAGTACACAATCATGTTTCATGGATGCAAAGCACCAAGGTATTTGACACATTTTGAATAGTACTCAATTCTATGGTTGAAATACAGGATTCTCTTTCCTTCCTCTGAAGGATTGGGCTTCAACACCAAGGAAGTTCACCATTTTGTTTTGAAAAACGACAAAGGAGAGAGAAATCAAACTTGACTACAAGTATTCAGGGAAGGCTACATGGAAGCTAATTATGCAAAGCATTTAAAGAGTATACAATACTTGCCGTAACTATAGTGCAACTGAAAGAAACTCCAAGGTATTTACCTTGAAATAGCTCCCCCTGTTACTTCACGCAAGAGACGGCAATGATGAGGAACAAATTCCAGTAGTTTATTGTACATAACCTGGAGGCCATTAGGATGAGATTGAATGTACTCTTCCACAATCACCTGCCAGGATGAGTTCAATGTTAAAAGTTAGAAGAGTGAGTAAGAAATACTACAATGCAAGAGTCACTGTCTATTCACTCAAAACTCTTAACGCTATAATCCCAAATACTGGGATAGTCACTACATAACTTTTTTATATTACAGTTTCCAAGTATAACTTTCCAGTTTGAATTATTACTTCTTTTAATGCAACACTCTAACTGGCAAGATTGGTCACAAGAATGGGAAGGAGCCACTTGTGTTTAAATGTTAGCCACTTTGTCTGGCTCCCTCAGCATAAGATAAAACAACTGCGTTATTGCCTGCAGGATAGTTTTAGAAATAACCTTCACATTGCTTTTATAGATCTTAATTTTAAGTCTATACTATAAGCAGTCTCATTTTTTTTGTAAAATACAAGTAGAAAACAAACTGTTTTAAACAGCCTGAAAGTGGAAAAAGAGTACCTCATAACATAGTTATTATGGTTTACTTAGCAAAACCAACATTATTAAATATCTCAATTTAAAGAGTAATGGCAGTAATAGAAACTCTGGACTGCAAAGGGAAACATACATCAATAGAATAACTTGGGACTCAAAGCCACTGAAAAACGCTACATATTACAGAGGCAAAAATGAGCACAAGATCTATGCTGCCTTCAATTAACATGCACAAACTCAGGCAAGCGTATATTCCCAATTGCCAAGGCAGCTCCTGTACATCACAGTTTTTCTTCCCCACAGGAGGAGGAAAATTAATACTGCTGAAAGATTCATAATGCTAGCTTTAGAAAAATAAGCTTATAGCACTCATGCTGCTTCTTTAAAGACAATTATTTTAATATATTTAAGAAATACTCTGACAATCTAGAGAATGTGAGGGAAACTTCCTGCAACAGGGCAGTCAGTTAGCACCAGAAATTATAGGGTAAAAGGCATTTATTCAGATCTTGGTAAAGAAAAAATGTCGTCTGAAATAATTTGGAATTGTTACCCGACCTGGCCATAACACCCAACATGCTGATGAAAAGGGTCAAATGAGCTCTTGGTATTGCAGCAACATCATTTCAAGCACAATGACTAACAATGCAATAAACCTGTTTTATCAGTCATTTTGAACACAGCAGACTAATGAATATCTTTGATTTTTACTTGAAGCTTGAAACTAGAATTACCGTAATATAATTGCAGCCCCTTAAAAATATTTGTAGTGGCAACAGTGAGTATGCTGATATGTAAGAAAAATTGAGCACAACTGATAGACAAAACCAAAAATGTAATGGTGACTAGTCTACAGCTGTTCAGGTCAGAAGAATTGGCAAGAACAAAACAGTGCTACAAAAAGGTGAGGAACCATTTTACAGGTAGCAGAAAAAGTTGCACAGTCAAGAGAATTAGCATCAAGTCCCCTTATTTCAGAAAATTCTACTAGTGCTTCATGATTGGTCCAACTTCTTATTGTAGACTGATGGCTAACTAAAATCACTTTCTCATGAATTGAGAAATTACCTGACACACTTGTTCGACTAGACAACAGCAAATGCTTTACAAACAAACACTTGTTCCTGCTCCTGCTGGTGTCTTGGTAGAGAAACTGATTCTTCACAAAATGAGAAGAGAAAGACTAAGAACTAATTTTGCTGCATTTGCCTGCTACTGAGCAAGCCACAAAGACATGCAAGTGCTAGATGTGACCCAATCTCCTGCTCCGGGACTTTTCCTAAGTCATATACTTGGTTTAATGTTTGTGGATTTGGTTCCTCATCTCCCCAAAAATACAGGTCAGAAAAATAATTCCAACTGGATATAACCTGAATCTAGTGACAGGCAAGCATAAATTCCTCAACCCCTTTTTTTTCTTAAATAGCAAGAACAAGCAATCATTGCGTTGGGTCTCAATTCTCCTGCTTTTTTCACAAAGGCATTCTGAAGTTGTTTAAGAATGCTGGAGACCAAAAGAAAAATAAGCAGCTTTGCAAATCAATTAATTATCTTAAGATTCTCTATTTCATCTTACCTCATCTACATATGGTTTTACAAGCACTTGACCAACCAGTGCCTCTGCATCTCGCGTTTTGTCAATTGTTGCATAAGTGCGAAGACAGTGACGTATTATATCAACATTTGAAGTTTGAAGGCCTTCCAAGAGCAGCCCTTCCAGAGACTGCTGCAACATAGCTGTTATTCCAGCTATACGCTATAAAGAGAAAAAATACAGTAATAAAAAACCTAAAAGCAAAGCCTTAAAATCATTACTTAAGAAAATTCTTCCAAAAACACCCAATTCAGCTTTCCATTCTCATTTGAAAGCTGCACAAGTTTTGGTAACTGTCAGCATTAAATGAACATTAACACAAGCTTAAGAGGTGATCAATGCTATTTAAAACAGCATTTATTATAATGAGGTTAAAAAGGCAGCTATTTTCCTCTAGATCTTTTAAGTTTTATGCTAACTGATCTAAGATGCCCTTTATCCTGAAGAATAATGGTGAATAATGCCTCCTTGTTCAACTGAACCACTATCATAGAATCATAGAACACCCAGGCTGGAATATAATATGCAACCCAGGTTGCATATTATCACTATGTGTGATAAGATGCAAAAGCTTGAAAAGTCACCAGGGATAAGAGTTGTGGTATTTAGCCCTCACTGTCAAGAACTAAAATCAGTGTGTTCCCAGGACTGCTTGTCCAATTACTGCAAACAAAAGACGTGGAGTAACACTGGCAAATAAAAGACATTCTTTTAGATTCCTTCCAGCTTCTGCCAAACAGTTGCTTCAGTCAGTGTATATTCTTCTACTTGCTAATCATTCTTCCTGATTTCCTACATCTCTTCCACCAGATGCGACTCATTGCTACACTACCTCCAGCCTCAAGATGGTCCCTTTCAACTTCATATGTGAAGCAAGCTCAGGAACACACATAAACTTAATCACAGCTAAACTATCAATTTAAGAATTCAAATTTCTTTTTCTCTGGCCTTTTACGTGCTAAATTGTGTTCATCCATCCTAAATAGATTCAAGTAGCCACAGAATTTGTTCTGAACATGCAAAGCCTGTTACCCACTTGTTGACTAGTGATGAAAATGATGACCTGACGGTCCTCAGCCACAACAAATGCAGGACAGAAACCCTTGCAAGCATCATTAAGGAATTCACGCAACCAAGTAACAAAGGTCCTCTCACCATAAATACTACTCACTTGCCCACAGTTCTGTTGCTACCTACATTTGATAACTTGGGGGAGAGAATAGTCTTGTAAGCTGCTTATAAATCAACAGAGTACCACTGAAGTCTTGAGCTGAGACTTGTTTATATTGTCAACAGACATACAGAGTCAAAACCTGGAACTATAAACTACCCTGCTAGCTTGAAATATATCAAGAATGTCAGCTCCATGCTAATCGGCTTAAAGCACTAACTCATCTTCCTGTTCACATTGTATGAACTATCTACCTTTAAGCACCAGACTTCATTTGTTTTCCCTCTCTCTCTCCAATGAAGAGACAGAATTAAAAAAAAAAAGTTAATTAATCTTTTAGAGTAGGCAGTGATTACAAACAGGATATTAAGGAGACTAGTCTACCAGCCTGAACAGCCACAATTAGGCACCAAATTTCACTAAAATAAGTTGAATATATCCAAACCAGTCGCTGTTCAGGCACATTGCACTTATTCTGGTCTGTATACCACAACAAATAAAACCAAATCAAATCTCTAGAACTTGGCCTCAATATCAGTAAGCAAATGGCAAGATACAATATACCGTTAAGTATGTATTTGCTACTCTTATTCCAAGTAATTTATCCTAAAGAAGTTAGCAAACAAAGGATAAACTCACAGAAGCAGATATAACTCTAGCTAACTGATAAAGATGATCTCTTAAAAATCGTTTTCCCCCATAAATTAATACAATGAAACTCTGTGAAAGACAAATACCTGTTTCCAATTATATAGGTTTTGCTTTATCCTACAAATGTTAAGCTAGCTATCAATACTTACTGGTCTCACTTTGT
Source organism: Coccyzus lansbergi (assembly GCA_033558105.1). Lineage (NCBI taxonomy): Eukaryota > Metazoa > Chordata > Aves > Cuculiformes > Coccyzidae > Coccyzus > Coccyzus lansbergi. Next base: position 738,757 of record JAUMJK010000878.1, read on the forward strand.
CCAAAAGGGGCATTCCTTTGCTCTGTACTGCATGAAATTGTAGTTGATTAAATTCCGTGGCAATTCTCTCTAAAACTTGTCCAGTTAAAAGTGGGCTAGAAGAGATGGTGCAAAATAAGAATATGCAGTTAGATCCTATCAAATCAACTCACTTTCATCTGCAGCCGATAAATAATGCTTTCCACTAATTTCTGTTGTTTGAACTAAATATTTGGAATCCCAATAAGCACTACTACAACTATTGCAATCATGCAATAGTACTCTGGAACAGATTACATGATTAGAGTAGTTTTGGAGCTACTAGGACATAAAGTGGGTGAAACAGAAGTTGAGAGGTACATAGAAGCCACATCAGTAGTATGAAGCGCTGTTTTCTATCTGATAGTTCTGCTTACTGCCACAGGAAAAGGCAGCCTTACAGCTCATACTCCAGCAAGCGCTCTTCACCATCCAGATTTATTCCTAATTTCCCTTTTCCATCACAGGGTAAAACTAATTACAACTATGTACAGAAACAGTTACATCCTTCTCAGCTCTTTAAAATTAGCCAAATTTTCCGCCACTCAAGTACAATCCTCCTTTGATTTTGCAAAATGCCTCACTCTGACTGAAAACATTTGCATATCCTCTGTCCCTCTAGGTGTCAACCTATTCTTCTACCAGCCTTCCTCAACTCATCACCATGGGATCAAGTGCACTAAACAGAAGAGACCGTTCAAATGGGCTCATGAAATCTACTTTTTCCTCCAACGTAATTTGCACCTACATCCCAGTCAATTATTGAAAGTGTATAGCTAGTACATCAGTTCCAGCAGTGGCTGAAAGCCATCTTCCACCCTTCAGCAAAGCAAAGGGAATAGACACTTTCCATGAAGTTATTAAAAGTCAAAACTTGCAAGGCTGACTGGAATCTATCGCAAACTTCCCTTCTACCAGAGGTATTACATGTGTGGTCTACCTACCTCAGACTATCCCTGCAGTATATATAAGCTATTTCCCATGTCACTTCCAAATGCTATTGAAATAAACAGCACCGGAGAGAGTATTTCAGACATGACAGGACTAATGACTCCCAAGAAGAAAAAAGTATCCCATGCAAACTTCAAAAAGCACATTTACTGAAGGCATTACATGTAATTCAAAACTTAAAAGGCCAAGTTACACATTCTGTAAACAATCAGTTTGCAGCAGGCTAAATCTGATAAAACACTAAAATAAGTCACTTATTCCATCAGAGTTACATTTCTAAATCTATATCCTAGCATCTTTAAATTGATCCATACCTGTACCACAAAATTAAGTTAGTCCAGTCCAATCAATTATAAACAAAATCAAACACTTATCCGTTTTTTTACCTGCTTCCCTCTAAAGAGGACAATTCGTTAGTGCCTTGGGAGTGTAGAATCTTCTCAATTTTCTCAACAGACTGAATAACATGAATAAGCCTCAGGACACACATCTACAATTAAAGAAAGATTTTTCACGTCTGACTCCAATCCCAGTTTACATTACCTAACAACCCTGATGATATTCTGGATTTCTCTCCCTCCATCTTAATATTTGAGTCACGTCTCAACTGAAGTATTGCTTATGTAAGTCCATAAAAACCCACATACATAGACATAGAACAGCTGTTTTTACCTGATTTTTATCCTGCTAAGCAAGCACAAAGACAAATATTAGTTCCTCCCCTCGTATAAAAATTAAACTGCTGTATTTCAATTACATTCATAATAAGTAAGTTTATATACTATTACAAGCACAAACACAATTTATTAAAAAAAAGCCAACTGAAGCAAAAAAAATGTTTTTTGCAAATAAAGTAAAATTAATATTTAAAATTAATATTTATGATCAACTAGAAACTTCAATTGTTATTTTTAGAAGCGCAAATCTACACAGTGTGCATCTGGACAGACTGAAACTTTTACCCTTCATTTTCTCTAGGTTAGTAGCACATACAAAAGCTGCCCTAATGAGGATCTTTCCAAGGCAATCATCAGTCTGTTGTACCTTTTTTCTTCTAATATCTTCCTGTTTAGTCATTCGGTCATCTACTGCTTGAATACCTTCACTGACACACGACTTAAGACTCTAAGAAAAAAGTCAGTAAGAAAAGTTAAATCTTAAGTTCCACTTAAGATTTTAAAAAGCTTAACTCAAAAATCTAAACAAACAGGAGACAGATTAACAGGAATATAGGATAAATAAAAGCCATAGTACATCAACTGCCTTCTTACATGAAAAAAAAAAAAAGAAACATGACTAAATAACTGAAAGTATAACCTGCTTGTGAAGTACTGCCACCAGAAGTATCATTATGACAACAACAAGCACTCTTTTAATACCTTACAGGTAACAAACCACCTTTCACCCAGAGATAAGCAATAAATTGATATGATTTTATGTCTTGAAATTTAAGTAGCTTTTTTAACAAAATAAATATTTCCCTATACTAACTGTGAACATATTTTCCAGCTTAGACATCAAGACTAAGATATTTTGAAGGCACATTTATGCAGCAAGCATCCCTTTATGCAAGCTGCCAAGGATTAAAAAAATGCCCTTCATTAAATCCCAAGTCACCATGGAAAAGTCAGAATAGGACTGACCTTCAAGAGGGTGATCTTTTATGGTTAAACCACAGCACTAAGCAGAAAAGTCCTTAGTCGGACTTTGTTGCATATGATTTATTTACTACCATGTTTAAGTTACTCACATGATAAAACTATTCAATATTTCACCTTACACTTGTCTTGCAAGAGTCGGTTAATTTATCACATTTAAGAAATCTTTTACGTCTTCATTAAAAGGCACTACAGAAAATGTATATTTACTGCTACTACAGCTGCTCGAAAATATGCCTCTCATATTACCACTCTAACAAGCCAGTTTTCAAAGAAAAGTTTATTATAATTAATGTGAATAAAAGACATTTGATATATCATATGAAAGTGAGCTGAATTTTACCAAGCTGTGTATAACGATAGTTTTGAGCATACCATAACTTCTTCTCTCAACTGTCCCAAGGGTACTGAGAGCTGGTTAAGGGCCTTGTCCATGCCAACCTAAAGACATGACCATAAAAACATTTATGACTTTTTTTTGCCAAGTTCATGTCTAAATCAATGACAAAGCCTATCATTTACAGATACTCAAACAGAACTGAAAAATTATATCTCCCTTAACAGACTCCCTTTTAAGTGTGATGCAAAAATACATTACCTTAAATAGATATCCAACTGCACGTCACACAAAGCCAAAAAAAGAAAGAAAACTTTGACCTATGGAAGTTCTTCTACCAGTAAAAATTTTAAATCTCACTCCTTGAGCTAATGTCATTGGAACCTGGATGAAATGGAGTAAATGAGTAGGATACAGAGCGAACAAGACATTTTAATATGAAAATGATCAAAATTCTCAGTCAAGTGGGTTGGTTTGTGGTTTTTTTTTGGTTTTTTTTCTTTTGAGGTATGTTGACTGTTTAGTAAATGTAACGGTTTTGAAAGAATCCTCAGAATGTTCTTACTTGGATCTTTCCTACTCAATGTTCATGATTTTTTTTAACAAGTTTGCCTTGAGTGTAACTTCCTAATTAACTGATTACTTTTAAGACAAAAAGCACATATCTAAAACATTCATCACAAGGCAACAACAATTCTGCACAGTAGGTACATTCGATAGTAATGGTCTTTCAGCTTCTTTCAGTGCAAGGGGTCACAGCTTAAGATGTCTTAAATCTAATAATATCAAAATAAAAGCGACATACATTTCATACAGAAAATAGAAATCACAATAAAATATGTTAAGTCTGAACAATGTAGTGCAACTCAATAAGACTTACTAGATTTGTTGAGAGATTAACAAAATCTGCATAGTCCTTATTTATGAGTTCTACCATGGCAGTTTTAAGGAGTTTGTAATAAAGTTCCAGATCCTCTCTCAGTTCTTCCAACTGCACACGTTTCCTGCAGTCTGATACAAAGTGATCAACATCAAAATCAGGCTGAAAATGAAACAGAGAAGAGATAAGGATGTAAGTAAAAAGTTCAAGCTGGGAACACATCCTGCCCCACCTCATTCCCAAAATAAACTATTCCATATATCAGTGAGCTGACCAAACTATGGTAATGAGGGGGTAAAAAAGCTACTGAAGAGAGCAGTTTCCAACATTCTAAGTCCTAGTCTTTAATCTCAAAACCACAAAATGCTGTGGGTAAGAGTACTAGAGGGCTAGTTCTCCAAAACACAAGGGTGTATATTCGCTGCACATTTAAAAAAAAACCCCAAACAAACAAGATCCACAAGCAATAGTGTCGATACAGTATTAAGAACTACATTAAGCTGTAAGGGAAATGAGAAAACATGATAAATATCCAGGTAGGACATAGATATTACTGAGAGTGGATTATGATAAAAAGAGTATTGCATTCAGACTATAGTAACAAGGCATTCAAAATTAATCTTTATGACAACTACAAGAATATTGTTCAATTGTCCCATAGAATAATTTAGGTTGGAAGGGACCTTAAAGATCACCCAACTCCACTCCCCGTGCCATGAGCAGGGATACGTCCCACCAGACCAGGCTGCCCAAGATCCCATCCAACCTGTCCTCGAACGCCTTCAGGGATGGGGCAGCCACAGCTTTCCTAGGCAACCTATGCCAGTGCCTCAACACTCTCATTGTGAGAAAATTCTTCCTTATATCCAATCTAAATCTGCCCTTCTCCAGTTTATAGTCCCATGTACCACCCTAGTCCAGATGAATCAATGGACTGTGTAGGAAATGTCAGACAGAACATAGGAATTAGATTTTTATGACCAGAGGAGGGATGCAACCTGTTGAATCATCGCTGCCAAGGAAGAACCAAGACGAGACAGTGGAGATGAATTATCAAAGTGGACTCGTGGACTTTCAAGTTAAGGACAGGTAAAGAACCAGGAGCACATCAAAGAACACCAAGAACTTTTCAAAGAAAATATCTATTGTATAACGCTATATAAATACTCGATTATTTTGTGTGGGCCAATGCCTCAGTGAGTGGTGAAGGCCCAGCTCTGAGCTGTAAATAAAACAAACCTAGAGTTACCCACTGTCTGGTGAAAACCCTTTATCACGAGCTCTCTAAGCCATCGAGCCTGGATCCCAGTTACCAGCTCACCTGCATGTTGGCTTCAAAGCCTGCAGAGCCTGATGTGGAGGACAGGCTGAGAGAGTTGGGGTTGGTCAGCCTGGAGAAAAGGAAGCTCTGGGGAGATCTTTCTGTGACCTTCCAGCACTTGAAAAGGTTTACAGGAAAGTTGGGGAGGGACTGTTTAAAGGACAAGGAGTGACAGGACTAGGGGGATGGGTATAAACTGGAGAGGGGTAGATTTAGAGTAGACAGAAGGAGGAAATTCTTCACTTTGAGTAGGGTGATGCACTGGCACAGGTTGCCCAGGGAAGCTGTAGCTGCCCCATCTCTGGAGGTGTTCAAGGCCAGGTTGGATGGGGCCTTGGGCAGCCTAGTGGGAGGTGTCCCTGACCATGGCAGGAGAGCTGGAACTGGATGATCTTTAATGTCCCTTCCAACTCAAACCATTCCGTGACTCTATGAAAGCGGGAAGGGCTCTGCCCTCGAGGGTGACCCACAGCCCCCGGGACAGGGACTCGAGCGACCAGGTGCCCGCTCTCGGTAAGAGGACAACCCGGGAGCCTCAGCCCGGACAGAGGCCGCAGCAGAGCTGAAACCCCAGGCCGAGGCTCCCCGACCCCGGAACCCGCCGCAGGAAGCCTGCCACGCACCTTCATGAACTCGTCCTTGTCAAAGCAGAGGTTTTCGGGGCCCCGAGGCAGGTTCATCTTCTTCGCCTCCATGTCCGGCCCCGACCCGGCGGGACCCGCCTCGGCCACGCCCCCTCCGCCCGACGCGTGCGTGAGGGGAGGTGCACCGCCTCCCGATGAAGCCACGCCCCC